>MEJB01000023.1:1052642-1211409 GCA_001752375.1 Rhazya stricta
CACGTAGTCTTAAGGTTTTATAGAAAAGTTAGTTTTCAATAAGTGAATGCATATTAACAATTTAAACGCTTTCTACAAAACGTTTTCTACAAGGTTTTAGAACCGGTAGTTTTGTGCTAAAACGGTCCTACCATTGCGGATATAATAGATAAAAACTAAAACTTTAACTTAAATAATTTGCCACTACGTTAAGACAAGGTAAAAAGAGTGAGTCCTTAAGAACGTCTTAACGGTGGGTCTTTTGTCCTCTCTAATTGTTTAAGGTTAATCCCTCGCTAGGTTTAAAAGGGATATTTGTTCGAGTTTTACGACGCTCGTTGCGGTGGTTTTTTAGAATCCATACTGTAAACGGTGTTTTCCTTTCTCGTTTTCGGATGTTTAAGACCAGTTGTTTAAGCCGAGTTAGGGTTGTAAAGGTGAATCCGCACTATCCTTAGAGAACGTTAAGGTTCCTCAAGGTCCCTTGAAGAGAGGTTTAAGTCGTCGGCTGATGACAGTCTGTTTCCCTTCCTGCTGATTGGACGGGTTATCAGTTATGGTCAGTTGACGTTTTTGTAATGTAGGGCCTATAGGTAATGTTGACATGGAGGTTCCGCCGTGGCTATGGAGCATTGCGCTTGCGACGTTTTCCGTAGAAGGGAAAATAATTGTTTGTAGTTAAACAGGTTTTACAATCATAGATACTTTTTAGCAAAATACCTTTTTTAGGGGGATACTATGATATGTTTTTTGAAAAACCCTATTTTACCATAATATTTTGGTCCGTGTTAGGGGAATTTTTTAGATAAAAAATAGTTTGATAAAACCTTCAGACGCCCTAGTCCCTTAAATTGTATAAGAAAATCTTTTATCTGGGTGGTTGTAGGACAGTATAAGGGGTAATCTTAAAATATTTATAAAAACAGACGAATTCCGCACCTAGGTTAGGTTCCGCAGACGGGTCGTTTTCCAAAACCAAAAAGGTCCTGGTGGACGTTCTCACTTTTTGGTAAGATAGTACTCAAGAAGTGGGATTGCCCCTATAGTCGTCCGTACCAATAGTACGGGAAGATAGCATGTTTTAGGGTCCGTAGTCGTCTGAACCGACTAGATGAAACTATGAGATCAATACGGCTCGGCGGAGAAAAGGTAAGACCAAGTTGGTCCACCAACCCCTAGAAGTCATGATGCTTCTAACCCGGAATTTGTCTGTTAGGGTCTAATTTTGTGCCGGACGTTATGAAGTTAGTGTAGTTTGGGAGGTCTCGTTAGGGTAAAGCCCATAAATGGGAACAATGTAATGTTTTAAGATGAATGGTACCCAAGAAAGGCCAATAAATCTTATATAGGGACAAGTTTAAGGGTAATATGTTTTCTTTTTAAAGTCTATTTTACCACCTGAAGTTCTTTAAAGTCTATTTTACCCACCTGAAGCAAAGTTTAGGGCCGAAAATAAGTCTCTCTTGTCCCGATAGTAGCCAAGACAAGTTGTGTCTGTCTGTAGAGTCGCTTAATACTGAGCAGGCTAATAGCCCTGGTTTTCCTTTAATGGACCCTCCTATTTCGGGTTTGAGCGTTCGTTCCCTGAACGCCGTCGTTTTTAGGGGACTTCTCTGACGTTGTTGACAATAATGTCATACAACGGGAGAGTAGTTTAGGGTCGCTACGTAGTCTTCCTAAACGTTGTAGTCCGTCGGTTAACTGTAACTGCCTTCTAGATGAGGTCATCGTCTGAAGAGTTGTTAAGGTCTTTTTATGGCAATTCATGACAAAAGTTGAGATGTGTTTTATCAATTTGGTCATCATGTGACACCCCCAGTGACATCCCGTCCATGTGGACATGTGAACATCGCAAAGAGTCAGAAAATTGACATGGATAGTTTTTGTGACAACGTTTATGGGGGGGTGAAGATAAATATCGTTCAATCCAAAGTACCAACTATCCATTTACAAAAAGGAACGTTAAGGATTCCTCAAGAGGATCAAATAGGTGGGACAAGAGTGTCCTAGAGATTTCTTTAAGTCCTCAAATTATAAAAAAAGTAATTCACCCTCGCTAGAGCGAGGTGTAATAAAAGTATAAATATTGTAGATATATTAAGAGAGGAATGCATGAGCTTTGAGGCGTACTGTATACTTTCCGACTTCGGAATTGGTATGCAATGGTTGCTGTTAACTAAGTATTCTATTTTTAGATGAAGTAGAATATTTTTTGTGAAGAAGGATAGTTCCTAAATGTCTAGTCTATTTCGTAATTATCTAGGCTAATACTTGTCTTCATACGAAAGTCTTCTAATACTAAAAGTCCCTATATCGACTCCAAAAATTAAAGAGTCCTTTTTTACCTTTTTTGATAAAATTAGACAAAGCAGAATTTGCTTCATATCTAAAGTCTTTAAATAGACTATACCCACCCATTAATCTCATTCCCTTGCCACAAGGATTCTAGTGACCTGACTTTGTTTAACAGTAAACTGATGGTGTTTCCCTCAAGAAAATAATGTTCTGTAAACTATACCTACTCATTCTATGAAGCCAAAACATGGCTTGGACTTCAAACTTTAACAAACGCGGCGTCTCTCAGATGAGCATCATCCAAGAGCTTTAAATGATCCCATGTTCTGAAAGAAACTATATTTAAGTTCAGACGGACAATAGTTTGTTTCGTTGTCATAGATTTTTATATTAGCAAGTCTTTTTAGATTCTCATTAGAATTACTCTATGAGACTCTTCATTAGAGAGATTCTTGTTTATCTTTTACGACCGCTTTAAAACTAACTATAAAAGTTAGACTGGACCTTCGAGATCCCGAGAATCTCCAAGAAGAAAAAGTCTAGTCTTCTCCTTAAAAGTAATACAAAATCTTTCGTTTAGACGTAATGGCGTCTTAGACCCAAGACAAAAGAGAAAATTAGAAAATAAAGAATACAAATAATAGAATTAGAGACAACTTCCTGATCTTGGTGTCTTATCTTCTAAGAAAAAATCTAAAAAAAATTTTATAACAATTTAGTATTTTCATAAACTTCTTCCAGCTTCCGTTTTATCTACTAAAAACGTATCCAAAAAAGTAGTTTGTATCTTAATTACTCAAAAAAGATTTATACGAAAAACGTCTTCCGATCCTAGTCTTTACCATAAATTGGAAAAGATTTATCACCAGACGACAAGAAACCATTCTTGTAAAGTTCTTATAAAGTCTGTCTACATCTACTTGAGCGCCAACTGCTGGCTCCACAATTTAGAGTAGTTAAGACATCTCGCAGAAGTTCTCTTATAAAATCTACTACGTCTTAGACCTAGCTTAGGATTTTTTCTAAACCGTTAAAATAGTATTTAAAGTCTTTGATTTTACTTGCGAGGTAAGTTAAAAAACCTTTTTAAATGCATAATCTTATTACGGAAAAAACTACCGTAAATATTTTGTAGCTCGTGTAGAGGATTTATCCGTCCAAAAGATTAGAGAAATGAGAAAACCATAGTCGCTCTTAGCACTATAATCTTATAAAGAATCTACCAAACATATTTTTGGTAGTTTGTAGGACGTATAAGGTGTAAATATTAAAATTATACAATAGAACTCTCTCACCTTAGATACGGTTACCGCTATATTGCTCCCTGTCTACCCAAATGAGGTCTGTGGACGTAACCGTCACCCGTCCAAACAAGATAGTCCTTCTGGAAGAGGATGACAGATGTCTTCGTGCGGTTCAAAGGACAGAAGACTGATATAGCTGTCAAGGAGTCCGTACTCCGAACCGACTTCGAATGAAACTACAGGACCGTATAACGATCCGGCTGAAAGAAGGTAGACCAATAGTACTTGTAGTCCACACGAGGTCTAATTTAACTAATATACCTTACTAAAACGAATCGTCCGAAAGAAGGACTCTTGTCAAACCAGTATGAAGCATAGAGATGTCTATCTCCTTGGGAGCGATTCCTTAAGAGTAAAGCCTTGGGACACAACTAATTTTAGCAAGATGATTCGGAACCCAAGAAAGGACCAAATCTTTCATAAAGATGATGGACCTTAAGTCTAAGGTAATAAGATGTCGATTCCAAGTCTAATTTCATCACGTCGATAGCAAGTTCTAGTGTCCTAGAGTTATTTACTTTCCTCTAGTAGGTTATGCTATTCTGTCTGATCTTGAGTAGCTTAATACCAAAAGCTGCCTGGTGAGCAAAGGATTTACTTTCAGGACTGCCTATCGAAGATCGGCAGTCGTTCTGAACGCCTGTCGTTAGGGGACTTGCCGAAACGTTGTTTGAAATAATGTGCATACACGGTAGAAGTCAGGATTAGGATCACGGCCGCAGTAAGTCTTCTATAACGCCAGAATAAATCGAGATAGTGGTCGGTAACCTGAACCTGCCCTTCTAGATATGCGTAATCGACTTAAGGAGTAGGATGACCATTTTATGACATACTTATGACTATCGAGATGTTCTGTTTAACATATTGTCACATGTGGTTACATGAGTGATACCTACTCCGGTAAACATATGACATCGCGAGACGCTTAAAATGGCCAAACACGTTGGCTATTGTGATAAGTTTACCTCGCGAGTCATATAAAAAATCTTTCAGTCCAAAGCTTACTAACTATCCCGACTGTACAAAAAGGAATCTCTAACTAGGACTCCTTAACTGAGGATCTAAATGGGAATGTGATAGATAGTGTCCTAGACTCTATAAGTTTCAAATTTCAACACACTACTTACACTTACAAAGGAAGATAATGAAAATAGAATAAACTTGAATATTTATGAAGAGAAAGATGAGGTTTGAGGCGTCGGATATCTCTGACTCCAGTGACTAAGCGTATACGTCAATTAACCAAGAATCGAATAAGACAATACGGAATACTCATTAAGATATCTACGAACGAGCCAATATGCGTAGAATGTATCTCAGATTAGAATAATTTACACAAATACTAATTTTAAGGTAGAGAGACAATTAATAAACAAAACCGTTCTAACAGTTTTGGTTCTAAAAAACCCACCGGTACGGATAACGTCGCCGTAAAAAGATAGATAGGTTATGACAAAACGATACCATTAGAATCTAGCGAGTGAGTCATCTTAAAATAGAGAGATCAAAAAGATCGATAGTAGCGGTTCTATAAGTAGTCTTCATGAAATACAGTCCTGTATGACTGGTGAAGATCCCTTTAAGGAAAATCTTCGCAACTAATGATGAAGACTGGTAAGGTTTTATCTCAAATGCAGCTTAAGCGGACTTAGACCAATCACTTGGCTGATCCTGGCAGAATCCTGAAAAGAATCAGCCAATGAGACTTAGCTTCTTATCCTATCAATTCAAACAAACTTATTGTATATACACGTTTGTAGCAATTTATCCTTTGTTTTTTTTTTTATTTACCGACGACAATAACCATTTCATTGTATAAGTATCTTATAAACAGACTTCAAAATCCGTGAGCCAACGCTGCTCCTAACACTTGCTGGTTTCAAGAGCAGTCTGCAAAAGTCGTTCTTATATATCGAACAACGTCTCTAGACATAGATTAAGATTTAAGAAAACTTTACTGTAAATTAAAGTAAAACTTATAAAGAGATATTAAGCGCCTTATACTGCTGATCATCCAAAAATGGTCACGAGGTCTACCCCTAAGCCTCATTACGTCAAAAAGCCTAAATGTCTTCTACAAATTTAAGGGTCGGAAGATTTCCTTACAGATCTTCACCAGGCCATCAGTTGCTGCATCTATGGACCCTTCTAGACTATATCGTTCGTCAAAGATCCCACCTAGATACTCGCTTCACTAGAGACTTATCAGCAGATCTAAACGGATACCACACCCGAAGCTAAACTGTAGACTTCCTTGGCAAACGAGTCGTTAAAGTAACCCTTTGAGTAAATTGTCTTATGTAGACGTTGACCAATATCAACGGATTAAGACTCATAATCCTCTACTACTTTTGCATAATCACTACCTTCATCGAGAAGATTTTAAGTAAGTAGCCTTTAATCAACATTATAGAGAAGTAACCACCTAAACACGCTTAATGATCTCCAATCTAAATAGCAACCTTTACTAGGACAACGGAGCTCCGTCATTATCAGAGTTCGAAAGTAAGCGGACGTAGACATGACACCAACGTATCGTCTGAACTACTATCGGAAGCAAACCTTACTTCGGCCCTAAAACTTGCTTCAGGTGATAAAATAGACTTTAAAAGAAACATATTACCCTTAAACTTATCCCCATATAAGATTTATGGTCCTTTCTTGGGTACCATTCATCTTAAAACATATATTGTTCCCATTATCGGGTTTTACCCTAAGGAGACCACTCCCAAATATCACCCTAAACTTCCATAACGTCCGACAAAAATAGACCCTAAAGACCAATTCGGTTAGAAACGATCATGGTTTCTAGATGGTGGTGACCAACTTGGTCTTACCTTTTCTCCGCCGGATCGTATATGCCTATAGTTTCATCTAGTCGGTTCACACGACTACGAACCCTAAAACATACATCTTCCGTACTATGGTACGGACGATTATCAGGGTCATCCACTTCCTGAGTACTATCTTATCAAGTGAGAACGTCCACAGACCTTTTGGTTTGAAAACGACCTCTAGCGGAACCGTAACCTAGGTGCAGGGACCTCTATTTTATAAATTTTAAAATTTACACCTTATACGTCCTACAACCACCCAAAAAAGATTTTTCTTGATAAATTAAAGGTGGCTAGGCGTCTGAAGGTTTTATCAAACTATTTTTTATTCTAAAAATTCCTCTACACGACCAAATATTATTGGTAGTTTTTCCTGTAATAAGATTTATGACATTTAAAAAGTTTTTTAACTTACTCGAAGCAAATCTAAGACTTTAAATACTATTTTAACGTTTAGAAGAAAATCTAAAGCTAAGTTTAAGACGTAGTAGATTTATAAGAAGACTTCTGCGAGATGTCTAACTACTCTAAGTGTGGAGCAGCAGTCGGCTCAGTAGGTGTAGAAGATTTATAAGAAACTTACAAGAATGGTTTCTTGTCGTCTGTGATAATCTTTTACAATTTATGTAAAGACTAGGACGAGACGTTTTCGTTATAAATCTTTTTTAAGATTTAAGATACAGACTACTTTTTGGATACGTTTTTACAAGACACAGGTTCTACATGAAGGCTCAGTTTATCTTTCTAGTAATTAAATCTTTCATTAATTAATAGCAAATATAACAATCTTTTTTACCAAAATCAACTCAACCAGATAAGTCTTTACAGAAATTAGGTCTGGTTTCAGGTCCAAATATCCGAATATAGACATTCCGTGATATTGAGGCTAACTTTCTAGCAACAATAACGGACTATAAAGACTATTTTAAGACTATTTTACATCATAACCGGTTCTGAAAAACTTCAGGAAGTAATACACCATCTAAAACATGAGTTATAGTAATCTTAACGATTTGAAACTATGAGCGAATAGTTCTTTTTAGGACAGGACCTGTATGCCAGTTGTTTAACTAAGTCTAGCCATAATTTATAGAATGATGTACTTAAGGAACGCAGAATGTATACGGACTAGAAGACGAATTTTAACAATCCCTTTGGCTACGAAAGACTCGTAACCAATACCAAACTATAATTTTTCAAGATAGTCCCAGATCCTGACTAACAGACTAAGCGTAGACCTGAACCTTACTGTGGGTTTTTAGCCATAAGTGATAAATTTTTTCTTACTAGGGTTGTAACAGTACACGTAAGTCTAAGTTTTACTAGAAAAGTAGTTTTTCAATATAATGCATAGTTTCAATTTCTAACGCTCTACAAAACGTTTTCTACAAGTTTTAGCAACGTAGTATTGTAGCAATAAACGGAACGTCTTTACCATTCGACATGTCTCGTTCGTCCACTTTGGGAAGACGAGGTCTGTCTAGAAAGGTCTAGATTAACATTAAGGTTTTTAGGTAGGTTACCTTCTATATGGTAAGGCCGTACTTACCTAATAATCTTCCTCATAGAACAAGGAATGATGCCAAGTTAGGGGAGGATTATGACTTTAATCCTTATAATTGATTAAACCTTTCTACCTAGACAATTTTGATTCAAAGTTTTATGCCTTTAATCTCGGTTTGCAAGGAGTCTACAGTCTAGACTTCGGGGTGGGTATCTAGATCCTGCCTCAAAGGGTTTAGGGAAGCCAGTATCTACTGGGATTTTACGAAGAGATCGGTCTAGAAGGTCCATGAGACGGTAACCTGTTATAGCTGGTAGAAGATTTTTGAAGGAAAGTCTTCCGACTAAATGAGAAGACCTTGTAAAGTTTTGCTAAATGAGCTTTAAGGGAAGACCCATCACTTTGGGATGACAGGCAAGAAAAGACGCCAATGCTTTTATGAGTTTACGTTAATTTACAGTATAGAAGAGAGGGATGACAATGTTTAATATTTCTTTTTTAATTGTGGAATACGATTTTTGGGTGTCATTCCAATGTCCAGATGTGAATCGGACAATGGCGTCTTTCCCATTTAAAACTTGTTTTAATATTCCACCATAACCAATGTCAGAAGCATCGGTTTCAACAATTTTAAGCAGAGAAGGATCAGCAATATGCAAGCAAGGAATTTCATGCACAAGCTATTTAATTCTCTGAATTAATTTTGTATGTTCGTCTGTCCAGGGGACAGGATTTTTCTTTAAGCGATCATGCAAAGYTTTAGCAATTCTAATTATATTGGGTACAAAATCTACCACATAATTTAGACTGCCTAAAAATCTTTGCAACTCATTTTTATCAAGAATTTTATCAGGGAATTTATCAGCAAATAACAACGATCTTTCAATCGGAGTTATAGTGCCTTTACAGATATAATYTCCTAAAAACCTGACTTTGGTCTGGAATAAAGACATTTTTGATTTAGACACAACTAAACCATTTTTCTTAACAATATAAAAGAAAGTTTTTAACTTTTTAAAATGTTCTTCTATTGACTTAGAATAGACAAGAACATCGTCAATATATAAAATACAGAATTGCGAATAATCATTGAAATATGAAAATCTTGTACTTTAAAGAAAAGATCTGTCTAAATCAACCACTGATAATCAAAGCTTGTATCCTTCTAACTTATGACATGTATTACAAGATAAATTACAAGATTAAAATTAAATCACACCTGCCTACTTTTAAATTACGTTGTTGGGAGGTGAGATAATAGTCCCACCAGCCTTAAATTACAAGATTGAAGCTTGTCTGGTGATTGTTTTTTCCGTAAGACCGCGAAAGGGTAAGCCAAGGCGAGGCACGAGACCCGCCAAAGCGGCAGGAAGTTGGTAGCCAGATCTGTGTAAATCTATTCGTGAAAAACCTTGAAATGGAGAATCTCTTCAAGAGATCTGCATCATCAAGTAGTTCTATTTGCAGATCTACTTCCGAGGATCCAAAGATGATGATTAATTCAGACGAATTAATTATCGAAGATTTTGAAAAATCAATAGATAATTGGACTATTCCGAAAATTTCTAAAGATCATGTTTATAAATCTGCATTTAATTTATTTAAATCAGATTATATTATAAAAACTGAAAAACAAGATATTCAATTGGCAAAACCTTTTGAATCCCTTCATCTTCTGTCGTCTAAATCCCTAGAAAAACATAGATCTAGGAATTACAAGTACCTTCACATAGGTCTTGTCCAGATCGGTATCAAACCTCTTACCAAAAAGGGTCTAAATACCTTAATCTTGGCTGTTCTTAGGGACACCAGATTTTTAAATTTTGATGATAGTTTGTTAAGTTCAATCGAGTCTAGTCCGTATACTGGTCCGATTACATTTGACTGCTATCCAAATTTTACTGTTTCTTTAGATGATCCCAATATTCTGAAGTCTTTAGTTCTTCAGATTAAAACCCACAACTATCAAATGCTAGAAGGATCTATTCCGATAGCTTTGATATTTCGGGTACATTATTGAAAGGCCATTGTTATCTGCTTTGCAACAAAAGTTCAGATGCAGGCAAGAAAGCTTGAAACTTTTCTGCCTCCAGGGAACAGGATCATTTCCAGATTCTAACCTTAGTAATTCCAAAATCCACCAATGAAGGGATATTACAACTTTTCGGATGAATGGATTTTAGAAGAGCTACTTTGCTCCTACTACGTTTTCATCCCCTCCTACATACTGAAAATTAGGAATATAACCAGTTGCAGATGGATCTGTTAAATGAGTTTCCAAATAGGAAAATTTTGAGCAAACGGTTCTCAGATGTCAAATCGAAGCCCACACCATAGGATCTAGACGAGTCTTCCGATCCCTTCGGTCATAGATCACCCTAGGAAAACTGCTTCTCTAGCAGATCTTCCCAGGTACTCTACGTCGGACATACCGACCACTTCTAGAAATTCCTTTCAGAAGGCTGATTACTCTTCTGAAATTCCAAAACTGATTTACTCGAAATCCCCATCTGGTAGTAAACCTACTAGTCCGTCATTTTCTGCGGTTATAGAAAATATTCAAAATGAATTAAATGTCATTTCAAAAGAATTTGAATTAGATAAAAATCTATTGCACAAAGATTTTTATTTTGGTGAAAATTCTGCGAAGAGACTTTGGTTCTTTGACAAATTCCTTGCGGAAAGGAAACAAATTCAGGACAAATATTATGAATTTGTACTTTCTAATAAATTACATATTCTATTTTTTGATTGGTTTGAATTATATTATGTTATTCCAAATAAAATTAAATATCATTTTCTTCGATTCAGCCAATTACGACTCCTTCGAAGAAAATTCCTAAGTGGCAGTCCTTATCGGGCTCTCACAAAATTCAAGCGAATCATCCTCCGCTCTTAGGTGTCAAATTAGATCACCGCGGTAAAGCAGTGGATGCCATTCCTTCAAAAATTCCTTCTGATGATATTTTGCATGATACTAAAAATACTATAGTGCAAAATAATTTTACAAATGCCCATTTAGATACCATAGGAAAACAATTGGATAGGATAGAAAAATCCATGCCAATAGTTTCTGAAAAATCTGTTGTTTTTGATTCTTCGAAAGAAGAAAAGAAGAAACTTAAAAATCCTGTTTTTAAACCATTTTCAATTTCTGACTCTAGTGTTAGATCCATTAGAGAAAATAATCMAGAATTCTCTAGAGCCATACAGGATAAGCTAAGTCAATTAGAATTATCCTCAGTCTCTAGTAAGCAAATTCCAGATTCTATTTCTAAGTCAAATAAGATTAATGTCTTAGAAGAAAATTCTTCTTCTTCCGACAATGATCAGGTTTTAGAATAGTTTCAGTCTAAATCTGAGTCAATTCCCAGGATCAATCTGATGACTTGGCAGCCTTCGATCATTCCTGTTCCAAATACCTCTACGGCTCCAGATATTACTGTTGCCAAACCGGTTTCTCAATATAGGTTCAATGCCTCATCCSTCTATGATTGGAACATAGACAATTTGTCTGACTATCAGATCATCAGCTTTTACAGTAGATGACGATGGCAGCAAATGCGTATAAAACCCAGATAGGAACTGAGGATAGAGCTATAGCAGAGCTTCTTATCGCAAGTTTCTCTGGTCAACTGAAAGGCTGGTGTGACTATTACCTCACCTCCCAACAGCGTCAGGACATTCTAAATGCCATTAAGACAGATAAAGCTAGTAACTTCATCGTAGAAACTAGTGGTCAAACCATTTTTGATGCGGTTTCTACTCTCATCTTATCTATTTCTCTTCATTTTATTGGAGATCCTTCTCATCTTAAGGATAAAAATGCTGAGTTCTTATCCAACCTTAGGTGTAGAAAATTATCTGAATTCCAGTATTAGAAGAATACTTTCTTAACTAGGCTAATGCTTAGAGAAGATAGTAATCAACCATTCCGGAAAGAAAAATTCTTAGCAGGTCTTCCTCATCTCTTAGGAGAACGAGTTAGGAACAAACTCAGGGAAGAAACCTCTAGTAAAATCATTCCATATAATCAATTTACATTTGGTGAATTGATTTCTCATATAACCAAAGAAGGTCTAAAACTYTGCCAGGACATTAGGCTTCAGCAAACCCTCAAGCGAGAACTCAAACAGTCAAAGAAGGAACTTGGTGACTTCTGTAGACAGTTTGAGAATCTTCCTGAAAAAAACCTCCCACTGCAATGGCAGTTGTAGTAAACCATCTTCCTCGTCTAAACCCCATAGAAGACACTCCTATCATAAAAAATATTAAAAATATAAAAAACAGTMAGATGATTTTTATAGAAAACCATCTAAGAAATATTCTAAAATACATTCTGATAAAAAAGATAAAGAAATTAGGAAACCTCCTAATTTAGAAAATGTTCGATGTTTTAAATGCCATCAAAAAYGACATTATTCTAAATACTGTAAATTTTCCAAAAAATTGAATGAACTTCATTTAGATTCTGAAATTTATGATAAAATTGCAAATCTTCTTTTAGATTCCGATTCAGATTCTGCATCATCTAAATATTCTTCTGAAGACGCTCTACAGATTGATGAGATTCACACCTCGTCGTCAACCGAGTCGTCTACATCTTCTAAATATTCTTTGAATGTTCTTACCAAAGAACAGCAGACACTATTAGAAAATGTTAAATACATTTCTGATCCTGCTRTGCAAAAGCAATATTTAGAAAAAATTCTAAATTCTATGTCTGATGAAAAACCTYTGCAAAAATCATCTATTTTGCCTTCGACTTCTTCAAATACTTATGATTTAACAAATATTTTAAAAAAAATCTAAAAAAGAATCTTCTATTTTTGTGTCTAGTCTTCAACAGGAGATTAAGATAATAAAATAAAAAATAAAAGATTTAAAAGAAAAACAGAAGCAAGATTCTACGGTAATGCAGATTTTGCTTTCTAAACATAATGAAAATTCCTCTTCTAATTCTGAAAAAGAAGAACCTCTAGAGCCCCTAGAGCTTCCAGGTCAGATTGAAAATATCAATCAAATTTCGCCAGATTTTCTATTTGTTCTTAGAGAGATTACTTCTCAGAAGTATCTCATTAAGATTACTCTTAGATTTTCTGACGATTATATTTTAGATACTGTTGCTTTGTTTGATACCAGTGCAGACTTGAATTATATCAAGAAAGGTCTTGTACCTAGTAAATTTCGAGAACCTACTACGAGTAGACTCTCTGCGGCTAACAATTCCAAACTTCAGGTTCGGTACAAAACCGAAGTATCTATCATCCATTCAAATGTCTGTATAAAAACTCCCTTTGTGGTAGTCAATAACATTTGTCATCCAGTGATCTTAGGAACACCGTTCCTTACTCTGATCACACCATATCAGATAAATTCTGAATCTATTTCGTTTAAGACGAAACAGATTAAAATAGTTTTTTCATTTTTAGAAAAACCTCAGACTAAAAATCTAAATCTTCTGAAAGCATATTCTGTTCACACAGATATGATTAATGCTTTATCTGTCTGTAAATCCTTTGAATTAAAGGAATGTAGAAATTCTTTGTTTCATCTCAGGATTGATGAGAATTACAGATACCAGAAGTCCAATCTCGYATTTCTAAGATTAGATCATCTTTTGAATCAAAAGTGTGTTCTGATCTTCCAAATGCCTTCTGGGATAGGAAGCAACACATCATTGATCTTCCTTATACTCCAGAGTTTGATTAAATGAATATTCCTACCAAAGCTCGACCTGTTCAGATGAATGCTGAATTGGAACAGCATTGTAGGAAAGAAATTCTTGATCTTGAGTCAAAACGATTCATCAGGAAGTCTAGATCCCCATGGAGTTGCGCTACATTCTATGTCAATAAAAATGCAGAAATAGAACGTGTAGATTAGTTATAAATTATAAACCTTTAAATTCTGCTCTGAAATGGATTCGATATCCGATTCCAAATCAGAAAGACTTGTTATCGTGTCTAAATTCTGCTTGTATCTTTTCTAAATTTGATATGAAATCTGGATTCTGGCATATACAGATTTCTGAAAAAGATAGGTACAAAACGGCTTTTACAGTACCATTCGGCCAGTACGAATGGAATGTAATGCCATTTGGACTTAAAAATGCCCCATCTGAATTTCAAAGAATTATGAATAACATTTTCAATGATTATTCGTAATTCTGTATTGTATATATTGACAATGCTCTTGTCTATTCTAAGTCAATAGAAGAACATTTTAAAAATTTAAAAACTTTCTTTTATATTATTAAGAAAAATGGTTTAGTTGTATCTAAATCAAAAATGTCTTTATTCCAGACTAAAGTCAGGTTTTGAGGACATTCTATCTGTAAAGGCACTATAACCCCGATTGAAAGATCGTTGTTATTTGCTGATAAATTCCCTGATAAAATTCTTGATAAAAATCAGTTGCAAAAATTTTTAGGCAGTCTAAATTATGTGGTAGATTTTATACTCAATATAATTAGAATTGCTAAACCTTTGCATGATCTCTTAAAGAAAAATCCTGTCCCCTGGACAGACGAGCATACAAAATTAATTCAAAGAATTAAATTGCTTGTGCATGAAATTCCTTGCTTGCATATTGCTGATCCTTCTTTGTTTAAAATTGTTGAAACCGATGCTTCTGACATTGATTATGGTGGAATATTAAAACAAGTTTTAAATGGGAAAGATGCCACTGTCCGATTCACATCTGGACACTGGAATGACACCCAAAAATCGTATTCCACAATTAAAAAAGAAATATTAAGCATTGTCATGTGCATTCAGAAATTCCAAAATGATCTTTTAAATCAAAAATTTTTATTACGTATAGATTGTAAATCTGCAAAAGATGTTTTGCAAAAAGATGTTCAAAATCTTGTATCAAAACAAATTTTTGCCAGATGGCAAGCTATATTATCTATTTTGATTTTGAAATTGAATATATTAAAGGTGATGCAAATTCTGTTCCTGATTTTCTCACTCGAGAATTCTTGCAAAATGCCACCCAGAAAACAGAGAGATAAAAATCCCAGTGAGGGAGCGATCCAAATTCCCCCCAAAACAGCCTCCAAAATGCCGGCAGCAACAGCAGCCACCAAAAAATCTTGGTATGACATTTGCGAAGAAAAAGAGCAAAAGCCTACAAATTCTGGTCAACAATCCGGCTCAATCCCCAGCATTCCATCTCAGGCGTTGATGGAATCTCTTGCAAATTCCAAGGAGTTCTAGGAACTTCTCTCCAAATTCCAGCAGCCGACTACTTTAGACAAAGGGAAGGAGATAATACCTGCCCATAGTCAACATAGTCAACTGCAAAAACCATCTGCATGCCGGGGTATCATACAACGTACCTCCAAGGCGGACACCGATACCTCTGTAGCGAACGCTGCAAAGGCATCTTCCCCCTTTATTAAAACATCAATTTGTCAAAATATTATATCTATTGAAAAATCGTTTTATGAAAAATCCCCCTATGATACTATACAAAAACTTTTTGGGAAAAACTAGTATTATAAACCAACACATCCCCTTAAAAATCCTATTTTTTATCAAACTATTTTGAAAGTCTGCGGATCGGTGAAAATTAAATACTTCTTTTTAGAAAAAATCCATCAACATCCTGCATATTCCACATTTAAAATTTTAAATATTTTATCTCCAGAGGCGTGAATCCAATGCCAAGGCGATCTCCACCAAGAGTTTGGTTTTCCAGACACTTGCAAGAGTGAACCATTCTATCATGAGTCTTTCACCTACTAGGACTATCAGCAGGCATGGTATCATGCCTTCTACGTACAAAATCCCAAGCATCGGCACAGTTGGCTGATCTACTTTGATACCCGTATATGCCAGGCCGCCTCTTTTCCATTTTGGTTCAACCAGTGGTGGGAGATCTTCGGTATTAATGAAGATTGGCTTAACCAGAAATTCCAGATAAAAATGGCCTACAATACTTTCAAATCCCACTACAAACCCTCATCAGAGGAATCCCATTTCGGGCTATTACCCGTGTTACATACAAAATTCTACTTACCATGGGTTCTTTCCTGGCATTTAGAATATACCCCTGTTCAAATTCCCATTATACAAAAAAAATTCCAGATAAAATGGTGGACTTCGTTCAAAATCCCGGCTTCATTCCAGACGAAGGCTATCATCGAGTTCTGTCAACACAGACAGAATTCTCAGCGAATTATGGCTCCGGCGATTACTACGGACCAAAAGAAATTCCTAGCGGATAAATCCCAGCTCGCAGCAAGACTTGCGGCAGCAAAATCCCCTGAAGAGATGCAACAACTGTTATTACAGAATGTGCCCTCTTCATCAAAATCTCAGGCGATGTCATCAGAAGATTCTGCGACATCACCAGCCATTGACTTGGAGGAAGATCTGCTCCAGTAGCAGACTTCTCCAATAAATTTCAGAAAATACCGTAGAGTACTGTTCAACTCTACATCAAAAATTTGTATAAAACAGTAGTACACACTATAGCTCACTGTACACTGTAGCGCTCTCAGTTTTTTACTGTGGCGCTATCCGAAACACTATTCAAATACCCCCCCTCACTTCTATTTATAGAAGTCAGGTTTCATTTGATAGGCAGAATGTTTTTCCTTAGCAATTCCTGAGGACGTTCTCCTAGTTTATCACCCTGTTCTGCACAGGATCTCTGAAGAAATTTAAAGTTTAAATTCGTATCATTAATGTGAGTGATTCCTCACATTATTTTGATATTTATAAATTATAAATTCCTTCTCTTCTACTCCAAACTCTGCATGCATATGGAAGGCTGAGCCTCCTGATTTGCATATGCACATTTAAATTCCATTCTTATTTATTTGTTTAAATGCCATTATCTATGTAAATTTATATATGCTTGGCCGGTTATACCGCCTCTTATTTGTTTAAATTCTTATTATCTATTTATGATTAAAATTCCATCTCTCTGTTAATTATTTGTTTTGATTATAAATATTGATTATTAGAAATTCTTGTTGAATACTCCTTTTGTCTCTGATTCCTTCTCAATCTTCCTCAATTATCTTATGAATCAACACCATCTGCCGATCTTGGTTGGTAACTTGTGGTATCAGAGCCAACCCAGGTTCGAATCCCGCCTCTGGTTCGAAACTCCTCAGGCGTGGAGAAGCGGTGTAAGACGTGGTCCTTGTGGCTAGTGGGCATCAGCTAAGCGCAATAAGTCCCAAAGAGGCAATAAGACGTGGTCCCGTTAGACTGGCGGGCATCAGCTGAAGCGCCTAGTAAGTTCGCGGCAAGTTCCGCCAGAGGTGAAGTAGGTATAACAGCCCAGTGGTTTAACTATATTTTATATATATACTATCATATGTATATATATATATCTTGATCATTCAAATATAAACAGAAATTCTAATAATTTAATTTATGTATTAGGCTCTCATATAGAATCGAATTAATCATTCTTTCAAGGTCAACCTTCACCTTTTAAGCAGGATGATAGAAATATCTGGAAAGCAAAAGAAAGGGGAGAAGGAAAAAGGGAAAAGGGCAAAGGGGGGGAAAAAAAAAAAAAAAAGGCTAGCTAACTAGGTGGATAAAGGAAAGTGAACAGTATACTCCAATAGCATTTATTTAGTGTCCATCCAATTCGTTGAACAACACACATCAAAGTTAAAGACAATGAAATATTATGTCGGTATCTAGTTAGCTTGACAATAACCATTTATGCTAATGCAATAACACAACTGAATTCAGTCCTTTTACCATCTTAGGGACCCAAAACATTAAATTGTTTCTTCTCACCTACCTCATTGCCACTGCCTACCCATTCCTTTTTAGCCTCAAGAATCGCCATACCACCCTCATGAGTAATGATACTGCCATTATTAACCAGAAAACAGTTCATTCACCGCCCTCTCTAGTCCCTTCTCTTCGTTTCTCTTTCATACACAACACACAGTTCTGAAATTAAACTCTCTCAGAGAGACACTGACACATGCAAATCATAAAGACGATAGCTTTGCATTCTGTGGGAGTTAGTTGTTAGGTCTTCATTACATTTTCTTTTTCTTTTTGAGACTAATCATAGCAAAATCCAACTGAAAAATCTCATTGACTTTTCATGGCTACTATACTATTTCTGCTCTGAGACATATTGTACTGGAGGGTGAATACAGCAGTAGAAGCTATGGAGATAGAGGTGACAAGTAGGAGGGGCGGCGGAAATTGTAGTGCTGATGTTGAGACAGGGTTAGAGAAGAAGAATGGTGGCGGAGACAGAGGTGTAGCATACTTGGTTTGGGAGGATTTGACGGTGGTTCTTCCAAATTTTGGCCATGGACCGACAAAGAAGTTGCTTCATGGGCTTCATGGCTATGCTGCACCGGGAAGAATAATGGCTATCATGGGTCCTTCTGGCTCTGGAAAATCGACTCTTCTTGATTCTTTGGCAGGTCTCTCTCACTCTCTCTCTCTCTCTTCGAGAACTGCATACTTGCTTGCGTCACAAGAATATAGCTTTAGAAGCAGAAGAACATGTCAATTGTTTAGGGTATAAAGTGATTAAAACTAAATAAGGATGTTGGAGCATGTGGTTTTAGAAGTAGCATAACTTTGTCTGAAACTATAAATGCTTTGTTCTTGAATAGAAAATAAACTAATTAAAGAGATTGATAGTTTTCTTTTCTGGGAAACTGTGTGATCTGTACAGGTGTCCTACACATTCCGACTAACAATTTCGATAGGTTTTATTACATTTTCCCTTTTTGCGTTTTGTTTTCTTTTGGTTTTTGTAATTATTTTTGTTTKTAGTTAAGGATATCGAATTATTTTTATTACTTAAGAATCTCACGCATTAAAATAAATTGATGGGTTTATTTCAGTAAATTAGAACAGTTGATAAAGCGATTAAAAAAAATGATGTCTCATATTTAACTCTTGTTTGTAGTGTAATATGAGATAATCTCAGTAGATAGGTCCAATCCAAATTAATCCCACTGGTTTGTAAATTTCTTACTCTTATATGTATGTTAAAGATAATTTTAATTTAATTTATTCAATTCTTATATTTTATTTAACGAGAAACACTTATTGATTACTAAATGATTCACAAACGAGATTTTAAAAGAGAAAAATTAATTTATTTAGCAAACTTTTCAATTTTGATCCTATAGCTCCTTTTTCCTGAAAATATTTTAGCACTAAAGAAAATATATATTCATTTTGGCCTTTGAAATACTTGAATTTGGTGATTGGGAACTAATTTTTTTTTTTTTTAAGGATCAAAAAATATTTTCGATTAAATATGGACTTCTTGAAAATACATCATCCTCCCACACTAAAATGAAAATGAGACTTACAAACTGGGGTATCAATATTCACTGGTCCTCTAATTTACCTTTGGAGGCAAAAAACAGATGAAATCTTGGCAGGTCATTTTGTTCATGAGTCATAATGATTGCTTTAGATAAACATTTATCTTTGTCTCTGTTCTGACAAATGTTGTAATGACTGGCTGCAGGTAGGCTCTCAAGTAATGTTGTAATGACTGGAGATGTTCTTCTAAATGGCAAGAAGAGAAGGCTAGATTATGGTTTAGTTGTAAGTACTGATATCTACTCCAATTTTTGGGCATTCAAGGGCATCTTCATTTCCCTGAACTTACTGAACATTGACTATTCACACTATACAGATTCTGTGTCGGTTTATCCTGAGTGAATTGCAGCTTTTTATGAATGCTTTTCTCCTGTACCTTTTATTTCCTATGCACTTACTTGTTCTATTTCTCCTCTAACTTTCATTTCATTTCTGCTTAGATTTTTCTGCTCACTGTTGTTGAATATTTTAGGCTTATGTGACACAAGAGGATGTATTATTGGGAACACTTACCGTTAGAGAAACAATTACGTATTCAGCTCATCTTAGGTTTCCAACCACCTTGACTAATGAAGAAATTAAAGACATTATAGAGGGAACGATAATGGAAATGGGACTTCTGGATTGTGCTGATCGGGTAATAGGAAACTGGCATTTAAGAGGTATCAGTGGTGGGGAGAGAAAGAGACTCAGCATCGCGCTTGAATTCCTCGTAAGACCTCGGCTACTCTTTCTTGATGAACCAACAAGTGGGCTAGATAGTGCCTCTGCCTTCTTTGTAACCCAAGCTCTTAAAAATGTAGCTCGTGATGGACGAACAGTTATATCTTCTATTCATCAGCCTAGTAGTGAAGTTTTTGCACTGTTTGATGACCTATGCTTACTGTCTGGAGGTGAAATTATCTACTTCGGAGAAGCAAAGAATGCTGTAAAGGTATGGTGTTTAATGTAATCCAACAAGACAACTTTGCAACGAGAAATTCTATCTGTGCAAGCCTAAATTTATCTCTTTTGTACAATGTTTTTCAGCAACATGCATAAGGAAAGTAATACCAGCATTGCTTTCTAAAAATTTAAGAAAATATTTTGTAAGGACAAATAACAAATACTTTTCTGCTTTTGCATTAGATTTTAGTACTGAAGTTTGAATGTCTTGACCTTCGTTGTTTTCCAGTTTTTTGCGGATGCAGGCTTCCCATGTCCGAGCAGAAGAAATCCGTCTGATCACTTCCTGCGCTGTATTAATTCAGATTTTGATGTTGTGACAGCCACTTTGAGAGGTTCTCAAAGACTTCGTGTATGAATTATACTCCCTGCATTATCTATTACTCTTCCTTCAAGTAATTACAGAAAAATGGCAACATGCATTACGAAAATCCCATTCTAAACTAAGTCTGAAAGGAGGATATGCACCTAACGAACTTAATTGGATACTATTAAGTTGAGGCCTGTCAAACATGTTGAACTGTAATTTGGATTCAAATTATGGTCATTATTGCTTATTGTTTTCTGAAAATACTGATTCCGTCAAATGGTAAACGTTTTAGCTTTTTCATGACAGGAAATACACAAATCAGATCCTTTTACTAGTCTAGCAACAGCAGACATCAAAGCAATGCTTGTTGAAAAGTACTGGAGTTCAGAGTACGCGTCAAAGACGAAATCAAGGATCCGAGAAATCGCTACTATTGTAAGTGTATGAACTGTTTCTCCTTGCAGATGCTGCTTAGGTGTGGCATTTTGTTACTATAATGATCAGTACACTTAAGATACGCTTCCTTAAAAATTAGTTCACTTCTAAAGGCGTTACTGACTAGCGATAAAAATAATATGTCATGATCAAATAGTTTTACTAAAGCAAAAACTCCAAAGATCCACTAATAAATTTGAATGAAAATTTCATCCTTTCTTAACATGGTAGAATAGAAAATGTTTTACCTACGAGCATTAATATGACTCGGTTTTTTGGCAATATGATCTAGAACAGAATTATTTGACACATTGTTCGTGCATTCCAGCAAGGGCTAGAAATTGAGAAAATTAAAGGAAGCCAAGCTGGATGGTGGAAACAACTTTCAACACTAACTCGGAGATCCTTTGTTAACATGTGTCGTGACGTGGGGTATTACTGGAGTCGAATAGCAATGTATATAGTTTTAGCCATTTGTGTTGGAACTCTATTTTATGATGTCGGCACTAGTTATACTGCAATTTTGGCAAGAGGAGCATGTGGTGGATTCGTAACAGGCTACATGACTTTCATGTCTATTGGTGGTTTCCCATCTTTCCTAGAAGAAATGAAGGTACACAACTTAATAAACCTCCTTATACAACAGCTATGAGCAGAAAATAATGTGTTGTTTATGGAGATTTGAGAAGTCTCTCTGTAAATGTATAGGTCTTCTGTAAGGAAAGGCTCAACGGACATTATGGAGTCGGGGTATTTATATTATCAAACTTCATATCTTCCTTGCCCTTCCTGGTTACAATTGCAGTCACCACTGGGACTATCACCTTTTACATGGTGAAATTTCGCACTGAATTTTCTCATTATATATTCTTCTGCTTAAATCTCTTTGGAAGTATTGCTGTTGTAGAAGGCTGCATGATGATTGTAGCTTCTCTGGTTCCCAATTTCTTAATGGGTATCATAGCTGGGGCTGGAGTTCTAGTAAGTAAACCTACAGAAAATATAGTGCATTCTTCACGATCTATCTTAAACTTGATCCTRAGRGGTACTAACATTTTCCATGAATATATATTCAGGGAATCATGATGATGACCGCGGGATTTTTCCGTTTGCTGCCTGATCTACCCAAAGTGTTTTGGCGATATCCAATTTCCTTTTTAGGCTATGGTTCATGGTCATTACAGGTACTTCTTATTGGTTTATCGCAATTTCATTATAAGCCTGCATGCAACGTTGACAGCATTTGCAGAGGTTAATTTGGTTGCTGGTAGAATTTGATGTTCACATATAGCTCACATGAAATAGCGGCAGAAACTTGAATAAATGAAATGTGTCATAATTGCAGTACTATTCAGAACACTGAATAACCGTTTTGTTTTGTTTATTAATATGTATGGAAATTCCAGGGAGGGTTCAAGAATGATATGCTCGGACTTACTTTTGAACCTCTTCTTCCTGGCGAACCAAAACTTACCGGCGAGGATGTTCTGACAAAGATGTTCCGGTTATCTATAGGTCATTCGAAATGGTGGGATCTATGTGGACTTTATGCCCTTCTCATTTCGTATAGAGTTATCTTCTTCATTATTCTCAAGCTGAAGGAACGAACTGCACCGTATTTCCAGTCACTTTACGCAAAGAGAAGTATGCACTATCTCAATAGGCGACCTTCATTCAAAAGGAGGCCATCTGGTAAAGGTCACTATGATCTCCGACCGTTATCGTCTCAAGAAGGTCTTAGCTCTCCAATCTCATAGGATCATCAAATGCAGAAACAGTCATAAGGTTTCCTATTTATAATATAATTGGTGGTTGAAAGATTGTATCGGAGAAAAAAGTAATTTATTATTCTTCATACGACTCTTGTTTCAGTATTATTGATCAGTGCATTCACCGATTTGAGATTGTGTTGTTAAATAGACAAATAAAGAGGTGACGTAATTACGTATTCACCTTTGAGATTTGGATCTGAATAATGAAGGAATCTTTATAGTTTATGTGATCCATACTGTTGGCTCTATGCCAACTAATAATCTTACAATTGGCGGATGACGAAGATTTTTTCTTTTTCCTTTCACCTCATTTGATTGTTAAGAAATCAATGTTTAGAAAAGTGGTATAATTTTTCACTAGTTAGAAAAGAATCAAATTCTTCATATTGAAGAAAGTGGATGCACAATCCCTGAGAGAGACTACATGCGGAAAGATAGTATTCTGATAATTTTTTCTCATAATTAATTTTAAAAATTTTAGTAATTTTTTTCCTCTTCTCCTTCCTCTCATTCTCTTCCTCCATGACTAAACTCATCGCGAAAAAGCCCTCTAATATTCTCTCAACCCCCCTCCCCCTCTTGTTCATCCCTACCTGTTGTAACACAAATTTAGTGATCTTGCGAGTTTCTTAAGATTTATTCGTCGTAAATTGAACATATTGAATAAATTCACTTAATATTATAAGGATTTTTTTTTAAGATACACTAATGTCGTCCTTTCATTCTACTTAAGTTCACATATAAAAAAAATTATAAACTTTAACAATTCCACCATAATTATTGAAAAAGATAAAGAAATCAAACCCACATTAAATATTCATCTTACTTTTTCCTTTCTTTTGCTAAGTCTATAATTAGTATATTCCAATGCCAAATAAAAGTGTCATGGAACATGATATACATTTTTATAATATTTTTCAAATACAAATAAACAAAAAAAAAAGTGGCTACATGAATGCAATCCCCGCAAATTCAAAAGATCTCGAAATTAAATACAAAAGTGCATCATAAACAAATTCATGATTTAGTTTCATTTATGTCTGAAATTAAGATATTAATTCTATGATATATGATTTTGAGTTCTTATATTCATACTAATATTTTGAACTAAAAAAAATGTCATCATTCCATCAAAAGTTTACTTTTAAAAAAAGAATTTCCTCATTGTCTAGGAAGACTATGATATTTGAAAATAAAAACCTATGCTTAATTCATTCTATTGGATGATATGACAAATAGTATCTTAATATTGCTTGGCTTCATTGATATTCAAATTATTATATCCACTCATCAATCTAATGGATAATTTAATACAAATATAAATTTCATTCTCATTTACATTCATTTGCRTTCAAAATAAGATAAATGAATCTTTAACTATTTCAATTCCTTGAATTTTGATTCCGATTAATCATAATCCGAACAACTTTACTTTCTCATCAATCAAACGAGATTTTTTAGTATTCTATATTTGCACCATTGTTTTTGAATTACAGCCTTATGTGTCTAGACACTAAAATATGTCAAGTAGGATGTAGCAGGTTTCTGAAGTTAAAGGTTTACCTTGTAATGTTTAAATATAAATCATCAATTTGATTAAAACAATTTATAACTAATTAAAAAACTTTGAATATTATCATTTTTTGTGTTATCGTTATTGAATTATACATTCACGTAATTTTGTATATTCATACTAATTAATATACATGAACAAGGAACATATACTACAGTAAAAGGGAAGGAGAAATGTACTCGATTCGTCAAACATTAAATATATTATCTTTTCTTTTGTATTATCTTTATTAAATTATACATTCATGTGATTTTGTATATTCATACTAATTAATATCCATGAACAAGGAATATATAATACGGTAAAAGGGAATGCACTAGATTTTTCAAACATTAAACATATTGAGTTGATTTATATTGATCAATCGTATATTTGTTAGTAAGTCAGAATCAAAAAATATAAGAAAGGATATAGAGATAACTTTATCTAATAGATAAAAAAAGTTAGTTGACCCATTCGTCTAAACATATTAAATGATAAATGTTTTGTAATTTCATTCAGTAGTAAGTGTTAAGCTATTGTAATTAGAGAAGGAAAATAAGAAAAAGAAGTGTCGTAGTTAGAAAATGAAGCATAGTGAGTTAAAAAGAGAATTGTAGACAAATTTGTAATTAATATTATATGAACCAAGCACTCTCTATTTTTCAATGGTAGAAATGCCGTTCACCGTTATTTACAATGCTTCCCCTTGAATGACTAAGTTATACAACAATTTCTTCATAAAAAACTTACTTGGAGAAAAACCAAATGGGAAAAGACTAAACTAAACTAAGAAAAAATAGTACAAATGGTGTTGGAATACTAATGGTTGGCCCATTAAAATCTTGTCAGGAAAACCAAATGGAACAAAAACTTGAACAGAGGAAAAAAAATACAACTTCTCCCCCTTATATAGATCACTGAAAGTCTTTGAGTCGACGCATCCCAAAATAATGTATCATTTTCTTGACTGTAGATTTCGGTAATTCTTTGGTGAATAAGTCCTTCATATTAATTATCACTTGATCGAATATGTTGATCATCGATTTCACCACTTTTCTAAAGCTTGCATGTATAGAATAATTTTAGGAAGAGATGTTTTATCATGCTTATTTGATGTAGCCTTTTTTAAGTGTTACAACACAAACTCATAATCAATTGCAATTTCTGAATGATTTAGTAATGTAATTCTTATGGTTGCTTAACAGATCTCCAGGACTACCACATCTATGGGCATTTTATGGAATAAGGAACCCCTTGAGAAGTTCTACCACCAAAACGAAAATAGCAAGGGCCACGACAGAGTTAGAAATTTAATTTTGTTGGTATTGCAAGTAAATGATAAAATTTTTGAAGTGACAAAATGATACTTTTTGTAACTAAATTCTATATAAATTTAAAATATGTTGTGCATATTAAAAATTTTAAAAGTTAGGGCAGTGGCATCGCCCCCTCTGGTTCTGCCAGGTCATTTGAAATGGTATTTGACAGTCTCAACAGGGACCTAACTTTTCACACCTTTTATTCACGGGGTTCTTTGTCATTAAGTCTAGTCAACCAATGTATTTACGAAAAAGATCCTCCTTCAAATAATGTTTATTAAAAGGCTTAATCTATTAAATAAATTGTAAAATGTATTATTGAATGACCAAAATACTCATCCATATTACACTATTTCATCCCAATATATTCTTTAAATGATCAAATACCCCCATTGCTTATTATCTACGTTACCCTATCAAACAATGTGCCAAAACACGCCAAAATCTCTCTTTTTCTTCTTTACCGTGAATCTCAACAAAATAGGTGTGTGTCATTTCGCTCATTTGACAGCTCTGGACCGAGAGCTTTTTCCCCATTTTACTCACCATAGTTGAAAACCAAAGAAAGTAGAAGCCAACACCACTATAGAGGAAAAAGGTGAAATCTCTATCACCATATGCAAATTTCTAAACATGTATATACTACATTGCTTCGAATTTCTAAACATGTATTCATGTTTCTGTTTCTTCTATATACTACATTGCATGAATCAAGTCCTCTCCTAGTTTATAAGTATGGGTAAAGAGTACATATCACAAAATTGTTCATTATAATACAAAACTATGGTGTAGAGGAACAAAGTCATGCACAATTAAGTATAAATTAGTTTATCAATTTCTATGACAATGCTAATTTGAGCTCATTATATACACTAGCTTGAAATTAGTATTTGTTTATTTGATTATAAGCTGAAATATATGCAAAAACTACAACTCACTGTTGTTATGTGACCTTAAACAGTGAAGTCATGTTATGAATCAAAATTCATATATTGCTTGTAATACATAATTGAAGTATAATAGCATATACTGAACTAACATAGGAATTTCCAAACATTTCTTCCAAAACTATGGTGTTAGAGGGCATAAACATGATCTAACTATTATGGTGTGACCTGTAATAGTGTAGTTGAGTTATTTCTTGTCATTGCATACATAACATAATTCTAATAGCATATACTGAACATTTCTTGCAAATTGTGGTGTAAAGGGCATGCACAGGCAATCAGCATTATGATCTGACCTATAACAGTGTTTCTATGTTATGAGCCAAACTTCATATGTTTCTTGTTATTGCATACATAACTTAAGTCTAAGTAGCATATATTGAGCTTACTTAGTTCTAATAGCATATACTGAACATTTCTTGCTAAGTGTGGTGTAGAGGGTATAAATAGGATATCATTATTTTTATGTGACCTTAAACAATAAATTCCTATTATGAGCCAAATGTCATATGTTGTTTGTCATTGCATACATAACTGAAATATAACAATGTATAATGAGCTAACATAGGAAGTTCCAAACATTTCTTGCCAAACTATGGTCTAGAGGGCATAAACAGCACATCCCTGTTATGATGTGACACATAATGGTCTCTCACAATTTATAAATTTCTGTAAATGCTAATTTCAGTTCATTATATTACATTAGCTTGAAATCGGTATTTGTTTATAAACTGAAAGTATTTGTTTGTTTCATTGTTGAATTGAAGCTATGGTTTCCTCAGATAATTTGTAGATATCTATCTGTTACTTTGGTGAGTTTGTGGAGAAAGAATGCCATGGTGGGTGGATATGGAAGTATAATATGGTCCAACAAAAGTGACTATTGTTCTTGTTTCACTAAACATTACCCAAGTCGAGTTACGTGAGATGGTTCGACGGGCAATAGGGTTGGATTCTGGGGTAAATGATATAGGTGTATGGTGCTTGGGATTCTAACTTTCAAATATCACCAATGAAGATTGATTGTGACTATAATATGAAATGATATCTCTAGATTTGTGAAGAATCTCCTCTTTGAGTTACTCTTTTGGAGAAAGAAGATGAGGAGAATGAAAACAATGATGGTTTAGATTAGAATGAAGAACAAATAGCACTTATTGCAGATGATTATTTGAATAAAACACTTATTGTATCATTGTTCGAAATGTAAACAAATTGGAATAATATAAATCTAGAAAGAGAAGATCTTCCTGAAGATGCTCACGTGGCAGGTGGGAAGATAGAGGAATTAATAGCTGATTTAGGTTCAACTCCTTGTGGACCATCGCTGGGGATCCCAAAATATGAAGAATTTGCAAAGAAAACAATTGTTCCCCAAAAAAAGAAAAAAAAAATTTCATCAAAGCTCTACTTGGTTGCACGGAGTATCAATTCAAGTTTCGAGTTAAGAAGTTAAATAAATTTATTTATACAATTGTTTGTCTTGATAAGAGATATATATGGCATTTGCATGCTACAAAGTTGAATGAATCTAAAATGTTTGAAGTTCGTACTTACCATAGACAGCACTCATGTTTCATGAGTGTTAACTGTCGAGATCATAGACATGCCACCTATTCATTGATTGGAACTCACATTGCCTCTAAGTTTGAAGATGCTAGAAGGATTTACAAACCGAGAAACATCATCAATAATGTTGGTGAAGAGTTTGGAGTAACTATAACCTATATATAGTTTAATAGTGTTCCTATAGTTTAACCGTGTTCCTATATAACCTGTATATAACCTTTATAACTATAACCTATATAAAGTGTTGTTATTATATTGTCATGTTTTAGAATAAACAAGTCCTAGCACAATGACGTCCATTAAAACTGATAATAGTATGTACTTCAAGTACATCTCTTGTTTTGTCATGATTCTCATTCTTGGTTGACAGACGTTTTTATTTCAGGTACCTTTTTATGGCACTAGGACAAAGGTGGATACCAATCGTCAATAAGATGTGTTTGCATAGACAACACATTCATGACATCTAGATATCAAGGAAGATATTGAGGAACTCTATATGTTGCCACTTTTCAAGATGCGAACAACTAAATTTATCCACTTGCATGGCGTGTAGTTGACCCGAAGAGTGAAGCGTCATGGACTTGGTTCTTTCGTCATTTGTAGGAAATAGAGGGTGATAAGGAGGAACTGCGATTATTTCAAATCGTGGCAAAAATATTACTCATGCATTTAAAAATGTCTACCAATTTGCACATCATGGAATTGCATATGGCACTTGAGCAATAACTTGAAAGGTTAAATATGTAAGGGCAGATTTGTCCTCATTATTCAAAAAGATGGAAGAGGCTTATACTTTAACAAATTTTGAAGTCTAGATAACAACACTTTACTGGAGAAAAGAGTACATTAGACAATTGTTGCAAAATTGGTATTATAAAAGAGTGAGGCGGCGGGAAATTGCTTTTGCCACCTCAACCCACCCACGGAGGAAGAGATGTGTTTGAAATATCAAGAGACAAATGGTTGGAATGCGATCAGGATATCAACGACTGAGTTTCAAATTGTTAGAAGTTGAAATCCTATGTTGTTAACTTGGAAAAGTGTACATGTACTTGTATGCAATTTAATCTCGATAAATTTCCTTGCCCACATGTAATTACCGCTTCAAGACAAGATGGTGAAGACACTTATATTCTTTGCTCTCTTTTTATACCACTTCTTGCTAGAAACCTGCATATTKGGAGTTTATTTATTTATCCCCTACCGAGCAAGACGGAATGGCAACTTCCTGTGGAAGTTAATTCAAAAATGGTCTGTAYACCACTAACAAAATGACCTGTTGYGCACCCACTGAAACTATGSAAAAWAWKAACCATAGAGGTACCCAAGCCCCGTCATGTAGTAGGTGTTTAAGGCCATTACTTGAACAAACCCATTACTTGAGAAGTGAAAARGTCTTTTATATTTTCTTATTTATTTATGTTAGAATTTAATTGTAATATATGACTGGAATAATGTGATATCTAAAACTCTTTCCATTATCAAATTTATTTAAAGTAGAATATGATCCTTCAAATATGGTACATTGTTATCATCTCCTTGTTCATTTTTCGGTTGTGTATGACATGCTACTCTACATCAAAAAATTCTTAACCAATAAAAATAATAATGAATTATGAGCCTCAAATATTTTCACATATTTTAAAAGTGTTCCTCCATTATTTACATGTTTTAACAGTGATCCTCCTTTATTGATATATACAGCATAACATTGCTCAATGTTTAGCCAAATAAATTATTTTACTTATAAACAAATAGTATGATATTTTTATCATAACAGTTATTGATTGTTATGTACATATCTTAACAGATTTACACTATTATGCACATATACATCATAACAATACAAGACATTTAACCAAATAACTAGTTTTACTTATAAACATAAATTAAAAGGAAGATAGTTCCAATAGTATGATATTTTTATTCTAATAGTAATTAACTGTTATGTACATGTCGTAACAGATTTATACTGGTATACACATACACAACACAATCCAAGAGGTTTAACCAAACAAGTTTTTTTGGTTATAAGAGTCACATATCCGATGGAAATCATTTGTGACATCTTTAACATTGAGAAATATGCACATCACTTACATGTTCAATAGTGGAAAGCGAATTAATATGATTTTATGGTTTAAGTAACACTTGTTATACAAGTATTGAGTTGAATTTTCTAACATTCTTTGGAATATAAAAGGTTCTTAATCACTAAAATAACAATGAATAATGATCCTCATATATGTTTTACTTATAATGGCTATTAACTGTCATTTACGTGTTTTAACTGTGATCCTCCATTATGGATATATATAGCATAACTTTGCTTATGATTTAGTCAAATAACTTATTTTACTTATAAACATTAATTAAAAGGAAAATAGTTCAAATTGTATGATACTTTTATCTTAACAGTGATTGACTATTATGTGCATGTCTTAACAGATTTACACTGTTATGCATATATACGGCATAGAAATGTAAGAAGTTTAGCCAAATAAGTTGTTTTACTTATAAAAATTACAAGAAAAATAGTTCCAAGAGTATGAGATTTTTATCATAACAACGGTTGACTGTTATGTACATGTCTTAACAAATTTACATTGTTATGCACATCTACAACATAACAATGCAAGAGGTATAACCAAACACGTTTTTCGGTTAAAGAGTAACATATCTGATGGACTAAGGGACTATATGTGACATTTTTAACATTTAGAAATATACACATTACTTATATGCTCAATAATGGAAAGCGAGCTAATATTGTTTTATGGTTTAAGTAACACTTGCTATACAAGTATAGAGTTGAACATTCTAACATTTTGTGGAACATTAAAAGGTTCATCATCAGTAATAATAAAAATGAARAATGATCTTCATATATATTTTAATTATAACAGCTATCGATTGTTATTTACATATTTTAACTGTGATCCTCTGTTATGGAAATATATACCATAGCATTACTTATGCTTTAGTCAAATAACTTGTTTTACTTATAAATATTAATTAAAAGGAAAAATAGTTCAAATTGTATAAGATTTTTATCTTAATAGTGATTGACTATTATGTGCATGTCTTAACAGATTTACACTATTATGCACATACACAAAATAAAAATGTAAGAGGTTTAGCCAAGTAAATTGTTTTACTTGTAAGCATTAATAAAAAGAAAAATAGTTCAAAGAGCATGAGCATTTTATCATAACAACAGTTGACTGTTATGTACATGTCTTAATAMATTTATATTGTTATGCACATCTACAACATAACAATGGAAGAGGTGTAACCAAATAAGTTTTTGGTTATAAGAGTTACATATCCGATGGACTATATGTGACATCTTTAACATTGAGAAATATGCACATCACTTATATGCTCAATAATGGAAAGCAAACTAATATTGTCTTATGGTTTAAGGAACGCTTGTTATACAAGTATAGAGTTGAACATTCTAACATTTTGTGGAACATTAAAAGGTTCATCATCAGTAATAATAAAAATGAARAATGATCTTCATATATATTTTAATTATAACAGCTATCGATTGTTATTTACATATTTTAACTGTGATCCTCTGTTATGGATATATACAATATAACATTGCCTATGGTTTAACCAAATAAACTATTTTACTTACAAACATTAATTAAAAGGAAAATAGTTCAAATAGTATGAGATTTTTATTTTTAATAGCGCTTGACTGTTACGTACTTGTCTTAACATATTTACATTGTTATGGACATGTATAGCATAACAATGCAAGAGGTTTAGACAAATAACTTGTTTTATTTATAAACATTAATTAAAAATAATAATTCAAATAGTATGAGGTTTTTTATCTTACCAACAGTTTACTGTTATGTACACGTTTTAATAGATTTACACTGTTATGCACATGTACAACATGATAATGCAAGAGGTTTAGCCTAATAACTTGTTTTAGTTATAAGCATTAATTAAAAGAAAAATAGTTTAAATAGTATGAGCTTTTTATACTAATCAGAATTAACTGTTATGTACATGTCTTAATACATTTACACTGTACACTTATATATAAATATATTGTATTGGATGGATCATATTATACAAGTCATAAACGTTTTGCCAAATAACTTGTTTTATTTATAAACATTAATTAGAAAAATAAATTATTATAAATGTTCTACGAACCTTTGGAATATTCTAACAACTGTACAAGTCATAAGTATTATAGATATTGTGTACTTGTATTGTATATAAATCCTATCTATGATCAAATTCTAGTGCAAATAATTCGGCTACCATCTTTTCCATCCATTTTGGCATCTTCTTTGGATCAACAGTAATCAACTCTAACCCGACAAGGAAAATTTCAATAAACTTCAAAGCAAACATACCACAATTAAAGCTGCAAATTCGTTTCAAATGTTAGTTTTACAATATAACAATATATAATTGATAAATATATAATTATATTGTTTACAAGATTAGAAAGAAAACATATTTAACTGATGAGGAAGTTTGTGGTTCCTCTTATACTTGAATTTATTGGGGGGATAATGATCTCTGACCTTGCCATGAATGAGCCAGACCATGAAAAAAATCAAGGACTCCAGGGTTTTATTAGATATGGCACTTGACAAACTATCAAATATGTTGACGATGCGCTCATCCAAGTTTACTTCTAGCAAAATCCAATGTGCGTATAGACAAGGAAAGTAAATATAATGGCATTCCATCCAATTTTTGCCGAGTGGAGGACGTTGCCTATTGAGACAAAATATAACATCTTTTTCAAACATAAAAATTTTCATATTATTGATGTACTTCTCCAATTGACAATCATTGTAGTCATGCTTCATCTTATGATAAAATCTTGAGTCAAGGACGGCAGTGTTTTGTTTAAATAAGGAATCATACTTCATCGAACATTGTCTCACGCAATATAGAGCGTTATCTAGATGATGTATTTACATATTAAGAATTAGAATAGACTAAATCAATAATAAAACCTTCACAATTATTAAAGATAGTTTTACTTATACCATCAATCAGTCACTTATTCGTATTTATAAGTGCTTCAAGGAAATGTTTATCAACATCGCAAATGGCTAAAGCATAATTATCCCTAAAAAAAATCCATTCCCCAACATTAAAATTTAGTATATAAGACGGCTAAAATTTATTAAGTAGGTTAAATTTCAGGAAGAGAAATTACGGGTCAGTTGCATCTAAAAGCTGGATATTGAAATTTTACGAGATCTACTACCTGAAATGGATCAAACTTTTTCAAATCATCTATTTCCTTCTCTTGAAAAAATTAATAAATGGAGATTGCAATGGAGCAGAAACCCTCTTCCTCCTCTACCCTTGACCTCTTGGAGTTTTAAGACGTGAATCTTCTTCCACAATCACAATGGCAGTCTCAGTTGCCTTTTCATTTCCTACCAAAAATAGTTATACAATTATTAGCTAACAGTATTTGTACATCATAGGGATACATTTAATCTACAAAGCTCCACTGTTAGTGTCAGTCACATAACAGTGTAGAACTATTACAGTAAGTCACCTAAAAGTGTAACACTATTAGGGTCCAAATTAGACTATAAAGCACATTAAATGCTAAAGCAAGCTTAAAATGTGTACAATTAGGTCTCGATATGCTAAATGGGAACAATAACAATGCATATAAAAAGAAACCAACCTTCATTAGAAGACTTTTTTTCCACATTCACCATGGCAGTCTCGGCTTCATCTTCATTTCCTACAAAAAACAATTAAATATTATATTAGCTACTAATATTTGTTATAGTAAGTCACCTAATAGTATAGAATTATAATAGTAAGTCACCTGACATTGTGACACTATTATGGTCCAAGTCAGAATAAAGCACATTAAATGCTAAAGCAAGCTTAAAATGTGTATAATTAAGTCTCAATATGTTAAATGGAAAAAATTAACAGTYTACAAAAAGAAACCAATCTTCACTGGAAGACCTTTCTTCCATAGTCACCATGGCAGTCTCAACCGCCTCTTCACTTCTTGCCAAAATAAATTATATGTTGTATTAGTTAACAGTATTTGTTATACTAAGTCACCTAACTGTGCGACACTATTAGGGTCCAAATCAGACTATAAAGCATATTGAATGCTAAAATAAGCTTAAAATGTGTACAATCTAGTAATCCACCTTGGAGGACCAACTCAACATTTTCCTCAACCACTTCTAAAGGTTGAACTTCAATAGGTGATGACCAATCATTGATCACTTCAAGTTAGAAACTCCAGTATGGATGTGCTCATTAGTTGGTGATGCACCAATTGCATTTTTCCTCCACAAATGTGGTCACATTTTTCTGCCACAACAAGTTGCTCCATATACATTCTCAATTCACCTCTTGGACCTAAGGAATTATCATCCAGTGACTTTGTAGGAAGTAGGGAACATGCCAATGTATGAGGGTTGCACAAAGCTCTGTTTTCATCTATCCGAAGTGTGTTTGACTCGTCATAAGTGTCACTCTTTAGAAGTGTTGGGTCAAAGATTTTCCGAAGCTTCTTCAGTTTCTTGACAAATAATGGCTTATTTAGGTCCTCCAATGTTGTGTGTCTGAGAATGTGCAGCTGCTCTGATCCTATGGAAGAGTGATCTCCTTTTGTCATTCCCAAGTAGAAAGTCAATACTATTATCCAAAAGTTTGCAAGTTCTCCACGATCAAATTCCAACTTCAAATTTGTCAAAGCATAAGTCTAAGAACTCATTCAAGAAAAACCTATTGAATATTGCTCTCCCTTTAAAAACAGCGTCAAGTGTGATCTGGAGGTTGTTTTTTTGTTGGGATATACAATACAGCAAGTAACCGATTAACGTCAAGATCTATCAACTTCTTCTTTGGAAGATCAACACAAGGGCTATTGACAGCTGGAGGGATTTTAACATTATGTCTTTCCATTTCTTAACCAATGCAAATATCAAGTGGAATGCCATATACGTCATGTTCTTCAATTTCTTCCCACCTCTTGCTTTCGACCCRATAATCAACTTTGACAAGCTGGCCTCTAKCCTATTTAGTTGATKACCTAACCACTGGTGAACCTRATCAATCCTCCTCTCAACTCSATAAATCCTTCTATCAACTCCATCCACCCTCCTSTCAACTACTACATTCTACTACCTTTATCCTCTTGATCAAATCATCATTTTGAGAGGAGGATATGTAAGATGGGGATGAGTGAGAAGGAGATGCATGCAGGTGAGTAGTTGGGGATGTAGAATCTGCCTTATTTCCTAAGCATAAGAAGGATGAGTATCAAAGTAAGACTCAAGTTCAGCAGAACCCATCTCATGATCCACATTGATTTCTGAGACATCATCAAAAATACAGAATCCCTGCCAAAATTCTTCCTGAGCCTCCGATGATAAAAGGACCAGTTTCTTAATTACTTTTAAAGTCATTTTGCAATCCGGGTTTTCAAAGATATATCAATACTGTTAAAATGTGGGTGTTCTACTATCACGGTCCACTTAGCTATTCTTGGAATTCTGTTTCCCAAGCGTGCATCGAACTCAAGGGCCAAATTTGGAATGACTTCGAAGGCCCAAATCTGTGAAAGTAAAATGAATAATTGTTAGAGAGCTACACAGATTACTATAATTTGGAATTAGAAAATAACACAATGTTGAAATTTATAAACTATTACCATTGTGGATGGAGGAAATTCCTAACAATTGATTGAATATATTTTTCCTCTATATTGGACCACTTTTCCAAAGTAATCATGCTTGAATAATTCAATAGTGGCCAAATATGATTGCCTTCCCTATTCATATTGCTAAATCTTTCCAAATCAACCACTATATAGAAAAACCACAAGTTAAGAGATTTTGTTTCTTCCTTACCACACAAGACATGTGTCCAAGTTACTAAAAGATCAAGCTTATACTTGTCCATTTGATCTTTATAGCTATCTAACTTTGAAAGCAAGTCTATCTTATTTATCTTTCCCTTACTCTTGGAGAAGTACGTCTTGTATATGACCTTTCTTTGCATCCTCTATCTCATTGTATTTAATAGCTGATAAACCTATGATTTGAGTGAACTCTTCGAAGCCAAGCCTACACTTCTTATCCCTAAATTTAAATCAAACTTCAAAAGGTTTCTCCATTTTAAAAACACCTCATAAAAATTGCATGAATCAGTTCTTTGTCAACCTTGATATCAGAAACCCTTATCAAACCACCAAAGATAGAGTCATATAGCATTTTCTTATGATCARCATCTAAAACACTCGTTACATGATTGATCACTTGTAATTTGCAATGGCTAGTGATACTAACCCTAAGATTTTCATCTGGATCTACAATATCTCCACGTCTACAAAAACAAATATATAGAATCAAATGTGTATGCCATGACAAGCAATATATGAAGTTTAGTTCAAGACAGGAATTCATCATCTAAGGTCATATAATAATAGTTGTATCATGTTGATGCCCTCTACATCATAGTTTTCAAGAAATGTTCCATAACTTCCTATGTTAGCTCATTATATGCTATTATACTTCAGTAGGTATGCAACGACAAGTAATACATAAAGTTTAGCTCATAACAGAATTCAACTGTTTTAAGATCACATAATAACATTTATATCCGATTTATGCTCTCTATACCACAGTTTGCAAGAAATGTTCGCTATATGCTATTACACTTAAGTTATTTATGCAATGAGAAGAAACATATGAAGTTTGGCTCATAAATATTTTGCACTGTCATAGATATAAATGAAGTACACTATTCATTTTTGCAAGAAATGTTCTATGACTTCCTATGTTATCTCATTATATGCTATTATACTTTAGTTATTATATGGAATGACAAGCAATATATGAAGATTGGCTCATGAAAGAAATTCACTATTTAAGGTCACATAATAACAGTTATATCCTATTTATGCCCTCTACACTACAGTTTGCAAGAAATATTCAGTATATGCTATTAGGCTTAAGCTATGTATGCAATGAGAAGAATTATATGAAGTTTGACTGGTAAATCTTTTACACTGTTATAGACATAATAAAGTACATTGTTCATTTTTGCAAGAAATTTTTTATGATTTCCTATATTAGCTCATTATATGCTATTATACTTCAATTATATATGCAATGATAAGCAATATATGAAGTTTGACTCATAAGAAATTCACTGTTTAAAGTAACATAAGAACAGTTATATCCTGTTTATGCCCTCTAGACCACGGTTTACAAGAAATGTTCAGTATATGCCATTAGACTTAAATTATGTATGTAATGAGAAGAAATATATGAAGTTTGGCTCATAAATCTTTTACATCATTCATAGACATATATAAAGTAAACTATTCATTTTTGTAAGAAATGTCCAATAGCTTCCTATGTTAGCTCATTATATGCTATTATTCTTCAATTATGTATGCAATGACAAACAATATATGAAGTTTGACTCATAACAGAAATTCATTGTTTAAGGTCACATAAAAATAGTGTTATCGTACCCTCTAACCACAATTTGCAAGAAATGTTCGACATTTACCATGTACACAATGAGACGAAATTCTTACAATGAGGGTTTATTGTCTATAATGGTTCTGAACTGTTATTTAAGGAAAACCACATACATGCCTCAATATCATGATCAATATTCACGGTCAAGGCAGGTATTATAAAATAATTGTAGACCTTCCATATCTTGATCCACATGTGGAAACTATCAAACCCTTGAAGATCAAAGAGCATGAAAATTGAGATGCTTACCGTAAGATGATGCAAAATGGAGAGTTTTGAACTTACTGCAAAGTTGAGATGAGAATCCTCGCCAATGAAGTCGGTCAGAAAATACAAGACAATGGAGTCTATCGAAAAATGTAAAACAATGGAGTCGGTCATAAAATAGATAAAGAAGATGAAGAAGTTGACGAGACATGAACTACCACCAGGTTCAAAATGAATAAAGGGACTTTTGAATTGAAAGTTAGGAGTGTAAAAAAGATCAATTTTATCATTCGTAAGAAAGATCTTCAAATTGTTATCTTTTGTACAAAAGGTATAAAAATAATTTAATTACTTATATAATAATAACATTTTCAATTCCTTATATTATTCTTATTCTGCTTAAAGACCTTTTGAACAAATATTTCTTATTCTTATTCTGCTTAAAGACCTTTTGAACAAATATTTCTTAAAGGTGAACCGCTTACCCATATTCCCCTTTATTGGCACACAAKCTTTTCCTACTTCGGGAGGCCTTTTCATAGCAAGCTCAGGTTATGAAAGATGTCATGGCTAGCTTCTGCATCGTTTTTCGTCAGATAGTATGTTTTTTTTTTTTTTTTTATAACTTTTAGAGCTTAGTAAAGTGTTCTGCTGCTGTGGTGGTGCTCGTAGACGTTTGAAAAATTTGCCAGGTAAAATTAGCCGGAGTTACTCTATATTATGATATTATAATATTCTTTTCATTGATAGATAGTACTCAATAGTCTATTTGTTGAATTTTATCCACTGCACATGCACGTTTTCTAACATATACAAATTTATGAATATAAAATAATCTGCTATATACCATACCAATATGCTCATAAGGGAACTTGCATTACCAAGAGCATTTTACGATCGTAGACCATCACAATGGGTCGAGAGGTAATTTAACACCGTCATTTTTTATTTTTTATTTTTTTATTTTTTTGACAATTCAGGTTTTCCTCCTGATTTTTGCTTCGGCCAAAAAGAGGGGAAAAAGGAAAAAAAAAAACAAAACGATGTTTAAGAAACCTTAAATTGGAGTTTATAYCAAAACTCCATCACGTGAGATATGATAGCTCCGTTGTCATATTTGATGAGACTGCAAGTTTGGAATATTTATTTCTAAGTGTAATATGCTGGATAAAATTTTGACTGTACAAGTTATTGTTAAGTATATCATATGAGACATTATAACACTTCGTAATTTGTTTCTGTATACAAGATAGCGACTCAACATTAACTGCAAAACTATTTCCAGAAAAAAAAAAATTAACTGCAAAAACCTAAAATCAACATACTTCCTCCAAACCACCTTCTTTTAATAATAGCTTACAACTTCCTCACTACTGCAGCACTTATTATGTAGCATTGAAGACATGTTTGGTACAACAGTAATTCATTGTAAAGCCTGCAAACTCATTCACAGGAGACCGGAAAAACAAAGTAGGCTACTAATTCAATTTCCTCTCTCTGATCCCAATATTATTTTCTACTATATAAGATGATGCATGCTTGCTCATGACTTCTACAAACCAAAGAGAACATCAGAACATGGAGATACAAGTAGCAGAAGCTACGAGTTCTTGTGCTACTGTTAATGCTGTGGACCTTGAGGATGGGATATTTCCAAAGAGCAGAGATAGAAAAGCTGCATATTTGGTATGGGAAGATCTAAATGTACTACTACCATGCTTTGGGAAAGGCCATACAAAAAGATTGCTGAATGGCGCAAACGGCTTTGCCCAACCAGGAAGGATTATGGCTATCATGGGTCCTTCTGGTTCTGGGAAGTCCACACTTCTTGATTCTTTAGCAGGTAAGGGAACCAGGCAATAGGATCGGAATATATTTTCTATAAGTTCTTTTAGGAAAACCTAAGAAATTTTTGCAATTCATAAATAAAAGGATTTAAATTATTGTCCAGCCAAATGGAGGCAGTCACCTCCTCGTACCCCCCCTGGCTGTCTTTGTGTGGCATGACGTGTCTATGACGTGTGGTTTTGGCTGTTTTAGTTTCTCCACATCATCTATCTATAGCAACTGATTTGGCATAGAATGGCATATTGGGGTCTATGTACAACGAGTTAGATACCATAAACCCCCATGCTTGATTTTCACTCGTCAAAATATCTTCATGAATTTATGTTTCCTCTTTTATGTGCCCTGCCAAAAGTCATCCTTTTGCACTATTAACGTCAGGGCTTCCATTTTCAAGTTCAATGCTTCTCAGAAACTCTAGTCTTGTTTCATAATCAAAGTTTATTTGATTTTGACGATCAATTAATGTAAAGTGTAGACCCTGAAACACTGTAGGCGGATAAATCTTCAATAAAGACAGCATTTTGAGATACTTTGAACTGATTTCAGGTTTCTTTACCTCTTTCCTGCTTTATGCAAAAAATGACCCTTTTCGAAAACCAGGAAAACTGTGTTAGTTTTTCTTAGTTGATAACTACGTAGGGTTTGTTTAGTGGAAGGGTAGAAACAACTCTGTATATAAGGTGAAAGAGCTAACGATGTTATTTTACACGAACAGTTTAAAGAGGACAATACGACCATTGTAATTATTCTTCTAATGAAGAAATAATAATAAGTTCARTTTCCGAAAGACTAGTCAATTCTTTTCACGATCACTACACTGCAAAAATAGTGAACGATGCATTCATTCTTTTGGAGACGCAAATAGAAGGATATACTATTAAGAGAGTACCGAAATTCAGCTAATTTCTTTACCCTGTGATGCTGCTAATCTTCTATTATGGAGACTTCGGGAGAATACTAGTTTCAGTAGATGAGGGGCCACCACAATGCCTATGCATATCCTGTCCAGTAGAAAAGGATAAAGACTCACAGGCTTTAAAGGAAGATGAAGAAACTAACAGTTGAAATAGTTATCTCCAATGTAGTATATACGGTGTCGAACACCTGGCCATTTCATTAATATAGCCTCTTCACTTCTAGCAACGAAGAGGACCACTAAATGATGAGGTGTGGTTGTTCCAGACGTGCTTTTTTCACACTAAATATCATATTATATGCGATACTCTTATTTTGTTTTCGAAAAGTGAGCCTTGGGATGATTTTTTTGCATCCATAATTTATGAATTTCAGGAAGACTCTCAGGGAACCTTGTCATGACTGGCAATGTCCTTCGTAATGGAAGGAAGGGCAGACATGACTATGGTGGAGTTGTAAGTAACCCAATACTTTTCTGAATTAAGAATTTGCTTTGCTTCTTGGAAAATAAAACTGGGAGGGGTTCATTATTGTCTTTTCTGGGTTTATGTTTGGCTGTGAGAAGGACTGAATTAACCTACTATTATAGAAAATCGTATTATTATTGTCCTGTATTAAATATAGATGCGGTTGAGGTAGTTACTGGTAGTTGTGTTGTACAAGACACGTCCTTTGGATTTCTAGGACTTGTTTTCAAAAATATTTTATTAAATGAGTTATTTTCATATCTCAAATTTTATGTTCGAAAATAACAATTCAGACAATCTCACAACTTAAAAAGGTATGATAATGATAAAAAACATAAAAAGGAAACTGAAATATATTGCTTTCTAATGATATTTTATCTTTTTAATCAGGCTTATGTGACTCAAGAAGATATCTTTTTGGGAACTTTGACCGTGAGAGAAACCATCAAATACTCAGCACAACTGAGGCTACCAAGCAACATAACAAAAGAAGAAGCAAATGATATTATAGAATCCACGATTATGGAAATGGGACTTCAAGATTGTGCTGATAATCTCATTGGAAATTGGCATTTAAGAGGCATAAGTGGAGGGGAGAAAAAGAGGCTTAGCATTGCATTAGAAATTCTTACACAGCCAAGTCTCTTATTTCTCGATGAACCCACAAGTGGACTTGATAGTGCCTCAGCTTTCTTTGTTACTCAAGTTCTAAAAAATGTTGCCTTAGATGGAAAAACACTCGTTTCATCCATTCATCAGCCTAGCAGTGAAGTTTTTGCCCTCTTTGATGATCTTCTTCTACTCTCCAGTGGCGAGACGGTTTATTTTGGAGAAGCAAAGATGGCCATCGAGGTACAAAAAGTTATTCGCTATCCATGTAAAACCAACGGGATCAATTCCTCTCAGACTTTTTTCCCACCTAAAGAGGAAAAAAGAAAATGAAAAATCGAAGGAAGAATGAAAAATGATTAGATACTTGATTTGCCTTTTTGCAGTTCTTTGCTGATTCAGGTTTTCCATGTCCAAGCAGAAGGAATCCTTCTGATCATTTTCTGCGATGTACTAATTCAGATTTCGATCAAGTTAATGCCCATTTGATGGGATCTCGCAGAATAAGTGTACGTAAATGGCAGCCACTTTGCTCCCGTTGTTTTCGTTTATGCAAAACCTTGCAACTTCTTGAGTTCTGCATAATTTGAATTCTGTTATAGCATGCACCAATTTTTTTCCCCTCAACCACCAGATTCCCCAAGAATTCCATTTTCCTTATTTTCTGAAGACCTCTGAGTTCTGCAAATGTAAAGATTGATTTATTTAAATAAATATACATGCTCTTGTTTCTTGTTCCAGGGCACTGACCAATGCAGCAAACGTCTAATGAATTCTCCTACATCCGAGATAAAAGAGAAGCTTATCCAGAAATACAAGCACTCCAAGTATGCAGCAATAGCCGAAACCAGAACCGAAGAAATTTTGATGCTGGTAAGCTATGGAATGGGCACTAGATTTTTCACTGATTTGTTTTCTGTTTTCTGTTTTCTTTTATTATATGATCCATCAATTAGCCAATATTGACTCCAAAAGAGCCAGTAACTATATCATTTTATACTCATGAAGGTATCACCAGAAGAACATGAAAGTGAAAAAAGAGGAGGAAGCCAAGCAAGATGGTTCAAACAACTTACAACACTAACAAGAAGATCATTAACAAACATGTCTAGAGATTTTGGCTATTATTGGTTGAGGATTATAGTATATATAGCTATATCTGTTTGTGTTGGTACTGTCTTTTATGATGTTGGTACCAACTATCGTTCAATCCTAGCCCGAGGAGCTTGTGGCGGGTTCATCTCGGGATTCATGACATTCATGTCCATTGGAGGATTTCCATGCTTTATTGAAGAAATGAAGGTAAACAATTGATCTCCTTGATGTTGACTTACCAGTTACTAATATGACACCAAGAAAATCAGCGTCTTCTGTTTTTAATGTTCTGAAATAGATCTTTGATAAAGAAAGACTCAGAGGGCATTATGGAGTTGGAGTTTTCATTCTCTCAAACTTGATTTCTTCATTTCCGTTCTTGATTGCGATGGCATTCAGCTCAGTATCCATCACTTACTTCACTGCAAAATTTCGTTCTGGCTTCTCTCATTTCGTGTATGCTGCCCTAGATTTATTGATCTCCATAGCCGTTGTTGAAAGTTGCATGATGGTTGTGGCTTCCCTTGTTCCAAATTTCTTGATGGGGATCACGGTTGGGGCTGGCTTTATTGTAAGTAATCCACTTTCTGCTTGAACTCCTTTTGTTATTTATTTTATCCATCTCCCATTTCCGGGCGTGGCAGTAATATTTGCTACGGCAGGGGATTATGATGGCTACGGCCGGCTTTTTCCGGCTTCTTCCGGAACTTCCAAAGCCATTCTGGCGGTACCCAATTTCATATATCAACTTCATGTCTTGGGGCTTACAGGTAAATCTGAAGTTCTAATATATCTTCGAACCAGTTTCATCTCAGCCGGCTGACCAGGTAATAACCAGTATTGTTAAACCCCCCAGAACTACTGGACTGTGAAACTAGTTGACAACTAAACTAAGGTTTCCAAAACTGATTGGAGTCGAAACAAGGTAAAGACCCAAAAACCAGTGGAGACCCTATAACTTTTGGGAACCAGTTTTCATGATATTCCAAAACTAGATGGCAAGTATTACATAACAAGAGTCACATATATTTTTTTCTTTGCACATTTTGAACTTGGTTCACTTGATAATTCTCATTTTGTACTATGAATCACAGGGGGCCTACAAGAACGACATGATTGGTCTTGAATTTGATGCTCCGGATCCCGGCGATCCAAAACTAAAGGGAGAATTCATCATAAAAAACATCCTTGGCTTTTCAATAGATCGTTCCAAGTGGTGGGATTTAGCAGCCGTTTTAGTCATTTTCATATGTTACAGGTTGCTTTTCTTCTTCATTCTCAAGTTCAAAGAGAGAGCTTCACCAGCGGTAAGAACGCTTTATGTGAAGAAAACTCTTCAACATCTGAGCAAAAGAGCCTCATTCAGAAAGACACCCCCATTTCCTTCAAAAAGACACCAGACTCTTAAACCTTTATCTTCTCAAGAAGGTCATAGTTCTCCACTTGGCTAAACTTAGTTCATTTTCAGCTTCAAATTTGATCAAAACATACTCCAGTTGATTCCCTGCATCTGTTATCATTTCACCATGGACAGTTTAAATGATGCAAAACTTTTACTGTATGAAATATATTACATTGACTTTTCCCGTCTTCTTCTGCAAATTTACTGCTAGAATACCAATCCTAATGGCGGTGCTTGAATCAAAACCTCAGAATGCCAATTCTGACTTAGAATTAATTATGAGATAAGTTGAATTCCAAAATCAGTTCAATTTTTTGTTCATTAAATCTTTAATGGCTAGTGAAATTCGGCTCCCGTTGAGACACATTAATTGTAGATACAAGTTGAGTAAGTGCTATCAGATATCCTTAATTCCTCTCAGTAATTTTAAGGCTATCTCAACCTAAACTCTGTCTAAGATTACTTAACAAGCATAAGAAACCGATTGTTGTATGTAGCGTTGACTATTCCTTTAAGGGGTATAATCAACTATTTCATGGACCACTCTCTTATCAAACAGGTGAAGTCACATAATTTTCAAGCTTAACTTTCAATGATGAAGGATCATAAATACTTTTATAACGACTTAGACATAACAAATGAATTAGGTCTTGACATTATGAGGAGTTGGAGGATGATGAAGAACCGCTGGAACATGATCTAAATAATGAAGGAATTGAACTGGTTGCAGACAAAGGATGACAATGGTGCTCCAGGAGAATGTCAAAGTTACGCTAGCATTGATACTTTTTATATCATATCCTAGAAGAAGAGCGTTTTGTGCGGCCAAAAAAGGTCAGGTGCCAAAGGAAGAAGAATTACAATACCAATGGCTTCCACTGAACTAACTAGATGGCGATTACATTCATAGATACTAGAACTATTAGCTATGACAAGGGGAGAAAATCTGATGCATGAAGGACAAAATGGATTGATTGGCATGCAGGTTTAAGTGCAATTTTAAAGGATAACGGTTTGTGGCAGGTATCTGGATTGTAGACTTTACATAACCACGGATTGGACCGTTCCATGTTTAGGTCTATGCTTGCACACATTAATTTAAGAGAAGTCATCAAAAAAAGCTGGAAGCAAATGATAGTGTTGTAATAAGGCCGAACAGGATTATGAGACTTACTAGCTCAAGTTGGAGGGCTCGAGTACTAAAGGATTGCCAGCACTTTGTTAGGAGAACAAGAAGGTGAGGCCTGCAGACGGTGATGTGATTGCATAACCATACTTTTCTTGATAAAAAGTTCTGATTTTTTTTGAAATATGGTGAAAATGATTGGCCTTGGATGTTTGGAAGTTAGAAAGTACGCATCCTTGAAATATGAAGTCTCAAAATGCATACGTCTTAGTTTCCTTGAAACATGAAGTGTCAAAATGCATACCTGAAATTCGAATTCGAAGCCTCAGGCTTGAGGCCAAAAACCTGACCATAGGGATTCAGAGGCAACACATTCTAATTTCGGCCCTCCATAAACCTCTGAGATTCTATGTCCAAAACATACTTTGCGCACAGGATATCAACCCTTTTCTCTCTTCCAGATGGACCATTCAATCCATAACCTGAGTGCTACAAAGCCCATATCCTCTCTATACAAAAGACAAGAAATTTGACTTTATCTATTCCAACATTCAATACCTTTTCATGTGAAATCAAAGCAAAAGAAGATATTGAGATTTCATTGCATCTACTACAGTTCCAAAAGTGGTAAAATTGTGTCCTCCCTCTCATCTTTTCATCGTGTATTTCAAGTTTGTCTTCAAAATAAAACCCTATGAAAAGACCGAACAATGATTTTTGTTAAAAAGAGGTTAAACGTGTGTTGTAAAATCCAAAGTAGGAAATGTCAGTCCTACATTTCTCAATGGGTTCATGGTGATATATATGAACCTATTTATCGATCATGTGATCACCTTAAATATTTGATGATTTTACTTAATGTATTGCCAACGGTCACAATGTAAGTTTATTATTAACTCGCAACCCAACATATGCAAAATTACTTGTTCAAATAATTTACTTACAGAGACTATTTTCAAACACTCCAATGAAAACTTTCATTTGGGTAAAGCAAGTGATTTGGGTAATGCAGGTGAATCTTCATCTCATGCTTTTGACCCTCATTTCATGTGAATTGTGAATTGATTATCATAAATTTTCTCCTTTGCAATTGACTTTTGGTGATGAGCTATTGAATTGAAATTTCAAAAGATTATTCATTTGTTGAAAATGGTAAGTGAGGTGTTGGTGTTTGATGCTTTTACTAATCTAACAAAAATTACTAAACCACATTTACTGATAGTAAATGTCCCCATCCGAATAGAAGTCGTAAGTAGGACAAAATAATCCTAAAATATCCTAAAAGCATCGTAGTTATTCTTAAGCATGCTAAAAAGCATGACCCACCTCTTGATTTTGAAAGTATGCCAAAAGCATGATTGACCTATTGGTTCTAAATACAAAAGTCCACAAAAGAAAAGCAGATTATTGGATCAAAATTGTCATATTGAAAAATTAAATGTTGATAAATTGAGCCAAAGAAATAACTACGAAGAGATTCAAGTTGTTCATGGTAATATAAAGAGCTCTTGATCTCATAGATGAGAGTGATGATTTTGAAACCAAAATCAGGTATAGATACGTATAGCCATGATAGGGAGATACAATTCAATCAAAATTAACCTCAGTTTTGAAACATGAGGTTTTTGACCTGTAATCCAAACATTAGAATGTGACGAAACAATTGCTCATAAAAGGTTATTTGTGCAAATGTGTAAAACTAATCGGTTTTAAATGGTTATTTATGCYGAAAAGAGAAAAAATAATAAAATTGTAAGATATAAAATAAGACTAGTAGCTGTTAAACCAGTTGTGCAAACCGCTAAAAAGTAAAATAAGAACCTTAAATTATGAAATTTTTTAGGAAAAATTAATAAAATTGGTGAAGATTTTGAAAGTGTGGACATGATACATTGGTGGTGTGATGAAAAGAAAAACTTTCTTATGTATGACTCTCAAGAGTTACGGTCAAACAAGCTTTTAGTGCCGCAGAAATATATCATCGAAAGATGGATCCTCTCTATGTCCTGATTTGTTCGGGACTCAATCTTGTCTCTATGACTGGATTAAAATTGAAAACCAAGAACAAGAAAATCTTCATTCCCAACTTCTCTCAATTGTTCGACATAAACACAGAGGGGACTGCTACTAGCCCTGGCGTCAGAAGCCAATGAGTAACCAATAGTAAGAGAAGATTTATAGCTAAGAGAGCAACAATGACTTCGATTTCCCCATGGAGCTCGATTTTTTTGAAATAAAAATTTCATCTTAGAAACAAGCTTTCATTTCTTTAGTAAAATTTTTCAATTTTGCCTAATTAATTTCCAATCAGTAAATTGATTTAAAGCTCACCACTTGCATTAAAACTAAATTTCTTATTTTGTCTATTGATCCAAAGAACCAGCAAAACAAAGATGTAAAATGCAAGTCATAAATCATAAAAATGTTTTTGGACAAACTCTATATATAATCAGCAAGTAATAGACAAACTAGCGTCAATCAAAACTTAACCACATGTACATGGAAGAGAAATATTTGTAGATACAGTAAAACACCCAGCTTCATGGATATTCAATAGCAGCAGGAAACCCACTAGTCTATTTGTAAATTCTTGTATGGAGACATTCTATTTATTTGACTCGAACTCTGTAAGTAAACCCAAATGCCAGAATGCTGATTCCCCGGAACTCCAAGTTCCATTAATGAAATATCCGGAAAAATCAAATTCAACCTAAGCTTAAAAGTTGATAGCTACTGTTCTGATCCCAAATATTACCAAGTTTACACATTTAATGAAATCATTAAATGCAACATCAACCTTTGACTCAGAAACTTTTAAACATATTTCAGCAGATCAATATGTCTTATGATCATTATTAGCCTAGCACCAGAAGCATGATTTGATTTAAATATTATAATACAGAATCTTTAGAAAGGCAGCCAGAGCAAAGTTGATTTCCAGCAATGCAAAGTTCACAATAGGTCTTCCATGTAGCATAGAAGATATATATAAGACCAATCCAATTGATAATTTCACAAACTCAAAAGTAGCTTTTTAGAATAATAAACCCTAAGCAAAAAGCAGAAGATTTACTCATAAGTGTCCAAAAATATGGCCAAGATCAGCCAATGCTGATTGATACTAAAATAAATCTACGTTTCTTTTGGTCTAAGCATTATAACACAAATACATATTGTATCTTATATTATCACCTTATCAATGATAGAATGGGGTAAAAATCCCGCAATCACAGATGGCAAATATGCGCAATCACACTTGGATATAATTAAAATTGGCTGGAAGACCGGATCTTTAATTCTAAACCCATAATGGAAAAAGTGGAATGATCATAGCAACTTATCATCAAGAGGGCACAAATTATACTTGTTATTGACAAAAGTCTTCACCTATATGTAGTGCCAATTTTATCCACCTATCCAACTGCGGATTCAAGTCTTTTTRCCTTTACAATTGCATACCCAAAAATAAAAGTGAAAAAAACCATATGCAGCTTTCTAATATAATGGTAGAGGACAGATTCCACACTCTCAACTACCTAGAAGGCAAAGTATGAACATGACAGTGGTGCCACTTGCCCTAGTACATCTGTCTAAGTTCTCTCTAGTTTAAGCATTGGATTAGCTAAAATATCTCAATGAGATCCTACTGGGAAAAAAACCATTCCAATGGAAAGAGCTGCCGAGGAATGAAAATATTCCTTTGGTTTAGGAAGAAAATCTGTATTAAACCTACAATTGTCATGCTTATTTTCAGGTAAATTTAAATGAAAGATAAGAAAAATTACAGTAGGTAAGGTTGCCAACAATATACTACAACTAGCCACTCGTTAATTTTTTATTGCTATTTTATAGCCTAAATCATTCACATCCAATCTTGCAGATCTATGATGGTCTCTTTTTTATATTAGTACAAACTACTTGAGGATCATCTCAAGGACTAATCTCTATCTTCATGTAAACAGAGTTAGGAAATGGGAATTGAAACCCCACACATGCTCAGACATCCGCAGAAGTTTGATCCTCAAAACTTGATGTGCGAGTAAAAATTAGCTAATGCAATTTCATGGACTTCAACTCCGTGGCCCTGATGGAAAACATTCTCTCTCCCTCATTCCGAAACAAGCATGTCTGAAGGTATAAACCTACATTTAAACCTGAATACTGCTCCATTAATCATAATGAGGGGTCTCAAGAAAGGGAACTAATCCAATCACTTAAAATAGATTTCATTGTACAAAAGGTGAATGAGAATCTAAAAACCAAAAAGGCTACATGGAACAGAAAAGCTAATTAACTCTCTACAGATTTACATACAAAGATGGTACGTGTCTCACCTGAATATATTCCTTAAGCTTAACTGACAATTTCAGCAGCATCAACGATTTTAATGCTTTGCTCCCTAACCACATTGAGCATGGGGCACATTCTGGTTGAATGCCATGCATTACCTGTCATCAGAAATAAGTACGCATTACATAACTTCCACCTAGAGAAATAACCCTAAACTAGTATCATCCTCTAATGGAAGAATAAGCCAAACGATTAATGTGAGCGATCGCTATTCTCTCCCACCCAAATCCTTCTTTTTTTTCCTGTCTTGTGGGATGAATCAGCTTAGAAAATCACTTGTTTTTTGCTCCTACAGCAGTTTTATAAGTCTCCACCCCTATATTTTGATTGAGAAATTCCCCACTTTTAAACTAGCATACATGAATCCATGATGTTCTGACAAAAAGAATCTTACATCAGCAAGAGAACAGCATAGAAAAGATCTACATCTCAAGGGAAGGACCGGAAAGAAAATAACCCCAAAAATAGATATATCAGAGATCCTCCCCTCACAAAAGAATAAAAGTTTCGAACTGTCCAGGAGACAGGTACAGATCAGAACTTGAAACCTCAAACCCAAGTACACAGAGAGAGAGAGAGAGAGAGATAAATTTGTAATCATGCCATTCTCGTCTGTCAATTAAATAAGAAATTAATAGTAGTAATCTATCTAAAAATGATAATGGTTTGACTTGTTCGAAAGTTAACAGCCTTTGGCTGTTCCTGCACAAGTCACATAATTAAAGGTCATCAAGTTACAAGAAGGCCAGACTAAAAACCTTCAACACAGGTATTCTATAAGAATTCAAAGAAGATGTTATAGCTAATTTTTCTTCTCATTGGACACACCATTCTCAGCTCTGGCATCAAGGCCATGATAAGGTACTTCAATCATAGGTCTTGGAATCATGCGTCCACCAAAGTCTTTAGGGAAAGCTTCAAAATCAGGGCCAAAGTTGAYCTTCACATTGCAATTAGGTTGATTGGGCAGTGTATACATAGAAGCAGCAGGGTAATAACGACCACCAAGAAGATCCTTGAAAGCAGTACCCTGACACAATCCATTTTTGAAAAAAGCTATCTCACTTCCTGCAAAGGAAAAAATCAACTTTTTAACACATCTTTCATGAAAAAGGCCACAAGTATCAGAATCTCATTTGAACTAGCCTAAACACAAACAAGAAGCAACCTAATCACTCCAATTTCATATTCTAGAGTAAAGAGMAATTTAGCATGCATAAAAACACCTCAAGCATGTCAAATTATCAYATGCCAAAAACGCTAGACATAAAGAACACATACCATTGAAGTCAATAAAAGCATTTTTATCTAGCTGAATTAGACAGTTATTGAACTGTAGCGCTTGAAGTCTTTTAAATAAAATTATCCAAGCATAAATATTATTTGGAAGAATACAAGCACATTTTCCCCACCAATTTTACCATAAAAGATAGGAATCATTGCACCAGAATTTCAGTGTTTAAGAAACTTATTACCATAAAATGTCTGTGGTAACTATTGACGAGAATTTGATACAGACCAATAGTGCAGAACTGAATTTCATAAAGATAAGATTTTGAGTGTATGTGCGTTTGTGTGGGTATCAATCAACCAAGTGGCATACAACACATACTTTCGAGTCCTGGCCACCTAGATCTCAAAATAAAAATCTTTCAATAGAAAAAAATATTCTTAGAACTTTTTCTCTTGTTATGCTGAAGATTAGAAAGCAAAATTTCCTACTCACATTTTCGGCAGTACTGCATTCTTTCTTGAAACATAAAATCGTCCATCACAAGGAAAAAGTAACATAAAAAACTATACAGCCCTAAACTAGAAATCATTAGTACCCTTTAAGATCCAAACTAAGAAATACCCTCCATAAAGTTTGATTTAAAGCAGCATTCGAATCTACAACAATATAGATTAGCACCTAGTATTTGACTCACTGGACAAGGACTGGGATAAGTGCAGAGACATAGAATAAAAGTTTAAGGCTCTTTACCGAGTCAATTTGGTCAAAAGTGAAACCACAAACCTTGATCAGTACAATACAACAACACAAAYGGAACATGGGYGTCTTCCTCTGGATTGAAATCACAGGTCAATAAAACTGTCAATATTATTTCTTGTTTACTGTTTATTTTGTTAAATTAAAGAATTTCACTAAAGGACTCTAAGGGACTCACGCCCTCAATGGTCTCAAAGTATCTACATGAGAATGCTTATTAAAATGGTAGATATCTTTTTGCTGAGGTAAATGCCTGGCCTAAACACTTTAAGAAGTCATCTCACTACACTGCATGTTCAGTTAAGATGACTTTTTGCAGCTCTAGAATTTACCTGCTTATATAAGTTAATACTCTGAGAGTAGTGACCAATTTATATGCTACAGCCCCTCACAAAGATGTAGTGATCACAGCATATGAACAAATATTTCCATGTGAAGCAGACTGCACTCACCTATCCAATCCGTACATAGAACACAATATAAAGCAGCTTTGCCTAGGAACAAAATATGCATTTTTTCCCAGCCAAAATGTAATAAGATCAAATAAATACAGCTTGTGACCTTATTCCATTTTGGCTAAAACAAGATTTGTTCATTATAATAGTTCTACTAGTAGCAGTATGAAGAACCAAACAAATGTAATATCAGAAGAAGATGATAAAAATGCACACCACAAGAAAAGTTACTCATCACATTGGAGAAAATGCTAAAAAGGCACTCCTAAAGCTGCCTTTTATGTTCTAAGTCATGGACACGGGCATAAAACACATCCCATATTTTCCTTAAAAGGAAAACCTCATGAGATAGATATGATGAATCTGCACTATGCGAACTTGTAAAAAGTTTATCTCAAGCTAGTGAAAAAGTGGCGCAAGCAATCACATTTACTCTTCAAAGTCTCCTCTGGATCTTTCTACATGACTCCTATTAACACCGTCTAAGTCTCTCACTTCTGTAGAAACCACTCGCCAACCTTAATCCCACATCATCTCCCTTCCCATTATCTCTGCCAAACGCTCTTTATAATAATCTACCAGATACTGCTATATCGCTTCAAGCTCCAAGCTCACCAACCCCGTATCCTCAAAACAAAAGGAGTCGGTTGTTTCGACCCAACTTGAATAGTGTATAGTCAAATCCATAGACAAATCCAGGCAAAGACCAGCTGATAGTCAGACAGACTTCATGTGAAGAGACTTCAAAAGATATTCAGCCAAAAGCAGAGATACAACAAGTTGAGCACCCAATGTAATAGAGCTTATGACTCAAATGATGCCTTTCAGAACGCAAAAGGATTTTAAACCAACTTTACAGTGGTTCAATCAAGAAAACTCTATATTTCCTATGCCTCACAAAATCTACATCAGAGTAGATCCAAAATAACTTCCATTTACTATTGCATAGTAAAGGAACGCATCAATCTTGGGAAACTAGCTGATTCTATCAGCTTTGCCTAAAGCCAAATAAAAGCAGTAGCGGAAGCAAAAGATAAAACAAACCAAGCAACAAAGAGTATCAGAACTAAATAAAATTGCCACATGAAAGACTTCTGCTATTACTGAAAAATACCCACTTCTGCCTAAAGCCAAAACTAATCCAAACTCACCAGGTACCACTTTTGGAGGATCTTCTTTTCCGTTGGGAGCTGAAAGATACCTCTGCCCTTTGAACAAAACGAAAGATGGCGGATTTGGGGCATACAAATTCCCTTCCGGCAAGTTAATATAAAAGCCGATCACCTCACCTTGTTTATACCCTTCCTCCCCATACCTTTCCCTCAAAGCCTTATGCACTTTACTCCCATCAATATCCCTATACCCATAACTATTTCCATCATATCCAACTGGTGCCTGCAAATCCCCTTTGTCTGTCGACCACCCAAGCCTTGTATGCCCTGTTTCCCCTAAATGGACCACCTTTATCTCAAAATACCACGCCCCTTCAACTACTCCTCGAGTAGCCCTTACCATTCTATATCCTTTCACACTCCCAGCACTCAACCTATCCTCGCTTAGTTCCACTTTCTCGGCTTTATAAACCTTGGATAGGCATATCTTCATATCCGGGCTATCATCATTTTTATCAGGAAACCTCAATACTGGGGTTATCAACACCTTATCCACTGATTCAGCCTCCTTGTTTGCGTTATTGCCGATACCATTCCCATTATTTTTATTCTTCTTTTTGCCTTTTCTTGATGTGGGCCTCGTCCAGACGTTTGTATTCTTCTTCTTGGACTTCTTACTGCTTTTTGAGCCGGATTTTGCCCCGGCAGCCGGAGGTGGTGGTGTTTGAGACGAATTTTCTGCCATCGCCGCTGGCTGTGCAGTGGTAGCGGGTGAAGCCGTCTTCGAAATTTCACCATCCAGTGGGATTTTTGAGGAGGGGGAGGTCAAGGAAGAAAGGCGCTTCTGTTTCTTGGGTGGGGATTCTTCGTCTTCCTCCTCTTCATCTTCTTCCGTTTCAGAGGCTTTAGTGAAATTCGGAGAATTTCTACGAACTACTTGGTCGCTCTGCTCTTTCGCCTTCCCATTTTCCTCTGAGACTTCGTCGTCGGAGAAGTCTTCCGAAGCATTCCCGTCATCTTTCATACCGTAATCCTGCTCCGGCGAAGGAGCAGTATTAGCAGAAAATTCAGCGGCGCCGCAGTTGACGGCGTTTGATTGTCGTGGATCGGTATCCATTATGTCGTTATCGTCTTCGTCGTCTCTGTAATTAGCCCTAAGACTGTCCATTCTCCAAGAAGACAGTAACCGAGGTTCCGATATTTCGGACTCCGTACAACGATGTAGAAACAAAGTAATAGAAATTAACGGAAGCGAAACAAAGAAAAGCAGGGTGGGCCTGCGCCTGGGGTTGAGGATGGGGTTGAGGGTATTGCAAGAATGAGGCCACTACACTCCGGCCTCGTTTAATAAGATTGCAGGCCGAGGACTGAATTTTTAAGTTTGATAAGTAGAATATTAGACTTCGGTTTGGAGGAAATTTTTTTTCTTTTAAGTTGGAGAGGGGAAAATTAAAAGATTTAAATTTCAGAATTATTTTTGAAGTTAAAGAAATTTTTGAGTTAAGGAATCACTCGAATTAGAAAATATAAAATAAATCTTTTTCTTAAAAAATTTCACTGTTCAATATAATTCAAATTTAAAAAAATATGATTTTATTTAATTACAAAATCAATTTAGAAGAAAAGATTTATCATGCTAAAAATTATGAATAATCGATTATTGAACTTCGAATATTAGATTATTTAAAAAGTTACTGTTAAAACTTTTGTATGGAGGGGAAATGTTCTTGTAGATTTCTTTTAGTGATGATTAAATCTAAGGATAAAATATTTCTTGGTTAAAAGTGTAAAACAAATAACATTTAAAATTGGGGACAAAAATTTCCCCCCCAGATGTAATCCAAATAGAGCCTTAGCTCAATAGCTTTGCAGAAAAATTTGATATTGATTTTCTTCCCTGCTTCCCTCATCTTCTTTAATTTACTCATATGGATGTACAGATTGATTGCGGTACTATCACGCTCCCGTCCAACTCCAAGGTACTATTGAATTCAAGACAAGTCGTTACCTATCAATATAAATTTAAGTATGTCTCTTAGTATAAAACCTCGTTTGATAAAATTAAAGTCATAAGTTAAAATTTATAGAATTTATAGAATGAATTAAAGAAATGTTTAATGTACTAAGACATTTCAGTATTAATTTATTAAATAAAATTAATTCAAATAAACACTTAAATCGTTTAATTTTAAGTGTTAAAAGTTATCAAACAAAGTCTAAGTAACTAGCTAAAAGGAACAATTTTAGCTAGTGAAACTAAATTATCTCCATAATACAATTTGTATATCAAATAATATTAATAATTTCAAAACATAAAACACAAGCTTCCAAGATGAACCCCAAAGTTCAACGACATAAAACCCAAAATTTCCGCAAGAAACAAAAGATAATACATCAAGAATCCCTCACGGAAATATAAGATCCGTCTTAAACCCGATAATGTACCTGACCTGTTAATGAAAACATTTGAAAACTATGCGATCGAAGCCCAATAAGTTTCATCATGTGTGTGCATTTATTGAGTTTTCTTTTCCACATCAGTTCCCTTTTGGTAAACAACATAAGAATAACTTTAAAATAAAATGCTAAAAATGGGTGCATGCTTGTATCTAACCCATGAGAGTTTCCATAAAACGTATATTTCCTTAAAATCATGACACAAACTAGAAATGCAATCCATTGATTCAAGAAGGGAGGTAATTGGTAAAATATGAGGAAGAATTTAATGATCAATATCTTTTCCAAAACCATGTCCATGCAAAAAGAAAAAAGAAAAAAAAAAGAAATTTAGACATTAAATAGCCATTATAATAAATTCAATAATAGTATCATCCATTGAAACTGATGGGGTTAATATACCAGATTTATCTCCTCATATGCGCATGCAACTTTCAATCGCCCATTGCATCAAATCAATCAATCAATATTAACTYCTAAGTAGATATTCAGAATTAGTCGTCCCCTGATTAAACATCTTAATCAAGGGTAGGAGGGCCTAGTCTAAGCTATAGTTACCGGTGACACAATCGCCAGCCCTATGCGTTCCTAGTCAGCCACAAATATTGTAATACTCAAGATTTATTTTTCCTTTTTCACGAATTTTATATAATTATATAATTTATATTCTAATCCACTAATTAGATTATTCTCATGATTATTAGTGTTTTGGTTATTTTTGCAGTGGAAGGACTCAGAGGCCATAACGTTTGATGTGTCAAATAGAAATAAATAATTTATTTCTCTTATTATTAATTATTTGTGCATTAATGTGTGAGTATGTTTATTTAATATGGAACTTTATTATCTTAATTTAATTAGAACTTTTAGTTAATTAARTAAGGCTTGACCTATTAGAGCATATTCTCTTTTCATCTAGAACCTAAAGCCTCATTTGATGTTTGGTCTTGGCCTAAAGGAAACCCATAGACCTCAATTTAGTTGGCTTAGTTGGTCAAGGGAAAAAAAAAAAAGGCCCAAAAGGGGCTTTGTTAGGGCCCAAGTCAAGTTTACTTAAAAAAAAAAAAAGAAAGAGAGAAAAGGGAAAATTTAAGTCAGTCTCCAGATCAGAAAAAAAAAAAAGAAAATCTGATTTTTGGAGATCTAGGAGCCAACTGCCCATCTTCTCGAAGCCACACGCATAGCCACCACCTTCTCCTCTATTCTCTACGCCGTCGCTAGCCTTCTGCACCAGATCGCAACAACCCGTCGGCGTGCGACCACCATTGCTAGCTATTAGCATCAGATATCCCGCAGCCTGTCACCGTGTGATTGGATAGCTACTAACAATCCACAGCTCGACGCCGCTCGAATTGACAACAATTTGTTGTTATGCGACCAGGGTTGCTACTCATTGTCTATTTAAATGCACGAGGTGCACTAGATCTGTACGTGTCCGTTCGCTGCATGCTGTTCACTGGCTAGATCTGCACGCATCGCTGCTCGTCATTTGCTACTTGGCAGCTCGATTAGATCATTTGTCGTTGTTCAACCAGAAGGAAAATGGCCCGCTCAACCAGATTTGGAGCTCGCTGCTGATCGGACCATTGGAGTTTACCTAAGCTCCTCCTTTTCCCGAGCTTTGTTGACACCATTGCGCCTTACACTCAATACTGCACTAGGGTTTGCAGGATTCAAGGTGAACCCTCTGTTTCTGCCTTGTTACCTTTCGGTATTCCTCATTTAGCCTAACTGATTAGCTTTTTGAGTTGCYCTTTGTATTGATATCTATGGAAATATGTGAAAATATGATTGCTTAACCAAATGGTTTCTGTGTTTGTATTATGTATATATGTGGAAATATATGAAAATATGTTTGTACTTAATCTAGTATTAAATTTAGGGTTATGGTAGTGGAAGGGSGAATTCTGAGGCATTGCTGGTTATGGTTATTGACATTTGAGTAGCGTCTAATAAGTTTGAAATGTATTGTGTATTTATTATTATTTTTTTGGGAAGGTGATATTTCTTAGTTAGATTCTTTTAGGTAACTTGAATTATGAACTAAGAATAGAGGACTTTCAAACTCTTTAAAATCTTGTGTAATACCCGAGATTTAGTTTTCATTTTCAAACTTTATACATAATTATATAATTTATATTCTAATCAACAAATTAGATTATTCATGATTATTAATTGTTGGAGTATTTGACAGAAGACTTGGAAGCCGAAACGTTCGATGTGTCAATTAGAAATAAATTATTATTTCTCCGACTGATTAATTATTAACACGATTGTGTAAGTATGTTTATTTAAAAGGTGAAATTTTATTAATGTAATTTAATTAGAAGTCTTAGTTAATTAATTTAAACGTGACCCGCTAAAGTCCGTCCTTTTCTTATTTAAATCTAAAACTGGACTTATAATTCGATTTTAGGCCGAAAGAAAACTTATAGATTTTAAAATTTTTTGGGCTTAGTTGGTTAAGGAATAAAAATGACCCATGAAGGAATTTTGGTTAGGATTAGGTTTAAAAAAAACTATTTAAATTAAAGATTTACTGTTCATCTTCTAAAACCAAAGAAAAACCCTAACCTTAGCCACCGTGCCTCCTCCCTCTGCTTGCCCAAAGCCGCTGTCGCTGACCTTTCCTCCCCCTCCTCTCCTCTCCCTTCTCTCCCTCTTTCTCCTTGCTCATCGAAAGCCATCTAGATTGACGCACCAGTTGCCGTGCTCGATCCGCCACAGCTACGACACCACCAAGATCGATGCTGTTGCACGACGGTCGCTGCTGCGCGGCATAGATCAYCGTGCCCTGTGGTGCCGTCCATCATCTCCTCCTCTCCTTGCCTGTTCGTCGGCCATCTCATCGGTCTTGCTCATCGGTTTCAGTGCTGATAAGCTAAGTCCAACCAGGAGCAGGAACTTGCCAAAGCCCATTAGGCGACCAGACAACTAGGTGCCCAAGTGACTAGGCGACCAGGCGCCGTGCGCCTTCCCTTGAACCAGTTGCGCACACGCCGCATGTTCACAACCAAGGTTGCTATTCATTGTCCGTTCGCACTCCCCGAGTGCATCTTTTCTCGATCACAATTGAACCATTATACTTTAGACTCAATACCACACCTAAGGTTCGGGATTCGAGGTGAATCCTTAATTTCGTTACTTAAATTAACCGAATGACCTAATTTTTGTATTATGTAATAATAATTAAGGAAAATATGGAATATGCTTAATTGAAATTTAAGTTAGTACGATTAAGTAAAAAAAAAGGATATAATTCTAGAATATGTTGGAATATGGGTAAAATTTAGGGTTTGTATGATAACATAACATATATTGTGATTATGATTATTATTGTTATTTTAAGAACAAATTAGGAGTCATGAAATTAAATTGTACTATTAGTAGCTTGATTTTTATTGATCTGAAAATTAATCTTGAGAAATCATTAGTTAATATCACCATAGGAAGAATGATCAATGTATTAATGGTAAACACTTATGTTAAATACATATTTTTTGTGTAACAATATTAGGATATTGTGCCACATTGACGTTGTGGGCAACCAAGGCACCCCGCTAGTGATTTAAAGTAAACAAATTTGCTAAGGACTACAAGTAAGTAAATTCTCACATTCTCATTAATTGTGATGCATATCTATTGTTGTTATAATTAGACTTCTTTTATGTGAATTGAATTTGAATAGAGTGTGAATTCATAATTGATATTGAAGTATGTAAGTGAATCACCATATTCTCATTAATTATGATACGTGTGAATTTTTGATTGAAAATCTGTACGTGAATTGAATGTCATGTTTTTTATTAATGTAAGTAAATCACCACATTCTTATTAATTATGATACAAGTGTATTGTTGTTATGATTGAATCTCTCTATGTGAATTGAATGAGTGTTCATGGTTATAATTTGATTACTTTTGTGTGATATGGTTTATGGTTTTACTTCAAGTATGTGAATTTTTCTACTTGATGACATGTTGGGAAGTTTACGTTCAGAGTTTATGTGATCCATGTTCATGCGCATATAGTCCCTAGTATTTTGCACCATTTTTGGCATGAGTGTAATCATACATTAGAAAGAAAATGTTCTTTTTTTAAAGAATGAAGTTTGGAAAAGCAAATGTTTTGAGGAATGAAGTGTTGGAAAGATGTTTTTTTAAATGTTGAATGTTTTCCAAATGTAAGGAATTTGAAAAAAGGTTGTAAAGCCTAGACCATGAAAGGTGCGGGTAGCAAATAGGGCGTGGGGACCGGAACACCCGACTCTACCCTTTTGTAGGGTAGGAATTCATGTGTTATTCACCTCTTATGAGGTGATGTTCAAGAAAAAAATAAGTTATATTAACTGCTTTGCGATTCTACCAGTAGAATGTGACCGGTTTCAAATAATAATTGTCCACTATAGAGCTTAATGGCTAGACGTTAAGTGAGCTCATGATTTTATGAAATGGTAGTGTATGGAAAGTTTGATAAAAGGAAATTTTTTGGAAAGTTCTCACAATTTTCAAAAGGAAATTTTTGGAAAGTTTTTAGCAAAGTGAATTTTTGAACTTCATGACATATAGTGCATGACACATGCATTTATGCATGGGACTTACTGAGCTTAGTAGCTCACCCCATATTCTCTTATTTTATGTCTCAGGTGCTGACTAGACAGATGGTGTATGGAGATTGTTTGGGAGCAGGCTTTGATACCCAAGAGTCGTTCTGTTAATGAAATTTTCTATTTACTTATGAACTTGTTCAATGTTTAAATTTGGTTCATTTATTTTCAAAAGCTTTCGTTGGAATTTAAATATATGAGTATTAGGTTGGTGAATGATATTGTTGGGGTTGAATTATTTCAATATGAGTGTTATGTAAGGGTAAATAGGTGATGTTCTTGGGTTAGGAAAGTTTCTAATCTAGGAGTGTTACACCCTGATTGGTGGGGAAATTCTCTCTAGGGCATTGAGAATTTTTTGGACAGACCCTATAGTGCTTAATTAATGTTTAGAAGCCACGGATATTCCCTTGTCCAGACTAAGTTGATTTAAGAAGGTTAAGAGCCATGTAATTAATTTATACTTTTAGTAATTCTGTTATTTTCAATGTGAAACTTAAATTTAGAATTTATTATAGGTGAATGTCACTCATAGGAAAATTATGAATTTATTAGTTGTGAATACTCATGTTATGCAAATGCTGCGAATGTCTCACGATCTCCTGAATGCATTGCTAAGATTAAATTTGGGCAGTTCGACGTGATGAAGTTTGAGATGAAGCCCTCACCTAAATCTTCTCGTAAATCTATCAACTAAGTAATAGATATGTTTGCAAAGCCATCTGAAAATATTGAGAGTGGTAAAGTTGATGATTCTGAAGGCTGGACAACTGTAAAAAGCCGAAAGAATCATGAAAAAAAATTTGCAAAGAAGAAATTCATTCAACAAACCAAAACAACAAAAAAGAATGTACCAAAGCCAAATATGATTATTCCTAAAAAGGTTGCCAACAAATCAAAGGGGTCATAAATGCCCAAGTATTGACAACCAGTTACATTGGGAAGTTCTTTCCAAGAACAGTAACTGATAATCTTGAAGTTTTCTCATGTTTTATCATAGATAGAAAGGAAGTAAGTAATTCCGGCCTTTCCTCTCTGAAAGATTCAATTCAAGAGAATTGCCCTGTGCAAGCCAAGGGATGATCTTCAAATTCAGTCGCATGTATGACGGCTATAATTTTCAATGATGATGATTTTCTATTGGCTTCAAAACCCCATAACAGGCCTCTATTCATATCAAACTATGCATAAGAAAAGAAGGTAAATCAAATATTGCTAGATAGAGGTTCAACAATCAACATCCTTCCCCTACGCATGTTAAGAGAACTTGGGATTTCCTCTYAAGAACTTTTTCAAAGTCGCCTCATGATCCAGGGCTTTGATCAAGGAGGTCAAAGAGCATTGGGCACCATGCAATTAGACTTACTAATTGATGAGATATCATCGAGTGTCTTACTTCATGTGATTAACTCTAAAACCTCCTACAATTTGTTGCTGGGAAGACCTTGGCTTCATGACAATGGGGTTGTGCCCTTAACACTCCACCAAATGTTTCAAATACATTAATAATAGGGCTGTGAAGAAGGTACTTGCTGACGACAAACCCTTCACGGGGGCAAAAGCATATATTGCAGATGCAAAATTTTACCTTAGCAAGAAAAACATATAATTTGGTGAAAATCAGATAGTCCCAGAGAAACAAATACAAGGTAAAGATGATGCCATTCCCAAATCTCAAACCTTCATTAAGGAAGAACTTCATCATACGACAAAATTCATAGGCAATGTAGAAAGCAATAAGATAAAAACGCAACACATTTAAGCACATACCGTCCTCCATTATATTCCAAAATCAACGAGGAAGAAAGACTAATCTCCCTTTTCTGAAGTCAAATCTCTACAAGGATTTACTGTGCCTTTGACCAAGATCGAGGTGCTGAAGTAATCYAAGCCTATTTTGAAAGGTTTTGCACCACTTGAGGTAGGGCTCAGATGGAGCACGGTTCGTTACCATCCAAAAGAACTGACGAGAGCTTTGATGCTAATGCATACAAACTCTTAACTAAAGCTGGATATGACCCATGAAGTCAGAATACATTAGGAAGACTTATTCCTAAATAAAAGGGTCATGGCCTAAATGAGACACAAAAAATGCTAAAGCAAAATGGATATTCTGTGGAAAGTTCCCGTGTGGGCATCAAATTCAAGCAACCTACACCTATGTGCATAGCAATAAAGTGAGTAAGGAATTTCTATACCTCATTGGAAGATGAATGTTTGGCGGTAGGTCATAAGTTAGTCTTCAACTGATTAGGGGAAGTAAACACTCATGTCTCAGTTTTTGAGCAGTTGGGACCCCATGGAAGGAGATCAAACAGAAATTCTGCCTTCAAAAGATTGGGAGTAGAGAAAGAATCCAAGACGATTCAAAAGATTGAAAAGCCTTCATATACGAAGATCGATGCAAACGAATGTCAAAGCACAATACTTTTTAGGATGAGGAGGAAAAGTACACTTCTCGTGAGTTGCGGCAACGTCCTTAAAGCTAAACTGAAAACCATAATTCATGCAAAGCCAAAGGAGGAAGACGAAGAAAGTGTTGGCTCTTCTTACCATATAAGCATTATTGAGAAACATAATGAAGAAGAAGACATCAAAGAAGGACCTCTTAAACTCGAGGAAGGCACGAAAGCTACTGTAGATTAGTTGAAAGAAATCAACTTAGGCACTGAAGAAGATCGATGCCCAATCTATATAAGTGCTCTTTTATCTCCAAAAAAGAGTGAAGTGTATACACAACTTCTGCAGGAATTCAAGGATGTCTTTACTTGGACGTACAAAGAAATGCCAGGCCTAGACCCAAAGATTGTAGTTCATCATCTGGCTATCAAACAAGGGGCTAGGCCAGTAAAGCAAGGACAAAGACATTTTTTTCCCTAACTTGATCCCTTCAATGAAGCAGAAGTTAACAAGCTCACTGAGGCAGGATTCGGTAGAGAGGTCAAATACCCCACATGGATCTCAAGCATTGTGCCTATAAGAAAGAAGAATGGTCAAATTTGAGTATGCATTGACTTTAAAGATCCAAACAATGCATGTCCAAAGGATGATTTTTCCCTTCCTATCACCGAACTCATGGTTGATGCAACCATTGGACATGAGGTGTTGTCTTTCAAGGATCGATTATCTGGCTATAATCAAATACAAATGGCGCTACAGTATGAAGAGATGATTGCTTTTCGCACTCCCAAGGGCATTTATTGCTACAAGGTGATACCGTTAGGTCTGAAAAATGCAAGAGCAATATACCAATGAGCAATGCAAAAAATCATCGATGATGTGCTCCACAAATATGTTAAATGTTATATTGATGATCTAGTTGTGAAGTCACGAAAACAAGATGATCACTTAGAAGATCTAAGGGAAGTTTTTGAATGACTACATCGTCATTAATTGAAGATGAATCCTTTAAAATGCACATTTAGAGTTACTTCAGGAAAATTTCTGTGATTCATTGTGTGCCAACGTGGCATTAAGATTGATCAAGCTAAGTGATTCCATATTAAGAATGCTAGAGCCTTGGAATGTGCATGATATCCCAAGCTTACAAGGGAAGTTGGCCTATCTGAGAAGATTCATCTCAAATCTTGCTGACAGATGTCAACCATTCAGTCAATAGATGTAAAAAAAAGCACCTTTTGAATGGGATAAAGCTTGTAGCAATGCATTCAAAAGTATAAAAGCGTACTAGTAAAATCTCCCATCCTGGCTACACCAATACAAGGGAAGCCTTTTTTGCTCTATATCTCCACCCAAGAATATTATGTCGGAGCTTTGCTCGCTCAAAAAAATGAGGAAGTGAAGGAAAATGTCTTGTATTACTTGAGTCGAATGATGACTCCAAATGAATTGAAGTATTTGACAATAGAAAAGTTGTGTTTAGCTCTCATCTTTGCAATTCAGAAGCTAAAACACTACTCTTAAGTTTATATAGTGTGGCTCATTTCCAAGGTAAATCTGGTCAAATAAGTCATGATAAACCCATACTTTCTGATCGCTTGGCGAGATGGTATCTACAGTTGCAACAATTTGCAATAATTTATATCCCTCAGAAAGTTGCGAAAGGGCAAGTTTTGGTGGATTTCTTGGCTGATCACTCCTTACCTGCTGAATGGGTCTTGGCGGATGATTTACCAAATGAAGATGTCTTTCTGGTTGAAGTCTTACCTCCATGGAAGATGTATTTCGATGGCGCTGGTCATCAAAATGGAGCTGGAGCCGAAATAATCTTCATTACACCTGAAGGCGTTGTCCTTCTATATTCTTTCTCTTTGACTCAACAATGTTCAAACAATGTTATTGAATATCAGACACTGATCCTTGAATTGGAAATAGCCATAGAAATGCAAGAGCTGCAACTGAAGGTCTATGGAGATTCAAAGTTGATAGTTAATCAACTCCTACCATATTGTAAGTACGCAAGACAAATAATAGAATGGTTGGGTGATGCAAGTATAGAACATGTGCGAGGAATGAAAATAAATAGGTAGATGCTCTGGTGAAATTAGCTTTTGTCCTCTCATTGTTGGATCCACATAATCAAATTTCGATCTGCCAAAATTGGATTGTGCCTTCTTTATCAGAAAATGAAGAAGATGATGAAGAAGAAGATGCAGATAACACAATCAATGTTATTTCAGCCAACAATATTGATAAGGGAATACTAGCGTCAACCACTCATCGATTACCTTTGTTATGGTATCCTACCTAAAGAACCACGTAGAAAGAGTGACATCTGGTGACGGGCCCTGAGGTTTATTTTCTTCCAACATGTACTCTATCGATGTTTGTTTGAAGGATTCTTGTTTGCATTGTTTAGGAGATGATGAGACAGTGCAAACGCTAGCAGAAGTTCATTTGGGTGTATGCGGAGCTCATTAATCTGGACCCAAGCTGTATTTTTAGATCAAAAGGATGGGGTATTACTGGCTTACAATGGTGAAGGATTGCCTGGAATATGCTTGCAAATGTTAAACTTGTCAAATCCATAAATAATTACATCTATCAGCCACCAGAACCATTGCATTCAATAGTCGCATCTTGGCCATTCGATGCATGAGGACTTGATATAGTTGGGCTATTGCCAAAGCCATCTGCTGGACATGTGTTTATCCTAGCAGCAACAGATTAATTCTCGAAATGGATTGAAGCTGTAGTACTGAGGGAGGTGAAAAAGCAAAATGTTGTTGACTTCATTAGCACAAACATCATATATCACTATGGAGTTCTAAGATACATCATCACTGATAATGCAAGGTCTTTTCGCAATAGTGTAATGACAAGACTTTGTGAAAAGTTCAACTTCAAGCAATACAACTCTTATATATTATGCAGCTGCTAAAGAGATTGGAATCTGAAAACTAGAGAATCCCTATGGGCGTATCGAGCAACACTTCATCCTCCAACCCTAGCTACGCCATATGTGTTGGTTTATAATGTTGAAGCAGTTCTTCCTCTTGAGCGTCAATTACTTTCTTTAAGGATAGCTATCCAGAAAAGGCTCACAGAAGAAGAAAATGCGCATTTGCATCTTGAAGGGTTAGAAGCACTTAATGAAAGAAGGTTGGAAGCACATCAATGTTTGGAGTGTTATCAAGCCCGCATTTCCAAAGCCTTCAACAAGAATGTTTGTCCTCGTTCATTTCAAGTGGGCAACATGGTGCTCGCAATAAAGAGGCTGATCATATATCCTCAAAAGATAAAGAAGCTTACAGTAAAGTGGGACGGTCCATATGTGGTGCAAGAAATGCATTCAAGTGGCTCGTACATGCTTATTGACAAAGATAGATTAAACGTTAGCCTCACCTATGGTAAGTATTTGAAGCCCTACTATGCATAAATTGCAAAACAAATTCAATATGCTCCTAAATTAAAGAAATAAATTCTTTCATTTCTAATTGGCACATCGAACATTATGGCCTCCAAGTCATTCTACTGCAAAATAACTAAAACATTAATAATAATGAGAATAATTTCGTTAATGAATTAGAATATAATTTATAAAATTAGATTAAATTCGTAAAAATGAAAAAGTAAATCTCAGGTATTACAAGAAGTGTCCATATGAACATACTTTATATTGAAAGTTTAATAATGATGGTGATATCCTTATTTTATGCTTATATGTTGATGATCTGATATTTATTGGCAACAATCTCAAATTAATTTTTGAGTTCAGGGAGGCTACGATTAGTAATTTTGAGACGAAAGATTGGGGATTGATGTCTTATATTCATGGCTTGGAGATTTATCAGCTGGATGAAGGAATTTTATTTGATCAACCAAACCTGAATGTTATTACCAACTTATAGTAAAACATCATATTCAAATAATACTTATTTGGAAAAGTCGTATTCCCTAAATTAAGTTTTACCTAATCTCTTTGCATAAATTCCTCCAAATCTTGATTATCTAAGCCATATCTTTATGTGAATTAGATTAAAAAAAATGTATTAATGATTTATGGAATTCCCCAATTTCACTAACCATGATCACTTACTATTGGAAGCCAACCAATAGAAGCTGATTTTTATCTGTAGTTAGTTTAATACTAGAGGCTATTGTTACATAGTTCCTAATTAGGTTCTCCACCTTGTGGTCAATTGCAATTGATTATTAGATTGACTTATAAATGCATTAAAAATGTCATAACGATAATTAACAAATAAGATAGTAAGGAATCATAGACAATAAAGGCAAATGAAATAATTAAGTCATTAAATAGAAATAGTATGCACAAAATTTCTAACCAACTATAAAGAATTTACCCTAAAAAGTCGGTTAAATTATCCTTTGAAAACATTAAATACATGATTACAATTAATGGAAAATAAAAAAATCATTTGATGAACAAATCCTCTTAAAAGCTTTGTTGAATTCGATTCTAATCACTTTCCAATGTTTGCTCAAAGTCTTTAAACACCAAAATATGTTAGGAATAAAAAATAATGCTCAAAAGGATGAGGTTGTGGCTAAAAACACCACTAAAATAGAGAAAAACCTTAAACACGGCCTAGAAAGCTAAACTAATGCTGAAATGCACCAAATTGGTACTGGATTTAATTCGCTAGCAAAAATTAGCGCTTGGTTTTTCACTAATCGGTGTTGATTTACTTATGTTTAACTTTTCATTTATTTTGACATGAACGACTGATTTTGTCTAAACCGGCATCGGCTGCACCCACTTCCACATTAAACCAACACTTGAAATTTTATAACCTGGTGCCTGGTTGGGTTATCTCTCTCCTCGCCAATTTTTAGCCAATTCTAATGCGGAGCAGACCCCGAACCGATGCCTATTTACTTCTGAATCAATTTTTGTTTAATTTCAACACTAAGTTTTCTTACCTTTTTCATATTCTGGAAATTACATATTGGTTCCCAACATTCTCCAAATTCATCCTTTGACGTATTTTCTTCATTTGTGCCCGTTTTCTCTTCTTTTATGGTTGTAATCTATAATAAATCATTTTAAACATAATTAAGTGTAATGTTAAGTTAAAACGCATGGTCTTTCAACAACTATTAGCTAAAATAGGGAATAAAATATATTATAAAATATGAGCTTATCAACTACACCTACTCAACTTTTTGTTCATCCTCGAACAAAGCATGGCAATATAAAAAATGAAAATAAGATAGATTACTTTTAACAACCCAATGCCAAAGCAAGAAGAACCTTTAAACATTTAAATAAATAATACATTTGAAATTGCATTAGGCAGCTTAAAAATTGAAATGCTAATACGATCAATCCATGAGGAAAATGTGTGTGCGCGCAAAGAATGTCAAAAACGAGTTTCTAACAAAAGCTTGGCAATAATATGAGAATTATAAATACTTCACATTCACTAAATATGTAAGACAAGTATAATCAACCCATAGATTTGTAATTAATCATTATCAGATTTCCACCCATTAAGATCACTTAAATCAACATAGGTTAAGTAAGACTATTAAACTTGTAAAGTATGACTAAGGTTTAAGGTTATCAAACGAAGGATATAGGTAATTTAAAGTAGGACAGTAGTCATGCACAAATAATTCACAATAACCATATGCTTCCTTTCTTTCTTTCGCATTCGTAACCRGTACATCCTATTTTTTTCTTTTTTTATTTTTCTCACCTTTTTCTATTCTTCTTTAACCTTATATTTGAAGATTTTTTTTTTCTTTTTCTCAATAGATTGATAAACCTCTTTTTCCTTTCAAAGCTTTATAGCAATAATCTCCAATCCTCAACTTCTTTTACCAACCCAAAGAATCTCCCTTTTAGCACTTATCATTGAATTTAATTCAATCATAACTACAAAAGGATAGTGCACTCATTCTCTTATAGAAGGAAAAGACAATATTTTATGCAAATTGAAGGATATATATAAGGCTACTAACAATAAAATCGAGTGGTGGTCTCAATCATGCTTTTCCATTTAGGCTTAAAGTAAGAACTAGGGATATAAAATATTGAAAGGGTAAGCTTGAAGGTTTCAACGATTCAAAGAAGGGCAAAGACTGTCATCCCTATATCAAGAAAATTTATGTAACAAAACGTTTTTGTACAATGGTTATGTTAGTGAATCATCATATTTCTACAAAATATTTGTCAAGAAATTCACCATTCACATGATAAAGACCATCTGGTTTAGACATGTATTTAAGTATGAAGAGCATCAAATTAACACCTAAATCATCTTAGTCACAAAAAATGGTCGTTCTTTTATTCCATTCAATCAAATATGCTAATAGTCACCATGTAAAGCTAAATTGGTTTTGAAGATTTTGAAATTTTTGGATGATACAGTAAGAACAAGTAAAGAAGAATTCATTTTTTCACCCCCACTTAAAAACTTAACATTGTTATAACATTCTCAGATCAGGAATTGTCCTAAGCTGCGAATATTACTGACTTTATTCATATTAATATTAACTATTGCAGAAAACAAAATCTGAATACTTTGTCTTAAAAGGTTTATAAAAATTTCGATAGAATTTCCTCTATAATATCAACAATTACTCCTTGTATACAATCAGAAAATTTTCCAACATTTTCAATACTCACATATATTATGTATTCAAAATCCAACAACTACCCAATATGAAATAATCTTTTACCAATTTAACTTTTAACAAAATTGAAATTCTGGGAAACTTGCAAAAATTTAATGCATGAATAGATAAATTTTAAAAAAACTTAAACAATACATAAAACTTCTCTATTCAATCATTTATCTTATTCACTAAAATTTATTTAAAATATCACTTCGGGGTATCAAGGCTTGCACACAAATGACCTCCATGCACTATCTGGCTACACATCACCTGAAATGCAAAATGAAGGAAATGGAATGAGCTATAAAGCTCAATAAGCAAATTCCATGCATGAATGTATGTAAAATGTACTATATGCTATAAGTTTAAAATTTCACTTCCTCAAATAAAACTCTCTAAACATTTCCATAAAACTTTTATTTCAAAATGTAAGAACTTTTCAAAAACCTTTCCATTTTATTAAAGTCGTGAGCTCACTTAGTGTAACGCCTATCCATTAAGCTTGTAGTGGGCCATTGTTCTTTGGAACCCGATCACATTTCCTACCAGTAGAACCGTAAAACAGTCAACATTACTTTAACTTTTCCTTTCGCCTTTTCACCTCCCAAGAGGTGAACATTACTTATTTTCCTACCCTACAAGAGAGTTAGGTCAGGTGCGCCGATCATCCCTGCCCCATTTCCTACTCACATCTTTCATGGCTTATACACCTTTCCAAAATCTTAACGTTTTCTGATAATAATTCATTTATAAAATTTCATTTCTTTTCAAATTTTATTTCCTAAACCATTCGTTTTTTAAATGCACGAATGACTCATGCTAAACATCATGTAGAATACTATAACTACATTCCCATGACATGAACCGCATATATCTATATTTAAACATATATGTTAACCGTAGGAAACATCTTACATGAAATAATCCAATACAACCACAACCACATTAGTCAATGCAATCCAATATAATCATAGCACATTTCACAACACAGTCTAATATAACCACAACATAATACACAACGGAATAAAGTAGATGAGTATGGCAATTTACTTACTTGGAGTCCTTAACGTTGAAATTCTACTTTAATTGCAAAGCAGAGTCCCTTGACCGCTCCTCATGTCAATGTGCCTGAAAATAACCTAATTATTATTACAAAAAGGAAACTCATTTAACACGATTATCCAACTTCTAAAACATTTTACGCTTATTCTATGAACGTCACTTATCCCTATAAACCCGTATCTATGTTTCAAATTTAAAAATAATAACATTTCGAATGTATAAGTTATTACATATTTTAAAACCTCCTCTAACAGAGGTAGTGTCAAACATAATCACTTTATATTCCTCAAATACATTCCAAATACTAATTTAAATACAACCTTAAATCATGGATAAACAAAATCTGCATTTTCATAAACTTATCAATATCAAATACAACTACGAAATTCATTTGATTAATGAAATCAAAGAAACGATGGTTTCACATTTAATCCTGCGAATCCTAAATGTTGTGTATGAAGCTGTGTTGCGCCCCAGACATGCGCTCAGGCAATGCACGTGCAACAACCCTGGCCGCGCATAGTGCTTGATTCCCTAGTCGCTTGGTTACCTGGGCGTCTGATGGGCTTGGATTTGCTACTTCTGACCAAAAATCTACTGACTGAACAGAAATTGGAGCTCGAATTTCCTACTCTTAGCTTGACTTAACTGATCGGAACAGAAATTGGAGCTCGGACTGGTCGCGACAGCACACCATGAGYGAGAAAGAATGGCGTCTCTGTTCAAAATCTGACCCATGCAAACAATGAGCACCGGCAACCTAGATCGAATGGCGATGTTAAATAGTAGGTCTAGCAAACTTGGCTGTGCCTGCAAATATCGACCCCCGCACTACGCGAATTGTCGATAGCAACTGGTTAACAGGCTGAGCCTGAGGAGCTCTATCCAGTAGTGGCCAGAAAGTTCTAGATTTGGTGCAGCTGTAACTCTAGAACCCACAGAACAAACGAAAAAGATTTGGGTTCTTTGAGCAGCCAGAAAACAGGATGAGTGTCGTTGTGAGGTCCAGATCTGGACGAGTCTAACTGAAGCGCGAACAGTTGGTTAGCTTCTCTTGGTCGAGCGTTGCGCAAGCCAATAGAGTGGCACATAGCAACGGACGTTGAGGTGGACTGCGACCGGTGGCCCGCTACGAACCTCTCAAGCAGTGATCTCAAACACTGACATGAGGAGACCCGAAGGGACGATGAAGAGGTCGCATGATGTCAGCAGGGAGAGTTGAGGCGGTGAGTGCAGTGYGGAGGGGTGGCAGTGGCAATGTAAGGGCGGCGGCGACGAGGTGGAAAGGAAGAAGAACATCTGTTAGGTTTAGTTAGGGTTTTAATTTTTTTTATTTTTTATTTTCTTAAGACTTGTGCCCTAACCCAATTTTTTGGGCCTTCCCATCCCATAACCAATTCAAKCKATTGAATTAAATTCTTTGGCTTTCCTTTTGGCCGTAATCTAGTTTACAAATGAGGAACGAATAGGCCTAACAAGTCGAGTCTACACTAACCAACCAAAATTATCGTGTTATCGTGAAATTAACACGATAATTTCATACTTAATTAAACGTACAATTAATAACGATCACATAGAAAATTATCAAACCGTAGTTGGCACATAATTTATACGATCATACAAAGTTTATAAAAATGAAAAATAATATCCTTGGTATTACAATTGTCCTCAATGTCAATAAAAGAAAAACAAAGGTAAGGTGAAATACACTTTGCTATTGTAGATGATGTTAGGTAGCAATAGGACAACGAAATCTTCTTTGTGCAATCCAATGACTCCACAAAATTTGAATAGGGTATGTTCATATCCTACAAAAATAATTAAAAGAAATCAAAATAAAAGTAGTAGGGATTAGAGTTGAGAAAAAAAATTTCGAATTACAAAACTTCAAATCCTAAAAGAAAATCAAGAAAACTAGAAATCTTTAAATTCTCTTGAAAATAAAAATAAACTCAACACCAAATAACTAAGGGAACCAAATAAAAAAATGGGAGGAAGAAAGAAACAAAATAAAGAGATAAAAAAGTAGTTCTAGTTTATAGTCTCTAGATTAACTTCCTTTTTAGTTCAATAAGATAGAGAAATATAAATGGATTTCCATTCCTCCTTTCCGAAGGTACTCTGTAGGATTCCCTCCTAGTAAGGTGACTTCAACTTTCCAGAACAGAACCTCAAACAAGAATTAGGTAGAAACACACTTTGATTATCATTGAAGTCGTAAGGTATAATGGGTTTGTGATTTAATCCTCCCTTTAGATTTCTTAAACTTTGCTTTGTTGCTTTTAGATCTACTTGAGGCTTTCAAAACTAGGCTTAGGTCTATGTCCTTTTTGTTCAATATTTGAAAATTTAGACCCTTAGTGTGTCCTACATGATTCGCTTCAAGAAACTGGATAGCCTTAATTAAATCTTGGTTAGAGTGTTTAGAAATATTGAAAGTTGCACATTCATCCCCTACCTTAATTACTTCACCCTTTTTTACATCATTAGAGTCTTTCCAGTTGCTAGAAATGGTCTTCCTAAATGTAATGAAATATCAATATCTTCTTCTATATCCATGACTACAAAATCTACAGGGAAGATAAATGTGTGAACCTTACCAAGACATCCTCCACTCTCCCCCTAGTATATTTAATGGATCTAGTAGCCAATTGAAGCATCAAATGTCTAAAGATGGATGAAAGGATCAAATTAATACTAGCCCCTGGATAACATAGCACATTGTTAAAACATAAATCGCCAATATGATAAGGAGTTATAAATTTCCCAAGATCTTGAAGTTTAAGTGGTAGTTTATTTGTAAGGGAAGCAATGCACTCCTTATTCAAACAAATCATTCAAAATGTAGAAACTTTTTACTATTGAATAATATATATCTTTCAAAAATTTAACATATTTGGGCATTTTGAGATATGACTTCAACAAAAGGAAGATTTATTTCCAAATTTTTTAATGTTTTTCCAAAAACTTCCTAAATTGAGGATTATCCTTACAAGACTCCACTACTTGTGGGAAAGGCAAAGACTTGTAGTTAATTTATTCATTACCTTTTTTATCATTACTTCCTTTTTCTTTTTCAGATTTAGAATTATCCATTAATCCCTTATTGATCTCTCCTAAACCATCAACTCTAGAGGGATGTGTTCTTTTTTAGCACTTCCTATTTTAGAAGCTAGTTCCTTTAGAGCATCCCCACTTTCTATTTTCATTTACAAGGATTTCAATCGGCAATTCTTCTTCAATTCTTCTTCATTTTGCCCGGCTTTTTCTTCTCTTAATTCCAACCTGGATTTCTCTGCCAACATCCCCTATAAATATCTTACTTGAAGCTCTCTTCATTCCATTCTACAATTGGCTGATTCTTCTCTCCTTCATGCATTAAACCAGTAAAGTTTCCTATTCCTAAAATAGCTGAAGTCTTCTTCCTTTGAGTCAACTTTCAACTACTCACTGCCTCCTTTTTTTGTAAGTTCATAGCTCACCACTAGTTCATCCATCTCCTTGCTGCAACTTACAAGTTAGTATGATATTAAGCTTGAGTTTAGAGTATGCTTAGAGTAGTAGTTATAATGTATAAGCCATGCCATATGTGTGTGAAAACTAGAATAAGGGATGGGTATTGCATAAACCTTCTAAGAGGATGATAATGGTGTTGTAATGATGGGAATATAGAGTTGCATATGTTCTCAATGATGTTTTTAGTTTAAGATGCTTCCTTTTAGAAGTTGTTAAAACTAGAGAAATGACTATTAGAGTTTGCACCATTATTCTGGCCAAACTTGAAATTATGTTTGCATTCATTTGATATAAAAACTTGATCAACTAGTGAAATTTTGGTTGAATAAATGGATAAACAGTCACGGATCTTAGGAAGAATTTGGTGCAAATTTCACTCAATTTGAAATCTAAACATGTAAAACTCAAGATATGAGTTGATCTTTATATTATAGTCAATCTAGCCGATTGAACATAAGTTGTGCATTTCCTTTAAGATCTATTATTTATTTCAGACCACTTTAGGCTTGGATATTTACATGGTTTATAACCTTAGTGTGTTAGGATTATTTTCGCACCAATTTCATTATGAAACTCGAAGTATTTGGAGACTAATACTCAAACACTACAAGTTGGCTACTTTTGTGAAAACTAATTTCAAACCTATCACTCTTACCCTAGAATTTTCTTACTAATGAATTATCTGAAATTTATTCTATAATTTATATAGTTTTCATTTTCAATCATTTGATCTTAGCTCGAAAATATTTTTTTTCCAAAAATAGTTTTACTCATAAACGCTACTAAACGATAAAGCCAAATTATGATGAAATGGGTTTCTAGAAAAAGACTTGGGTGTGATTAGTATGATTTATTACTAAGGATATTCTTATAGATTATGTTTAGGAAGCACCAAAGAGTAGCTCTTTTTTTGACTAACCAGAGATGTAGGTGATTTCCTTTGTCTTTTAAAATTTCGTAAAACGTGCTTAATTTTCATTATCAACCGTTTTATTCTGCAAAGGAATTTCGTAAAATTCTGGTTATATTTTTCCATTCCCATACACTTGAAGATGATTTTTTTTCTTATCAACCGTTTTATTCCGCAAAGGAATTTTGAACCCTCTAATTTGTTTTCCGCAAATTGCAACTGATGAATTTTTCAAAAAACATTTTCTGCAAAAGCATGCCATTTTACAAAATTTTGATTCCTGGAAAATTAAAACAAGCGTGGTTTTAAAAGTCTACTTAAGAAAGGTGATCAGGGAAAAATTCTGACATATTCATGATATTTACTGATTGAATTGATAAAAATTATACCGGAAATGTTTTGGGATCACATTTTGATTGCTTGACTGTATTGATGGATATTATTGAGTACTTAATTGACAATCTCTGAATAACTACTCTGGCGGGCAATGTATTGTACTTGACTGGTCCCCAGTACAAGTACCTCTTGAGCTAGTCATGGTGACTATTCCAGAGTAAGCCTACATATTGGCCAATGACAGGGCGACCCGTGTTGGATCGGGAATGCATAGGGCATGCGGTCACATTATTCGATGCCTAGACTCGGTTATGGATACTCATTACCCTGGTTAGGAGGTATAACTGTAATGCCCGAAATTTTTCCTTTATTAATTTTGCTTGATTTTACGTGAAATTGTGTGCCATCTAGGGTTGGACATTTTATATGTGGTTAATATTTTTAAAATCACACGTTTAATAAGTACGAAAATATTGTTCGTGTCGAATAAGAGTTATCGTTTGGTTAAAGGCTCAACTCGTGGGCCTATTTATTTGTTAGTCGAAAGTTGAACTTTTTATTGAAAGGACCCCATTATATTTAATTTATAGATTTTGGGTTAGATTTGGATGGGAAGGCCGATGGGTTTAGGTTACGGCCTAAAATATAAATTTTAAAAAAGAAAATAAATAAGAAAATAAAAAGAAAGAAAAGAAAAGAAAAGAAAAAGAAAAACCTAAGAAACCCTTCATCTTCTACCTCCTGTATGCCGCCGCCGCCGCTGTTTCCCCTCTGCCTACCCAACACCGCCTGTTGCGGCCCTTCCTTACTTTTGTTTTCTTCATCTTAGCGGCCGCCACCCCTTTCTCAAAACCCTCTCGCTAGCGTTACCTTCTTCTTCCCCTACCCAATGCTGCGCTATCACTTTTGCCGCAGATTGTCGTTCGTCTTCCTTCGACAACAAGAATAGAAACTGCTACTTGGTCACAGTTTGTCCCCGCCCAGATTCATTTGTCTCCACTTTCTTCCTCCCTCGAGGTCCTGTTCAGTCATCAGATCTGCGATTCCTCTGCAAGCATAGTCGACCAGATCTGTTTGCCAAGTTCATCCAGATTCAGAGTCGCCAGTGCTTCGATTGCTCACTTGTTGGTTGTCGATTTCCTGCAACCAGCGTTACCCGCTTGGTGCTCGTTAGTTTACCCAGACTACCTGCCTAGATTTGCGGTGTTGAGCTATCCTCATCGCTCAAAGTTAGACTGTTGCACGCTGCTAGTCCACCATTTCTACCTAGATTCGAGCTCAACCAGTCCTTCTTGTCCATAGCCGGAGCTTGCTGATTCCCTGCTCACTATGTTCGGCCAGTAGAAATTTGATCGAAAACGGATCTGTCCGAGCAGTGTCGGAGCTTGCCCAGTGCCAACACCTGTGCCAGTAGAGCTTCAGCCAGAATTAAGGAGCAACAACAAGCGCTAGACACCCAAGTGCCAGCGCAAGTGTAGTGGGCACCCAGAGCCCAGTGCCCAACAGCACCAGGCACCCAGCAAGGGCCCAGTGCCAGTGCTAGGCGCCCAGGCACTCGACGCCTAGGCGCACCGACGCACCAGGTGCCCAGACGTTATTGTGCGCACCGCTTGAGTGCACATCCAGGAATCCAATACCGCTCCCGCAACACTTGGATATCGTGAACTTAAAGGTGAAAACGATAACACTTGATATTTAAATTTATGACTTGTACATAAATTATGCCCTAAGGTGAAATAGTAAGAGAACATAGATTAGGTTTATACCCGAGCTAAGGAATTGAATTGTAACCTTAAAAACGTAATACGTGATAATATGAGAACTGAATATGGATTTATAAATTAATAAAGGATATTTTTGGATTAAACACATAATACCTAAGTTGAGACYATCGAACTAAATAGACCTTCCTTATGTAATCAACTAGGCCATTTCGAGGCCTTATATTGAGATCGGTTGAAGGAGTTCACTTCACAACTTAAATAAGAAACCGTTAACATAAAGGACTCCGGGTAAATAATCCTCCCATCTCATTAACATTATAAATGAATGTAATTGAACTCTTTTAATTGCTATAATATGTTGTGTATGAGATTTATGTTGATGTGTGTAATTGTGTGGAATGATAATGTGTTCATATCCTGTATCACTTTTATGTCAAATGATATGTTATTATGTTTCATATCTTGTACTGTTTGTCGAATGTTATGTTACATAAGGTTGTATGCATTTTATGTCATGAGCATATAGTTAGAATTCTACATCACATTTGGCATGAGCCATTCACACGCTTAGAAGGTGAATGGTTTAGGAAATGAAATTTTAAAGGAAAATATTAAAGTTTTAAAAATGTTAAAGTTTTCGGATAGGAGTGTAAACCTAGCCACAAAAGATGTGAGTGGAAAATGAGGCGTGGGGGACCGACGCACCCAACCCTACCCTCTTGGATGGTAGGTAAGAATGAAATGTTCACCTCCTTGGAGGTGAAATTATAGAAGTTAAAAGAAATGAAATTTTAACCGCTTTGCGGTACTACCAATAGGAATAGAATCGGGTTCCAAATAAGATGGCCCATTGCAGAGCTTAGTGGCTAGGAGTTACACTCTAGTAAGCTCACGAATGAAAGGAAATTGAATGTTTTACTGTAAGTGAATTTTGAAGGAAATGTTTTGTAAAGAAATTTGAAAAGGGAATGTTTGGAAAGTTTTTCATTTAAAAGGCAAAACCTTAAAATTGTATGACATGTAGGACATGTCTATGCATTCATGCATGAGGTTACTTACTGGGCTTTTTAGCTCATTTCTTTTTTTTATGTTTCATTTAAGATGATATGTAACCAGATGGGGCGAGGAGGTCGCTTGTGGGCGAGTTATGATACCCTGGAACGTGTTTTAAATAAATGTTATGTAGTAAGATAATGGTCTATTTGAATAGCTTCCGCTTACTAATAAGTATTTTTTTTTAATGGTTTAAATTTTTGAGGTTTTCGCGATTTTTTGCTTTGAATAAATGTTGAGTTTTAAATGATAGTTAATTATTTCTGAGTGGATTAATGTAATACTCTCAACTTAAGATAGTTCCTAAACTAGGGGTGTTACAATAACCCCGGGCTGACTAACTCCCTTTGTGCCCTAGCTAGCGAGTACCATTGCTTATACAAGGTGATAAGGTAGTAAATCACATGAGTAAATACGAGATGGTAAAGATGGTAATACTAGACTTTGCTGATTTTTACTTTGCTGTAATTGTTTCTTTATTGTGTAATTTACTATCAAAACATTTTTATCACGTCCATGGTTTTGAAAATAGCGAAACAATTTTGTGTTAAGTTTTATTATATCTTTGAACATGTGTTTTCTAACTCACACTACACATATGAGGGACTTACTAAGCTGGTACTCAGTCTTTCTTTTGTTTATTTTTTTTAGTGACAGGCTTCGAAATTTAGGACAAGAGCTAGGGATAACAGTTTGTCACTGGAAAGTGCTAGAATAATACTACTATTTGAGCCTAATGATTTTGAGATATATTTTATCCTAATTTGTAATTGTATCTACAATCCTTGTTCGGTTGTGCTTCATATGTTTTATGAGGAATTGTATCTTTTGTAATGATAGCCTGACCATCGAGATGCAGGCAGCGATTCATTTGGCCCTAGTCATACCTAGGGGACGGCAGGGCACCACAAGATTTCCCTTTTCAACAATCGTTTAAGGAGCATTTCATGTTCTTGCAATAACATCAAATAAAGCTCAAATTATGTTTAATAGCTTGTGGAAATTGAGGGGTTTCGCTCACAGTGATGTTCAGAGAGTGTAATTAGCTTAAGCGCTAGCAAATAACCAGAGAATTTGAGTTTCAGACGTGTTTTGAAGTAACAAATAGCAATTCAAACTTAGAAAGTTGATGGTCTGAAATAGAATATGACCGTTGGCTTTTATACTTCTCAAAAAATTCAACTAATTCAGAAGGTTGATGTAAATTTGTAGCATCCGAGGTGTGCGTCCGATATAAAATATGACCATTGCTTTAAAGACAGGCATTTGGACATCCCATATAAGACCAAAAGTGCTTCCAAATTGAACAATTCATGTGAAAAAGATTTCTCAACAAAGTACACACATTAGTCATGGAATTTAGTGATTCCTAGTTATCTTCAAAGCGCATAATACCTTTTCTCAACCAAATGCTTAGTAAATATATATATATATGCAAGTTGATCATTTGTTGTAAGACCCCAGATTAGGAACTGGCCTAAGTCAAGAATATTGCTGACTTTATTCATATTCATATTAACTACTGCAGAAAATAAAAGCTGAATACTTTGTCTTAAAAAGGTTTATAAAAATTTTGGTAGAGTTTCCTCTATAACATTAACAACTACTCCCTCTATGTAATCAGAAAAATTTTCAAACATTTTCAATACTCGCATATATCATGTATTCAAAACCCAGCAAACATCCAATATAAATAAATCTTCCATTCCAACAATCTTTTACTATCTTAACATTTAAAAAAATTAAAATTTGCGAAACTTGAAAGAATTTAATGCATGAATAGTTAAATCAAAAAAAATTTAAACAATACATAAAACCTCTCTCTTCAACCATTTATCTTATTGACTAAAATTTATTTAAAATATCACATTGGGGTATCACGGCCACACAAACGACCTCCACGCCATCTGGCTACACATCACTTGAAATGCAAAATCAAGGAAATGAAATAAGCTATAAAGCTCAATAAGCAAATCTCATGCATGAATGTATGTAAAATGCATTATATACCATGAATTAAAATTTCACTTCCTCAAATAGAACTTTCTAAATATTTCCATGAACTTCCATTTCAAAATGTAAAAACTTTTCAAAAACCTTTCCATTTCATTAAAGTCGTTAGCTCACTTAGTGTAACGCCTAGCCATTAACCTTGCAGTGGGCCATTGTTCTTTGGAACCAAATTACATTTCCTTCCGATAGAACCGCATAATGGTTAACATCATTTTAACTTTTTCTTTCATCTTTTTCACCTCCCAAGAGGTCAATATTACTTATCTTCCTACCCTACAAGAGGGTTAGTTCGGCTGCGCCGATCCCCCATGTCCCATTTCCCATTCACATCTTTCATGGCTAGGTTTACACTCCTTCCCAAAATCTTAACATTCACATCTTTCATGGCTAGGTTTACACTCCTTCCCAAAATCTTGACATTCACATCTTTCATGGCTAGGTTTACACTCCTTCCCAAAATCTTAACATTTTCTTATAAAAATTCATTTATAAAATTCTATTTCTCTTTTTCCAAATTTTATTTCTTAAACCATTCGCTTTCTACTCATGCTAGAAATAACGTAGAATATTATAACTARATGCCCATGACATGAACTACATAAATCCGCATTTAAACATACATATCGATAGTAATAAATATCTTACATGAAATAATTCAATACAATCATAACACATTACATAACATAGTCCAATATAATCACCACATAACACACAACGGAATAAGTAGATGGGTATGGGGATTTACTTACCTGGAGTCCTTAACATTAAAACTTTAGTTAAATTGCAAAGCGAAGTTCCTCAACCGCTCTTAATGTCAATGTGCCTGAAAATTACCTAATTATTATTATAAAAAAAGGAAATCCATTTAACACGATTGTCTAACCTTAAAACATTTAACGCTTATGAACGTCATTCGTCATTATTAACCAGTACTTAATTCCCATGTCGAAAACTTTCACATTCTTAAAGGTATAACTTATTTCATGACTTCCTACCCTTCTCAACAATGATAATAATAATACCTAATACAATACATTTCTAAGTCAAAACATATTATTCATACTAATTAAATTCGTTCTTAGATCATGTATTAAACCTAATCTATGTTCTCCCACAATTATCATCATACAACATAATTACATAAGTCATTAAATTTCTAAAATCAAATAATAATATTTTCACCTTTAAATTTGACAAATTCTAAGTGTCGTGGAAGCTGCTTTGCGCCCAACGGCCATGGTCGTGCACGGTGCCTAGTCGCCTAGGCATCTGGTGGCCTAAACGTCTGGGCACTCGATTGCCTAGGCATTTGGTGGCTGAGGCATCTTGGCGCTCGATTGCCTAGGCGCCTAATGGCCTAGGCCCCTGGGAGCTTGATTGTCGGGCGACTGATGGGCTTTGCTGCTTCTGGCCGAAAATCTACTAATCGGAACAGAAACTAGAGCTCCAATTTCGTGCTCCTGGCCGGACTCAACTGACCAGAATAGAAACTAGACGGAGCTCGAACAACATCGGTCAAGCAGAGGAGAATAACGTCTCTGTGCAGAAGCAGATGTGGAAGGCACGGGTCGCGTGCCTTTGGCGGACGGCTTCTGGTCGGCAACAGTAGAGGGCCGACGAGCAGCCCGCAAGCTTTAGTGCGCTGGACCACAGATCCACCGGTCGAGCGCAGAGAGCAAACCAGCGGCAGATTGCCGCTAACAAGCTCATGTCGTGATCGAGCAGGCAATGGCAAGCAGATCTGACCGTCACTAGTCGAGCACGGTGTGCGGAGATGCCCGAGCAGAAGGAGATCTGAACAGCAACAACTTTAGGCATGGTCTAGCCCAGTAGATGAACAACAGGCTTCGGGGTTCCTCCGAGCAGCTGCTACTCTAATGCGAGCAAATCCGGTGCCAGACGGAAGTGAAAGCCAAGCTGTGACGAGGAGATAACAAGCTGATGCAAATTGGGCAAGGGTGCAGAAAGATCCGGTCGAGACTTGAGCTCTCGCCAAACAAACAACGTTCAGTGAACAAGATGATTGGCCGAGTGGATCGACGGCTAACAGCTTAAATCGGCAATGAAGGCGAGGTGGACTGCAATCGGTGGCCCGCTGCAAAGCTCTGGAGTAATTAGCCAAGATGATCGGCATGGCATTGAGGAATGAGAGGCGGCGGCCAAAACGATGAAGGGTCTGAAGGCTGAAACCTTCAGCAACCCTAATTTTCTCTCTTTTTTTTTTTTTTTTTTTTGAGGCTTGGGCCATAACCTAATCCTTTGGGCCTCCCCATCTCATAACCAATTCAGCCAAATGGATTAAATCCTTTGGGCTTTCCTTTCAGCCACAATTTAGTTCCCGAATGAAGAACTAATAGGCCCTAACAAGTTGAGCCTACACTAACTAACAAAAAACCCTAATTCAACTAACACGATAATTTCATACTTACTTAAACGTACAATTAAATAACGATCACATAGAAAATTTATCAAACCCAAGTTAGCACACAATTCATATGATCATACAAAATTCATAAAAATGAACATGCAAAATGTCGTGACTTATAAAAACAAAGAAAACCATGTTCATGAATGCATATTATAGCATAAAACAATGCACATGTTGTTTCATACCTTAGACATATAGGAAGTCACATAATTCAAATCAAACATAACACTTATAGTACTTCATATACAAACAACTCAATCATAGGACTCTTACACATTCATACACAACATTCATATACCAAAATGGATGAAGAAGTGAAAGTTTACTTACTTGAAATGCTTAAGGGCTTAATTGGGTTTATAATTAGCAATTGAGTTTCTTACCTGTCCTTGATGTCCAAGTGTCCACTTCCTAGTTCAAAATAAGGGGAAAAAACTTTAAAATGGTATTCTAGATTGTAGAACTCTAAAGCACCCTCTTAGGAACCTATTACGAACTATTCTAACCCTGAAAGTCCCTAAAAGCTAATATTTTCTCAAAACTGGAATGCCTTGGACGCTACTTTTCAACTATTGAGAAAAATTTGAAAGAAGCGAGTCGATCGCTAGAACTACTGGCCTTAGAACTAGTCAGCAAGTGCACATGGACGGTAGGTTTCGTCCATGCATTCATCCGTGCGTGTGTCCGTGAACACCCAGAGAGCATGCAATTTAACAGGATGGAGCCAAGGACGATCCTTTTCAGCCATGGGTGATTGTGCATAAGCCCAAAAATCATGAATTTCAAATGCTAAACACTAATTCATTGAACCTAAGCCTCCATTTAACTACCCTATGTTCATTCCACACCATAACATTCATTTCACACACATYTATATACATTAACACTTAAACATACTTGGAAGAACATCTTCCCTCTAATCTTAATTAACAAAACATCCATAGAACCAAGTTTCTAACCTAGAAGTTATCAATAAACTCTATAGAATACATAAATAAACATTAGATCAGGATAAGACTTATCTCAAATTGCAAGATTACGTTTTCCAATGGCTTCCACGACTGCCCAAGTGATTTTACTCATTCCTAGCTACCCTTCCATCTTCCTTACTATCGTAGAATAAGGTGTAGGGTTGATGGGGTTAGTTTCTAGCATAAACTAATTTTGGTGAGATAGAGCAGGTTATTCTTAGGTCTTTGGTCAAGCTAACCCAATGTTGACCCGTTTGCCAATTTAAACTATTTGGGCCTCTTTAACACAATTAACTCAGCCCAATTAATAAACATAATTGGGTTCCATGATATTTAAAATTTCATCATTTTAAGCCTAAATAACACATAAACTGACCATGTAAATTCTCATAAATAATAATCACAAATTAATTCACATAAAATTCTTGAAAGATGGAAAATATTATTTCAGGTATTACAAAAACCTCCTTTGATGCTCACAAACTTGATGCATTCTAATCCTAGCAAGTATACTTGTGGCAAAAAGTGTATAGCAAGTGACTAAAGATTGACGCTACAAGGATTTCTTATCAAGTACCAAAATTACTGAATTTTCCTAATTTTCGTAATGCAATTGAATTAGACTAATAACTAGAAATGAAAAAGTAATTTAAAAGAATCAAAAAGATCTAATGTGATAAAAGAGGTTGGTTAGGGTATTGATCTGAATCATTCCTACAATGAAATAAATTAACCGCACCTTAATTGCCCTAATTCCTAAATCCTGTCTAATTGTTAATGGTAGAATTTCCTAATTTAATTTTTACCCTTGGCATAAAACCCCTAATTCCAATTAACTAAAGTCATATCCGTATGTGAATTAGATTAATGGAAAATTGTATTAATGATCGAAGAAATTTTTCAATTTCATTAACCACGGTTAATTACTATTAGAAAGCATTGAAAAGAAACTAATTCTATCCCTAGTCGATTTAATACTAATGGATCATCATTACCTAAGTCCTAATCAATTAGTTCACCTCCCCGTCCTTCTTAATTGATTATGAAATTGATTGTAAGTAGCCAATACACAAAAAGCATTAAGAAAGCCACAATGATTATAAACAACTCAATTAGATTGAGAACTAACAATAAAGGCACAATAGAGTTTTACCCATTACAAAGAAATCATCTTTTCGAATAAACCCCAACCAACACAAAAAGTTTAGCCTAAAAGATTCATGAAATCCACCTTAGAAAGTATAATAAACATGTTACTACCAAAGATTAGAGAAGAAAGAATCGTTTTGATGAAGAAATCCTTAAACAATCCTGGTCGAATACAAGTTCTCAAGCTTACAATGGTATCCTCCAATTTTCTCTCAAGAAAACAACTCTAAAACTATGTAAAAATAATATTTCTAGCCTAACTTCCGCCTCCCTTCTAAGGTTACATCGAACTATTTATAAGTAACATCAAAAAGCCCAAAAATGCACCGAATGTGTGCTTGAAATTGGGCAAATTAGTGCCTGATTTGGGCTAGAGCAGCCAAATTGGCATTAGTTTGGTTCTAAAAAAATAGGGCATATTTTTTGCTTCAAATTGGTGGCAGTTTGAGCCTAAATCGGCTCCTGACATGTGTTTCTTCCACACTTGGTCAAATTTTCAAGTTTTTTAGCTTTTTGAAATTACATGTTCACCCCAAAATCCTCTGTATTCGTTGTTTGACCTTTTTAAGCTCTTCTACAATCGATTTTTGCCCCTTTTCTTGTATTTAAGATGAAAACCATGAAATTAGTCATTTCAAACCAAATTAATGTAATAAAGTTTAATCATATAGAAAACCCGACAATAAACAACTTAAGTAAAGGATAAACATAATGTAAAACGTGACTATATCACCCCTAAAAGGATTTTGACCTCGAAATTAGAACTTACTAAAGAGGTGTGGATACTTAGACTACATCTCGTCCTCTCACTCCCACATGACCTCTTCAACTATGTGATTCTTGCATAGAACCTTGAATAGTGCAATGTTTTTCGTTCGCAATTCCTTCTCTTCTCTCTCTAGGACCGTTACTGTCGATTCTTCATAGGTCAAATCCTCACAAAGGTCTAATAAATCACAGCTAAAGAAGTGTGAAGGGTTTGAGATGTACTTTCTTAGCATAGAGATGTGGAACACATTATGTACCCCCATGAATCAGGGTGGCAATGTAGCCCGATATGCTAGTTCATCCACTCTTTTCAAACTCTCAAAAAGTCCAACAAATGAGGACTTAACTTCCATTTCTTCTCAAATCTCATTACTCCCTTCATGGAAGCCACCTTCAAAAAGACCTTATCTCCCACAATGAATTCTAGAGGTTTCCTCCTTTGGTCTGCGTAACGTTTCTATTTGCTATGAGCTGCTGTCATTTGTTGGCAAATCTTTTCAACAGCTTCAACTCTATGCTGAACTATCTCTGGGCCCAACAACTTCCTTTCTCCAACTTCATCCAAATGCCAATGGTCACATGATAACTATTGTTGTAAGAAAATTTGACCAAGGAAAGAAATTCATCCTATGCACCCTGGAAATCAATAATCTAAGCTCTTAACATATCCTCGAGAATTTTATCCTCTCTGATTGTCCATTGATATGGGGATGAAATGTTATACTGAAATTCAGCTGGGTGCCCATGCCCTTATGCAAACTTCTCTAGAACGTGGAAGTAAACTTTAGGTCCTAGTCAGATGCAATAGATAGGAGAACTCCATGAAGTCTGACAATCTCAACTACATACAACTTGGCCTAGTAGTTCTCTATGTTGTAAGTAGTCTTTACTGGCAGCAAATGTCCTGACTTAGTGAGGCGATCGACAATCACGCAAATAGAGTTATAGCTCTTCCTTGTTCTTGGTAAACTGACAACAAAGTCCTTGCTAACTTATTCCCCTTTCCACTCTGAAATTATAAGAGGTTGTAAAAGCCCCAAAGATCATTGGTGTTCAACCTTTCCCATTAGCAGGTCAGACAATGCCGAACAAAGTTTGCTATATCATAACACATGGCAAACCACCAAAAGTATTTATTCACATCTCTATACATTTTCGTGCTCCCCACATGTATTGAATAAGGGGTATTATGAGCTTCCTTCATAATTTCTTTCTTCAACCTTTCATCATTGGGCATAACAAGCCTACCCCATAGCTGAAAGTTCCATCAACTGAAATCACAAAGTTCGAATGCTTTCCATCTACAACTTCCCTTTGCCACTTCATTACTTCAGGATCCTGCTCTTTTCCAGCCTTGATTCTCTCAAGAATAGCAGGTTCAAGAGTTAGGTTCGCAAGATAGCTTGAAAGATCTGGGGCAATAATATCCAACTCTAACTTTTGAATATCTGTCAGTAATGGTTTCAGAGAAACTTGTAGAATCAGCACCGCCCCATGGCTCTTTCTGCTAAGTGAATCCGCAGCCTTGTTCGGATGATAGTTTATTTCACAATCATAATCCTTCACCAGCTCTAGCCTTCAGCTTTGTCTAATATTCAGTCCCTTTTAAGGAACAGAAGTATTTGAGACTTTTATGGTTTGTATATGTCTCATATCTTACCCCATATAGATAATGTCACCAAATATTCAGTACAAATACCATCGCAGCCAACTCTAGATCGTGAGTCCGATAATTCTTCTCATACTCCTTCAATTGTCTTGAAGCGTAAGAGATTACCTTGCGTTGCTGCATTAGTATGCAACCTAACACTTTCTTTGATGCATTACTATAAATGACAAATCCTTCATTGCATTGCGGAATGGTTAAGATTGTAGCAATTGTTAATCGTTTCTTTAGCTCCTTAAAACTATGCTCACAATCGGCACTCTATTGGAACTTCATATTCTTTCTAGTTAACTAAGTTGCAATCTTCAAGAATCCCTCAACAAATCTTCGATAGTAACCAGCTAACCCAAGAAAACTGCAAACTTCTCCAACAATTGTCACTGCTGGCCACTTCCTAACTGTGTCAATCTTACTTGGATTTACTGCAATACCTTACTTGGATACAATGTGTCTGAGGAAAGCTACGATGTTCAACCATAATTTGCATTTCGTGAAATTTGCATAGAGTTCCTTTTCTCTGAGTACTTGAAGTACTACTCTCAAATGCCCTTGATGCTCCTTCTTAAATCTTGAGTACACCAAGATGTCATCGATAAAGTCTATGACTAATTGATCCAAATATTCTTTGAAAATCTGGTTCATCAAGTCCATATATGCTGCTCACTGGAGCATTGGTTAGCCCAAAGGGCATTACCAAGAACTTATAATGTCCATAGTAAGTACAAAAAGCAGTCTTTGGAATGTCTTCTTATCTAACCTCCAACTGATGATAACTAGACCGCATATCAATCTTGGAGAAATATTCTACACCTAATGCAAGTCAAATAAACATTCAATCCTAAGCAAATGATACTTGTTCTTTACAGCCACCTTGTTCAATTCTCTATAGTCGATGCAAAGTCTCATGGATACATCCTTCTTTTCCATAAACAGGACTGGAGCACCCCATTGCGAGAAGCTGGGTCTAATTGAACCTCTTATCTCGGAGATCCTATAATTGCTCTTCCAGATTCTTAAGTTCAGCTGGAGCTATTCTTGGCACCAGTTAGATATCAAAGTGAATCTCTCTTATCGGAGGTACACCTTAGATAACAAAGTCAATCTCTCCTCTATAAAACAAATAGAGCTCATTAATTTATCCCTAAACAGAAGATAAAAAATCATAAAAAAATGTATCTGCCAACAAAAAAAAAAGAAAAAACTATACACCATTTCAATGACTAAAGTAACTGCAAAGATAATATCCCTATACAGAATCTGAAAAAAATAATATATAATTTTAGTATTTATCTTTTTTTTGAGTGTCAAAATCTTGTGAAGATGTCGCTATTTTGCATAAAACCTGGCTCAATCATGTTCACGTTGTGTCCGGATAAGCGAAGTTTGATGTACGTCAACGTGAACATGATGCAATTATGGCTGCAAATTAATGAAGTGTTACCGTAATTTGACAATCAAATAAATAACCATGTTGATTGCATATAAAGGTATAAACATACCTATTTTTATGTCTAGGCATTCTCGTTATCTGCTTAAGTATGAATGGCAAAGTACGATCATATCTTTCTCTGGCTTCGCCATAAATGATCCACAGCAGCAAGTCAATGAAGCATTGCAACTCCTTGTTGAGCACTTTCACATTCATTACCCAAGGGGCGTTATTGTAAACAGTAATTATTAGATTGTCCATATGTTTTCTAAATGATCACAAAAGTAAAGGCCATACATATTAGTGGATTATTGCATATAACTAATCAATTGTAGAATTAAAGGTAATCAAGATTGTTGATGGGGTAATCGACATCCGCATGGGAGGGGATACTCAACATCGGCATGGGATAATCGACATTCGAAATGGGAAATTGACTCCACCATAATCGATTACCATAGTAAAGGTAATCGACATTCAATTGGAGGAATGATTGAATATGTTCTTCATAAACATTTGAATAATCGATTATTGAAACTCTTATAATCGATTATTTGATATGCATCGCACCTCTTGAATTCGTGATAAGCCAGATGGATTTTGCATGTTTTATTATCCAAAATCATATTTTGTGAATGTTAATTATTATGTTGAATAGTTAATAATATTTTGGYAAAAGATACAATTTCGTTTATAATTCAAGTGGTTTCTTAATTCAAGAAATTTTTTAACTTTAGAAATAATTTTAAAATTGAAATATAACAATTTCTTACCTCTCCAACTTAAGGAAAAAAAATTTCCTCCTGTTCCTCCAAAGTCAAATCTAAATAGAGCGTTACATTATCAAAGCTTAGGAACTAGAAAAAGATTATAAAATTCGACTTGAATTGGAACTTAATTTGAGGATTTTCATGAGTTGTCTCAAAGACCCGCACTGAATAAAACAAAGATCACAGATCTGGCAACTTTTGGAACCCTACCCTATGGTATTACACGTAGAAGGCCACATCAGTACGACCGGACCATCCGACCATATTGACTGAGCTCCATCAGGTGGAGATATATGAGGAGTTAACAAGTTTGGAAAATGACAAGAAGCAGAAAAGGCAATCTTCTCTTTAAACAATGAAAGTATTAAATGTGGAGATTTTATTATTAAAAGAAAAGAGAGAGAGAGAGAGAGAGAGAGAGAGAGAGAGAGAGAGAGTCCCAACAATGGCTTCCCTATAGATATAAGCATTCCATTTCCAACTTTTCTRTTGTTATATTTGYGGTATTAAATATAGAAACAGATGCGTRGACACCAACCTTTTTGCCGCGAAAGAGGCTATCATGCCTTAGCCGGACATGCTTCTCAGGTTGCGGGCTTCTAAAACAATTAAGGGGGAAGCAGTGCATATAATGTCGGTTGGGCTTGTTGATCGGCTGAGATTGGGATTTTTCCTTTTCTTTGCTAAGCTAACTGAGCTAACATAACTAACTGTTTGAGATTTTATTCGAAGTCCGCTCAGAAAGGCGGAATCGTAACTTCATGCACAACATCACCAGAATTATGGAAGTTCCAGAGAAATATAAARAGAAGGAAAGAAGACTAAAGGTCCGCGTATTCAAGCCATCAAAATCTAGCATTTACATACTCTTGTTACTGTTCTTAGAAGCTTATTGCAACTTCCTTACATAGCTTTATTTTCATTAGAGCTTTCTACTCAAAATCAGCCTTGTTTCTAGMGGAGTTAAAAGTGTTACTGTATGGTTTTTGGATCAGCTGAATATCAATGTAGCTTCACCATTGACCAAAAGCCCCTTTGTGCATGAGTCATTATGCAACTTCTTTTTTTCATTTTCGTTTATTTAAACCAAATGGACATGTCTTCTATATTTCCTTTCTTGTTTTTCTCGTGGTTCATCTGTATAAATTAAACATATGTAATTATAAAAGCATTTTACTAGGAAGCTCAAAAGTTGAATTAACTTTGGAAATCACGCTTACTTAAATTACAATTCACCTAATATTTTATGCTTCTCTTCCATACTTTTTTGATGCATAAGCAAGAAGTATTATTGATCATAAGACAGTTAAAGCAAGGTGTTGACGTTGCACAAAATTGGGCCACAGCTCTGAAGCTGGCAAACCACATGGATATTCAGAATTAAAATAAAATAAATTCAGTGGTTGCTTTCTAGATCAATTTGCAACTGCAAAATCTTTAATGAGTATCACCTGGACTTGAATTTTCAGATTGACAAATGATTTTATGACAACATACTTCTTTTCCTTTATTGATTGATATACTGTTTCAGTAAATTATGTCGAATGCATAAACTCCAATTGCTTTTTCTCATATGAAGAGGCCAATTGTTTCGAATCTCTTCTCTCGGGCCTTCAAACAGATGTCAGAAGGTCTAGAGGCACGCGCTGAGATGATCTATTTCGGATCACTAAGATTAGTAACCCCAAACTACATCGTAAACCCTATAATTTACAAATATTGGTGAAATAACATTACTCACCTTATTTTATAAATTCCTTGTCTTATTAGTCATTTTAAACATATTTAATTATACAATAAATTGACTGAAAAACAAAATTAGTAATTTCCCTTCAATTTCAATTGTTATATATTGATGACACGACATTAAACAAGGAAAGACATCAATTCAACTTTGAATTTATCATCCTGTGAGAAGCTATTCTAATCAAATGAGCTACTGACTTGTATTATCTTTAAATTAGTTCTAGCCAAGGGTGCAAGAAATCGTGCGTGCAGAAAGATGATTTAGTGGGTTAAACTAGCTACTACAAAAGAACAATGCATAMTTTCATTGTAAAGAATATACTCTTAATTCTCACGAATTACTTCCAATTTACCTTGAAATATAGAGGCCGCAAGAGATGATAGGATGAAACGGGTTCCTAGATGGCTTATGTAATGACTCAAATTACTTTGCATTCATGGGCGATAACCATCGAATTCTTTGTGGATTCTCTCTTAATATTACCTTCATCTACACGTGTGGATGCATGAGATGAGAGAAAGAAAGAGAGGGAGGAGAGACATAGAAGAAGGAAAGAAGATTATGTGTGGTCGAAGCAAATATCACTCTTGGCTTGGTTACAAAACAAACTTTCTTTTTTTTTTAACTCTCAGTACACATTAGCATATATAAATAATTAGCTTGAGTCTGAAGAAATATATGCATAGAAAAAGACAATGTATGGAGTCAAAGACAAGACGACCACCTATCTTATTCAAAACCGTTTTCTTACTCGACCCATCAACCAACCTCTATCTCTCTCTCTCCCCCCATTTCTAAGCAAGCCCCACAGTACCATCAACATCATGATGATCATCATTTCCATTGAATTCTATTTTGAGTGTGATCTTTCTCTCTATAAAATTATCACTCTTTTACATCAAACAGTTGGGGAAAAAGGGCTCTGAAGAGGACAGAGAAAGCTTGATCAAAATGAGGAAGCCAGAGCCCTCTGGAAAGAACAGTGGGAGCAGCAACGTTGTCAAGCTGAGAAAGGGGCTTTGGTCACCTGAAGAAGATGATAAGCTGATGAACTACATGCTGACTAATGGGCAGGGGTGCTGGAGTGATGTAGCAAGGAATGCTGGACTTCAGAGGTGTGGGAAAAGCTGCCGTCTCAGGTGGATTAACTACTTGAGGCCTGACCTCAAACGAGGGGCATTTTCACCTCAAGAAGAAGAGCTCATTATCCACCTGCATTCTCTTCTTGGAAACAGGTCTCTCTTTATGTCTCATCAGATCAATCTACGTGCATATATACATATTAAAGGTCTCTCTCTCTAGTGATTGAAGCTGGAGCTAAAAGCTCACTGATCGTGTGCAGTTAATATGCTTTGTTAGTGCATGTATCTTCCCTCCGATTTGCTAACGTTTGGGGAGGCTGACGGGGCTAGACCCGTTGCCGACCACAAACGAAAGCCTTTACTAAGAAAGGTGGCCTCCTTAAAAGATTTTCAAAAGACTTCACCCTTGAAGAGCTGAACAAGAAAGGAACTAGTATATTGTTAAGTAGTTACTCTGATAGACGCAATTGCTTGATTCATTTCACCATCTCCTTTTTATCTGCTATTCTCTCTCACTCTGATATATGGTAAATTAGTTCTAATTATATCATTAGAATTTATAACCTCTTTTTCTACAAAAGAGCTGAAGAGTAATGCATTAGTTCTTGAATAGTTTGCCTGAAAGAGGAAAAGGGGACATGGTAACGATATGACAACGACCTTGTACTTCTTATATATTAAATAACACTACTGATCAAAGTAATCATGCAACATGGTTTTTCAGTGCTTTAATTATCCTGACTTTGGGGGGAGGAGGTTTAGATATAAGGACAGAAATGGATGGTTTTTGAATCCATTGTTTAGTTATCATCTTTTTCATTAGTTTGGGAGCATTAGCAATTAGATGTATGGTAATAGGATAAAATCATAATGAGATTGGTTGAAAGATCATATATGTATATTCTAATTAAAGATGAGCGCATGCCTACATAATTATATGGAGGAGAAGTTGCATTGTGTATATTCTTTTTCTCCTTATTTATCTTAATAATTTTGATTTTTAAGTAATTTATTGTTAAAATAGGAGCTCCAATGGAAAATTAATTGAATTTTATTTTCTCAAGCATGTCATATTCCATCAACAAAACATGAATCAACAAAGGGGTCTTGGAAGTCGTACCTCCATCGACTAAGGGAAATTTAAAAGCATTTCTAATGAAATGAGCATGGTCTAAAAATGGGTAGAGGTTGGTGGGAAGTTTTTTTTTTTTTTTTTTTTTTTGACCTCTAATTTAGACGCACTTCAACTACTTTGAATATTTTGTTCCTACCCATGCACATCTTCTGATTTCGTGAAAAGTTGTTTAGCTTGTTATTTTCATCAAATTTGCAAGATTTGATAAATTAAGGGATTCACGCTCTAAAGCAAAGTCGTCCTCGTCCATCCACAATGTTTAGCACAATCGGTGGCCTGCAAAAAGTGTAATGATGAATATTATTTCATCGAATCAAATTAGGGTTTTTTCATTCTGGAGGTATAATTCAAGAAGCTATTCTCAAATTTGCAGTCCGAGTATGAGCAAAGAAATTCTAGATTAATTCTGACTTTATCTGTGCATGGCCAAATTAGTTACAGTCAAGTATGTTAGGAATGTTTTCAGTTTTTTTTTTTTTTTTTTCTCTTTTAGTTGAGTATAAGTGAATGTGACATAGATTCCATCTACCGTGGTGTCCATATCTGCCCTTGGAGTTTAAGATACTCCAGAGCCCACCTACAGAACATGCAGAGTTTGTCTAACTAACCTTCCATGCAAACCATGCAATTTTTCCACAACATATAGAAGTTGTCTCTTTCAGATTCAAACATTGTATTGATGTTTTTCCTTGCCTCTGATTCTTTCATAGGTGGTCTCAGATTGCAGCACGTTTGCCCGGACGAACAGACAATGAAATAAAGAACTTTTGGAACTCGACTATAAAGAAGAGGCTCAAGAATTCATCATCACCAAACGCTAGTGATTCATCCTCAGAACCTAGYGATGTCATGGGAAGGCTAATGTCAATTCAAGAACAGAACATGATGGGAATGTACTTAGATTCGTCGTCTGCTTCATCTTCAGTTCATCATTCCATGGCTCTTACCGGCACGATTGATCCATTGCCAATGCTTGAGCAAAGCCTTAACATGTCTGCTGCAACTGCCGGATCATATTTCAACCCGCAGCAAAGCACGGCACAAGGTGGCATGAATGGTAGTGTTTATTATGGAGAAAATGCATTTTTTGGCGGTAATATTGGGGGTGAAGGGCAGCTTTATTTTCCACCTTTAGAAGCTGTAGGCATTGAAAAAACTGAAAACACCGATAATTTCGTGGATAGGAACACTAACAGCAACACTGTTGATGACAGAAATAACGTGTGTAACTACTGCAACAACACCAAAGTAGAGAACTTGGGAAGTTTCGGGAATGACTGGGAAGGAGATGAACTAAGATCAGTTGGGGAATGGGATTTGGAGGAATTGATGAAAGATGTTTCCTCATTTCCTTTCCCTGATTTCCAAAAGAATAATTGGTGACCTTGCCCATGTTACCAGCTTTCTTCTTTTCCTTACTATTTTCTTCTCTAGTTCATATCCTAGGACCTTTTTCTTCTTCAAAATGATAACCAACACAACTTTAGCTTTAAGGAAAGAAAATCTTCACAGTTGGTGCAGCAAGATATATCCCTGTGGCTTCTTGTTAATGTTCCAGAAATAAGCCACGTGTATTTTATTCTTTTACCTTTTTTTTTTATAATAAAACCCTTGTAGTATGATGTAATTGAACAGGAAGGAAATACACATAAGTGAATATTGAGGAATAAATCCACTCATATATAGAGACACTGGTGGCCATGTAATTCTTACATGGATGCTTCTCTACCATATATGTACGTTATAATGTTAGTAGAGGGGTCCTCATTTTCAGTTTTTGTTGAGAAGTRGTAATAATATTTGTCAAAGAGATGTGAATATTCATATACAAACAGAGTGGATGAATTTAGTTCTTTTCTTTATTAGTACAATGAATTTTAGTTCTTTTGTGGAAAACAATGTTATCAGAAGGTGAAGATTGTGATTTCGACATAAGTACACTTGACCAGTTCGCGAACTAGGGGTCTACCTGGGATTCAATAAATAGAGTATATAAAAAGGAAGGAAAAAAAAGGAAAAGAAGTTGAAAGTTGTTATAAGTGGGATAAAAGTATTACATATTTCCTAGATATGAATCTCTTCACTTTACAGAATTCTTCTTAGGATTGATTACAAGTTTTGATTATGTTAAGAGGAGATCATTTTCGCTTCTAATGGGGGTTTTAATCACCTACGAATACAAAGTGTAACTGTAATTTGGACTTGATAATTATCAAATGAATTAATTAACCATCATGACTGAGGTTGGTTTCTTTGAACTAATGATGGTAACTTTTTAGTGTTCAAAATCAGACAGGATAATAAATTAATCAGCTCAATCAACCGGTTTTATTCGACCGGTCTGATCGGTGCAGTCTCCTCTATAAAAACAAATTAAAATAAAATAAAGAGAAAAACTCATTTTCCTGTTAATTTGTTTCTTTTGGCAATTGTTGGTTTCCTTGTATAAATTTATTAAATATAAGCCAAGGTAAAGTATTGAATCAGCTTTCTTTTTTTTTTTTTTCTTGTTTAAATTTTTAATTTTTAATTTTTATTTACATTTTCGTTAGTAGCTCAAAAATGAACATATGTTTTGAAATTTTACAAAACTTTCGGCATAAAAAAATGTTTGACTTAATTTTATTAAACAAATCTTCAAATAGGAATCAAAAAATAAATTTGCATATATTATTTCTCTTGCTCTCAAATTTCTTTCCAAGATGTTCAAATTAGAATTAGTAACACAAGTTCTTTTTAGCATAAACTAATAATATAGATAATTAGAAGGATTAAGTAAATAAGTAATTTGGAAATGCTATTATTAATACAAAATGGCTCACTAGMCATAGTGAAATGAGAGGGTGAAGAAGTATCGATAYCTGAGAACCAGACTCATACTTAATTAGACAAARTGAACCGATTAACMAACAATTSGATGAGACTAATTTTCAATTAAATCTCTAATGAAACAACTCTAAGTGGGAAGAGAAGTTGAGACGAGAATTAAGGAAGTTGTAACAAAAAAGTGCATGAAAAGCAGAATATGAAAGTGACCTCGTTGAATTAGGATTACGAAACCAGAAAAAGCAAAGTGGTAATAGAAATGATTTCACCCGAAGATTCAGATGCCATAACTAACACTAACTATTCTATCACTTTTGATTACGGGAATTCCACCTGCAGATGAAGTCAGATTTCTTCACTTATTTTCTAGCAACAAGGGATTGCCGACGGAGCCGTCTAGGGACTTGTTTGGTCTGGACCTAAAAGGACATGACGGAAACAAATATCAATCGTTTTCTAGTTGTTTCTCGAATAATAATTTCTTGTAATTGGTATTTTGAATAAACATTCAAAATATCTTTACTCTCGTAATAATTTCGTGTATCAAATTTGATAACATTTTTTTCTTTTCATTTTAAACAAATATAATTAAGAGATAAAATATAAATTGAATTACAAAATTATCTTTTTACGAAAAGTGTTCCTAATGAGTAGTAGAGTGATTGAGTAAAATAAGGATATGGTTCTTCAGATAACTCCATCAGTTATCTAGTATTTGAGTTTGGTAATTGCACAGTCAATTAAAATTGATATAAGTGCTATATAAGTTAGCATAAGTACAAATGGACCATTAGAAAGAGCACTTCTCTTTTGTCTATAATACTATTCAACTGCTAAAACTACATGATGAGTGCTTTCTTGTTTTTATAAAATTCGTTAATCCCAAAGACACATCTATCATTTATAAATTTTAATAATGGTATTGATGCTATTATTGATTTGATTTGTATTGTGGTCTAGATATACTTTTATGCAATAAGTTGGAGTCCACATCAATTAGCCATTTAGTTAATCGTGCCCCTTGATCTTCAGTTAGGTGGTTATGGTCTTATCTTATTGCAAAGCCGATCTCCTGGCTTCCTAATGTTTCTGTCGATTCAGCTATCATTTTCCTCTTGTTCATTGGCTACCACATGATCAGTTCCTTCCCTATTTTTCATTAGCCGTTGAATTTCTCAACCATTCTGACTTCTTTTCTTTTTTTTTTTTTTGGGACTCATGTATGATTTGGCCTTGCTTGGCTAGTCATTCCTTCCTATCTCAGTAGTTGACCTATGCTATTTTTAGGCGTCAACACATATCTCCCAAGACTTCATTGTGCTAAGCGAGCGGTTCAAGCGAAGCTTGGTATTACCCACCTGTTTGTATGCTTCTGAGATTGCTGAGTCCTATCGGCTAACAAGTCTAGAACTAACCATTCATTAGCCAGTTGGCTTACTCAAGTCATGATGACTCTTTTTGGAATTACAACCAGCACATCCATTCAACTTCCGACAGCGTGGAAATAAGCCAAAGAGAACAAACTTTTTACTTCTTCTTCTTCAAGCTTTCTTTTGTGCTTTCTCGCTTTTCCTGCCATTTTTGAATTTCTATCATTTTCGAGCTTCCTACCAATAGTTTTCGATTACTTCCCCCGACTCTGCATCAGGCATCATGTCTTCCAACAGCAGTTCCCCTAACGATCTTCCGATCACTCTCTACTTACCAACAACTGAGCTTCGATTTTCCATGACCCCTATAAGGATTTCTTCATATTGGGTCCGACTATTCAACCACCCATTTCTAAAACTGCCTTTACATTCCTTAAACCTTGAGGTTTTAGCCTTTCTCTTCTCTGTTCTGACTGGATCTAACCAGGTGGCCAAAGAGCTTCCTTTGTTAGCCAGTCCATCTCACAAGCTTCAAGCTTTGGGCTGTGATTAACCATAACCATGGAGTCTGTTTGGAAGAAATGGGAGGTACATCATGCTATTCAGTTGTCTATAAATCTCCAACTGAACTTTGATTGGAATCTGCTGATGGCCATTTTTGCAGTTCTTGTCATCGACTATTAATGCATTTGTGCTTCCCTTGGGAATCTTTTCCCCAACTTTGCTGGATGTGGCCACCATTCTTGGCCTGCTGGTGATTGATAATGATGTACCGGAGTTGTACACTGATACAAACAAGAGAGCACTTTGGCTGAATTTCAATAAGCAGCTATCCAACTACCCTAAATTTTGAGTCTAATATGGCCGATTTGGCAATTAACTCTGAGAATGAGCACAGGGCATTCTTTCTCTACTGATTTTGCAAATGCATTCTCTACTCAGCCTTTTATGGTGTCATAGCTGACTACCAATATTATATCAGCCTGTTGATGAACAACCAACCTCTACCGCTAGCTTTTTTGGTTCTTTCCCTCATCTACTAGGGACTCAATCAGCTAGTGGAATCCTTAGCCATTGGGGAAGATACTAACAATATGGCTACTCCTTTTTAGATTCTTCATCTATGGCTCTATCCATATTTTCCTGAGTTTTAGGTCAGCTGTCTTTCGGCTGAGGCTGCTGGTTCAGTTCATGAGGTGATAGGCTATCGGCTAAGGAAGGTCCTATCAACGAGTTTTATAGCCAAGAAATTTTCAAATGGTTATACTCCACCAGGGTTGTTACCATTGACTTATTCCCGTATTCCAGGTGGGATGAAGGCCCTAACTGGTTGCGGCTATATCTAGATGGTTCTAATTATGCTGAGGTGAAGACTATCTGGCCCAGCCTTCTCTGTTCCAGGTCACTGCTCAATGGGATTCGTCCAACTATCTACTGCTCAAGATTTCAATAGAACCGCACTATTCCAAGCTCAGCATATCGCCTATTGATCGTCCAGAGTTGTTTGATGCTGATGTGAGATCCTTGACCACTGATTTTCAAGAAAAACTTAAGAAATTCTTTTCGCAGGATTTTTGCTGCTTCCCCCTAGCAACTGAATACTTTGACTCCTAGTGGGACCAGGTAGAAACTATTTTCGTCTCAATCGATTTGGCCGAACATTTGTTAAAAAAAAAATTTCCCTTTTGCTCTATCTGCTTCAACTGCTGGTCAGCTGCTTCTAATGAGAGAATTGTGACACCTCTAATTGACTCTCCTCCCTCAACTGTTTCTCCTCCAGTCAAGGCTTCATCTAGGAAGAAAAGGTAAGCCAAGGAGCTTGTTCCAAGTTTGCTCTTGTTGATCCATTAGTTGTTTTCAGTGTTTGCTCATTGACTTACTTCTCATCTTTACTTTTCTTTCCTTTTGTAGAAATGATTGAGCCAATCAATGTAGACACTCTCATTGATACTCTTCCGGATGCAGTCGCTTCAAGTGGATTGAGAAAGTCCAAACGGCTGAAAGCCACGAGTGTTATGGCATCTGCCCTGAAGGTAATTTCACCTTATCCCTCATCATCATCTCTCGGGTGTTTGTTGGCTAATCACCTTGCTTTGCAGAAGCCTAAAAGAAAGAAGTTTCGTTCACTTACCTCATAAACTACTCCTCTAGCCGAATCATCTGAGGAGAAATGGCAAGGGAGTTCGATCGAAGACCAAGAGACTGTCCTGCGGCCCCGGTATCTCCAACCCTCGCATCTCCAGTTTCAACCGTGTCTGTAGAAGACATGCTCACTTTCTTTGAGCCGACTGGGCATGCTTTGGTTGCTGTGAAACCTACCAAAGCCCTAGTCTTTTGGAGACTATGTTTAAGGGAGAGATGCTTGTGGGAGAGGCTATCTATGAAGAACTGAGGAAGGTTTTGAGCTTAGTTGCCAGATCCTTTGACACAACCTTTTTTTACTGAGCTGAAAGCCGAGTGCTCTATAGTTTATGCGCAGCTGACCAGGTTCCTGTATATGATAGAAGCCAGCGACAAACTGCAAATTGATGCCCTAGTCAACTGAATGAATTAGCCGCCCTTGCTACCAGGAATGAAGAATTGAGTACTCATTTTATAATCGAGAAGAGACATCAGGACATGCTGAAACAAGGTGTCTCTACTCGTGCCAATCGGATATCTTTTCTTGAAGTTGAGATCTAGCACTTGTCGGCTGAGCTAGCCAAGGAAAAGAGGCAACTATCCCAAGATAGATAGTAAATCAGGAAGCAAGGTAGTCTTCTGGTTGGCTTGTTCAAAGAACCGCAACAGGTTCATGCTCGACTGATAAAGCTGGAGAATCATCGACTAATGCATGAAAGTGAAAGATGAAGGCACTCTAGGCTTGGAGGAGTGCAAGTATGTATGGCAGGACCTAAGCTCTAGGGTATTGAGCTTGACATATGTATAGAGGTGAAACGGATCGGCAGTCCTTTTGACAGCCGGGATCTCCACGGCCATGGTTTTCTCCTTCAGGTGAGACTTAGTTGTACTTCCAGTCCTACCCAAAGTTAATCTTTCGAATACGAAAAGCTAACCATCCAGCCGAACGAATGATGAGGTGTCTGCACCAAGAGAGGTGGTCTGCTACTGTGGTGCTTCCATGATTTTGGTGGATAAGTACTCGTCTTCTGTTACATGACCTTGAGATGTCTTCTCCTGCCACTATAGCTTCTTTGTCGTATAAGCGGCTATCATCACTCTCACACCCCAGATTAGGAACCGTATCCTAACCAGGGAATGTCCCTATTTACTCATTGACACAAATTTGCGGAAGCTCAAAAGAATTTAAACCAAATAAGAAATACTTAATAATAAACAAAAACCATTCTAGTCAACAACCATCTTAATCGATAACATTCATTTAAATTAACTTCAGGGTATCTTAGTTTGCCTACAAGCGATCTCCTCGCACCATCTGGCTACACATAATCTGAAATACAAAATAAAAGAAAAAGAATGAGCTAAAAAGCCTAGTAAGTAAACCTCATGCATGAATGCATAAACATGCCTTACATGTCATGATATTATAAAATTTCTCCTTTAAGATGAAAATTTTTCCAAACATTCCCTTTTTTAAAACTCTTCACAAAACCTTTCCTTCAAAATTTATTTGCACTAAAACATTCCATTTGCTTTCATTCGTGAGCTCACTAGAGTGTAATGTCTAGCCATTAAGCTCTGCAGTGGGCCATTTTATTTGGAACCCGATTTCATTCCTATCTGTAGAACCACAAAGCGATTAAAATTACATTACTTTTCCTTCCATACTTTCACCTTCAAGGAGGTGAACATTCTATTCTTACCTACCCTCCAAGAGGGTAGGGTTGGGTGCGTTAATCCCCTATGCCCCATTTTCCACTCACATATTTCGTGGCTAGGTTTACACTCCTTTCCGAAAACTTTAACATTTTCTTTTAAAATTCCATTTCCTAACCATTCACTTTCTAAGTGTGTGAATGGCTCATGCCAGAAGTGATGTAYAATTCTAACTACATGCTCATGACATGAAATGCATACAATCGTATATAACATATCATTCGACAAACAGTACAAAATATGAAACATGATAACATATCAATCCACATAAAAGTAATACAGGATATGAACACATGTAACATTTCACACAATTTATACACCTCAATATACAATCCCATACACAACATGTTAGACCAACTAAAAGAGTTAATTACATTCATTCATAACATTAATGAGATGTGAGGGTTTACTTACGCGGAGTCCTTGACGTTAAAGGGTTCCTATTTAAATCGTGAAGTGAACTCCTTCAAGGCCTCGGAATGACCTAGCTGTGATTACCGAAAGAAAGTTTATTTAGTTCGATCGTCCCAACTTAGGTATTATGTGTTTAATTCAAGAATATCTTTTGCCAATTATTAATCCATTCTTAGTTTCCACATTACCAATTATCATGTCTTTTTAAGGTTACAATTTAAACTCCTTCGTTTGGGTATTAAACTTAATTTATGTTCTCCCACAATTTTACTTTAGAATATAATTTCATAAGTCATAAATTTTAATATTAATTAATAATATTTTCACATTTTACATCCACAAAGTCCAAGCGTCTCGGGAATGGTAATAGGTTCTCGGGCATCCACTCAAGCGACGCGAGAGCAACAGTCCTGGGCGTCTGGGCATCAGGCGTCTAGGCGCCTGGGCGTCAGGGGGTCGGGGCACCTGGGAGTCGGCTGCCTGGGCACTGGGCACTGGGCACTAGCACTCGCTTACATCGGCACTGGCCTAATGCTGTTTCTGGAAGTTGGCAAACAGCCAGCAAGGATTCATTTTTCCGGCAAGCGGTTGAAATCTACTGACGATGGTGATCGAATCTAGGCAGAGCGACGGCCAGCAAGGAGCTGGCTGGCCGTGCAGCGAAGCACCTAAGTGGCGGCATGACCAGAGTAGAAGCGGCCGAGCGCGGTCCTTTCTCCATCTTGGCCAAACCATAGAGCAGAGGAGAAGAAGAAGAAGAAGAAGGTGAAGGCAGATCGGCAGAGCGCTTCGTCCTGAGCGGCTATGGACTCCAGTTAGACGCCGATCGAGTGTCTCTGGCATGCAGCAACCTGCTGCGGCGTAACTAGAAGCGGCGACAAGCCGTAGACAAGGACGGACGATGGTTGCAAACTAGCAGGCAAATCTGGAAACCAACAGCTCCAGTCGCGCTGATCTGGGCAACTCGTAGCATCATGAACAAGCGGTCAGTGATCTCAACGATCGGAGCACGGGTGACCTCAGGCACGGCCAGGCACCGAGCAGTGGGTAGCGCGGCCAGGCTGTTCATGGGGCTTGGATCTAGAAGATCTCAAGCACGATGATGGAGACCAAGCGATTGCGGATCTGCAAGGAACGGCTGCATGAATAGGATGAATGGCGATCAACGGGCAGCGGCAGTCCTAGACGGCGGTGACGAGAAGAGAGGAAGAAAGAGGCGAGCAAGGTTTGGGGCCGCGCGATTAGGGTAGGGTTTGGGCGGCAGCAGCACAATGAGGAAGAAGAAGAAGAAGAAGATTCTAGGTTTTTTTTTTTTTTTTTAACTTGGGCCATAACCCAAATCCTCCAGGCCTTCTCATCCGTAATTAACCCAAATCCACTAAATTAAATTCTATGGGCTTTTCTTTCGATAAAAATCTAATTTTTCGAATGAAAACGATTAAGCCCAACGAGTCAAGCCTCTAACCAACCAAGGGCCCTAATCGGACAAACATGATAATTTCGCACTTATTAACGTACAATTAAAACATTAATCARATAGAAAATTATCTAACCCTAGRTGGCACACAAATTCAAAAGATCAAACAWAAATCCATAAATGAAATTTCGAATATTACAATTACGCTGGCATTAGCTGCTAGGAAGAGGTTTGTGTCCACTAATGATTCATGGGACTTTTGTTTGAAAAACAGAATTGCCCTTCGTGGATGGCCCTTTGAATAATGTTTTTAAAAACTACATGATAATTAGTACCATGACTAAATAAGTTATGCCATATACAATACCTCTTTCCTTTTTATTCCTGAAAAAAAGGAATCCTCTAGCCAGCGAAGAGCTTAATCTGCTTATTTTTCAATAGCTGATCAAAGATCTTATCAGCTTTTGATATGTCAAAAGAATAACTCGGCTGGTATCCTAGCTTCGCTTCCTCTTTTCTCCGCACAGGTTTCAGCATAGGGCAAGTGTATGGTGATCCCTTCAATAGGTTGACTGCCATGATTTTGGTTGGTTCATCTTTTTCTGAATTGGCTATGCCATTGATCACTAAAATCATGGTTTGCCCTTTGGTAAACTTGGCTACCCGAAATTTCTCTTTGTTTTTTATCCACTCTTTTGCACGAATTGCATGGTAAAGTAGTCTGGACAAGTTCAAAAACTCCAATAGGATAAGCTTCTATTTTAGTTCTGGATTCATACAATCGATTTCTATTTGAGCATACTCAGTTTCTAGCAGTAAGGTAGGACATTTTCCTTTCATTCGCCCAAATCTCTCCAAGAAGTCGACTATATTTTCATTGGTACTTATTTACGGCAAGTAGATCTGCAATAGATACTTTTGGCAGGCCCGTAAAACCTCTAGTGGAATAAATGTTTCATATCGACCTAGCTATTAACTGAATTGGGAGGTAACTAGAGTAACATGTGAAAGCTGATCCAATCAGTGATAAAGAGCAGAGATGTAGTTTGTGCAAGTCACTGTTGTTGAGCTTTCCACATTAAGCCATGAATCGGCTAATGTACTCTATTGTTATTTTATCATCATCTCTTGAGAAAATAGAAAATTCAGGTGTCTCGTATCCTCATGGCATGACAGCTACATAGTCTATCCACTCTAGGTAGGATTTCCTATGAACCAGACGATCATTGCCAACAATGTTAAGTTAAAACTGCCTCCTTAGTAAATTGGTTATTGCATGGGCATCAACTGGTGCATGAACATGTGTTGACCGAACTCCCGAATTGCCTAGTGATTGTCTTTCGAATTGATACACCCATTCCGAGAAATACCTCTCGTGATATCTTCTATTGAGAGGAGGTATCCAATCCTATGCCTAAAGTGTTTGAGTTCCCATAGTCGGCATTGTTTGTTGCATGTTGAAACCTCGATTTTGGCTGGCAGGAAACTGGGTAGCATAATCTTGTCGCCTAGTAGTCTACTAGATGTACTATCCTGGTATATAGGAAAAATTCGGACCCTATAGTAAGAAAGGATTAGAAACTTCCTGAGTGTCGTAGGGTATCGGTTGCTATCCTAGCTGCCACAAGCATGCTACATGAGGCTGTCCTCCAGACAAGGTATAGCCCATTATCTGGGAAGTATTTCCTTCAAGCCAATTATTGTAATTGGGTCCTAGGGGAATTGTGGCGTAAGTGGAGCCCATGTTTGTACTGCTTCTAGACTTTTCAATAAGTAATTATTCATTAGGGTGGAAGGGAAAGTAGCTAGAATTAGATTAGAGCATGTTGGAATTTCACGTTGCATTAAACCCTGTATCTCATTTTGCAACATAGGCCTGAAAATAGTGGTAAACACTGAATTAGATTTTGTATTAGCTCACCTGTGCATTTCTCCATAGTGAACCAGAGAATTGACAAAGAAGTTGGAGCCACCATTTTGTCAGTCGATGTTGATAGATCTCCACGACTAGGAGCCTTTTTAGAAAAAACCTCACCTTTCTAGATTTTTTTGGGCAGTGCTCATCGAGTCAAGCTTTGGTATATCTGTAGTAGGTGTGTCTTGGACACAAGTTTAATTACGTTGATTTTCAGTCGTGATTTCTTGGCCAAAACAAAGTTTCGTGCATACTAAACATGTCCCACTAGGCGTGCCACTTGTGTTGATGTGCAAAATTGCCTAGCTGGCTCGGCTATTCTGGTTGTGGCGTATTAACACAACGAGGCATGAGCTCTAGTTAGCTATTGGATCCGTAGCAACCTCTTTTTTGTATGTGGGTTTCTTGAGTTAGTTTAAGTAAGCTCTCACAAAGTGTGCAAATGAAATATGCTAACCAGAAAAAAATCTATTATATGTGTGTGTTTGATGCTGCTAAGAAAACAGCAAAGTGAATCTTCTAGCTAGTTAGGAAACAAACAAACGAAGACAAACTAACATGAACTACAAACCAACATTCGTTAGCAAAAAGATACGACTAAAATTGTTGAAGCCAGTAAAGTGATTATGCTGAAGGATGTCGAACAGCATAAAGATGCAACTTAGTTAACTTAGACTAAATAAGTGATTATGCTGAAGGATACCAAACAACAAAAAGATGCAACTTAGTTAACTTACGCTAAATAAGTGATTATGTTGAATGGGGAAATAATGCACTTAATAAGATGAATCAAGCTGAACAATCCTACGTAAGCTAGAAAGCTGTAAGAAAGCAATAAAGAAAGCAAATAAGTGTTCTAATTCATAAACTTTACATAAAAAGATTATCCTAACAAAGCCAATAAAATCAATTAACACTAGAAAGCTGATCATAAAACTAGCTACTTAATGAAAAAATAGAGATAAAATGAAGACAATTTGTTTAATTGTTGAGTTGATTGATTGGATTTTTCTTTGCTTTCTCTCTTCTTATTTATACTCCTCTGTGCAACGTTCTTTTGTTGGTTCGTGGCTGAGAAAGTCGGCTACTGTTACACCATTTCTCCTTTTTCGTGCTATTTCCTCAGCCCACATCCGCCTCAATTGGTCATTTAGTTGATAGTGCCCGTTGATCTTCGTTCAAGTGGTTGTGGCCTTATCTGATTGCAGAACRGATTCCTGACTTCTAGCTATTTCTACAAATTTAGCTAACTTTTTCCCCTTGCTCATTAGCTACCACATGATCAGTCCCTTCCCTATTTTTCATTAGCCGTTGAATTTCTCAGCTGTTCTGACTCCTTTTCCCTTGGACTCACATCTAATTTGACCTTGTTCGATTAATCATTGCTTCTTATCTCAGCCGTTGATGTTGACTATTTTTAGGTGTCAATACCAAATTACTACATTACTTGCATTAGAAACTATACTTTAGTAGACTTGCGTATATTATGTTATAAGGAGATTATTCGTAAAAATTTAGATGCAAGATAAGTTTATTTTTAAAAAAAATGAATATGTAATTTTGGGGCAATTTAGTATGAGTGTGAACTTCCAATTTGTCATGGAAGCATTTTTTTTCTTTTTAAATATAAATGACTTATTAAAAATACCTATTGGTGCAATATTGCATTCATCCTCAAAAAGCCTAGTGGTTTTTTTTTTTTTTTTTTGGGTTCTAAACGTACAACTGCCATAAATATTTGGATGAGCTCATAATCTATCATTGTCTTAAATTATCAATTAGGAGTTCAACTTTAACATTCAAAATGCAAGGTTTTCGACCTTAGTCAGTTTAACAACTTCAATTATCTCATTGAGCTTGGATTTAATTGTGATCTAAAGATTGTTAGTTGGTTCAATTTGTAAAAATTCTTAAATGAATCGAAAAATTGATTTTATAAAAAATTAAAATCGAACCTAGGGATTAGTTTGATTTGGTCAGTTTTGGAAATTTATCATTCTTCTTGATGCCCCTCATAGTCACCCCCCACAAACTGAAAGGAAAATGAAATCAAAGGGAAAAATAAATGAAAAGTCTTGGTTAATTGCAATTTAGGCCTAATTTTTTATTGCAAATGAAATTTGGGCCAATCATTATCATTTTGCAAAGAAATTTGGGCTYCCWGTTTGGGGTATGTTAGAGGGCTGCCCAATTTTTTTCTGCAAAGTCTATGTGGGCTATGGGCCTGATATTTTTTCTTCGTTTGCAAAGAGAGTTTGAGCCTAATTCATGTACAATATAAAATATTAAATTATGAGCTCATGCATTAAGAGAAATTATTTAAATCATACGTGAACAATTTCAAAGATGTGACGTCAAGAAATTAAGCTAATTATGATTTAGTTTAAGTCTATTATGATCGTATTATGCTTATTTATTGTTATGAATAATTAAATTCAAGAATTTCACCGACTGATAATGAGAAGAGTTTCAGCTCTGCCTTCGTTGATGTTGGACATTGGACATCTAGGAATCCTGAGGAAAAGAATGAGATAATTCATTCGCTGGCACTTGTAGATTATTGCACGAATAGATATTTTAGGAAAATAATTACAGATATGCTAGGCTAAGGATTGTTAAGTGATTGACTAAATGTATGCGACTAAAGATATGCTAGGCTAGCATATTGAAAGCACTTAAAATCTAAACCCAAACAGTAAGCTATGAATAGGGTTAAGCTACGAAAAGGCATAGTTAAGCTGAAAGAAAGTAAGAAAGTTGGTAAATGTAATGCAATTAAAAAATAAGTTATGCTAATGAAAGTAATAATAAAAGCAGATTAAAGGAAATAGCAAATAGGAATCTACTAAAGGAAAGCTTCAAATATCATAGAACATTGCATAAATGCCAAAAAATATCTAGCAAAACAGTTTGAAAGCTGGAAATAGCTGAGAAAAACTGATTATAAAGCTAACATACCAAAGCTTAAAACACTTAATTAACGATAAGTAATGGAGATGACATGCTTAATTTTTGGATTGATGTTGTCATTGTTCGTATGTTTTAAGATCCTCATCTTCTCCTATTTATACTTGGCCGAGACTCCCTCATTGGTTTGGAGATGAAGCAGGCTGAGAACACTATCTCATTTCTCACATTCTATGTGCTTTTCTCGACACATGTCCTCCTTCTTCAACTAGTTGGTACGACGTGTCCTAAATTCTCAATCGGATAGGTTGGTTCATTCAATCGATTGGTTGACCATCTGTTAATCCCGCTTCTTTTGCCGTCTTGGCTGCCTTTTTCCTTTTGTCTGATGACTGGTCCTTAGCTTTGCTTTTCTCCGTGCTCTCAATCGTTTTACCCTTCAGTCATTTTTGACTCTTGTTCTCTTGGGAGGGTCACTTTTACTAGGTCTAAGATGCCCTCACTGATCTAGTCGTTGACTTTTTCGTAAACGTTGATGTCAACTATTTTTTAACATCAACAATTATAGGTTATAAATTATAAATCATAAATCAAGTATAAAATCCAATCCAAATTATCAAAATCCCAAACTTATATTAAATCATTGCAATTCTTAGTGATCCCGTTTGTTGTACATGAATATACTCTGGTAGAAGCACGAGATCAAAGGTCTAATAAAGCTTAGCACTTTGATGTTTCCTCTGGGTAAATGTGCATAAATATGTAACAAATAGTGAAAAGGGGCAAAAAGATTTACTTGGGGTATATGAAGATATTTTCATTGTAATAATTTTTTTTTTTTCTCTAGAGGGTTAGTGTTCCTATATTGGTGAAACTATTTGATAGACAAAATCTCATACGCAATAAAGCTTCACTCATGCAAATATACACGGTTCACAAGTAATATAGAGTGAATAAGAGTATCGTCCCACAAGAATTGTTGGTTCAAAAGTGATGGTTCAAATTCCTAATAAAATCAATAGGGCTATTGGTTGTCACAAAAATAAAGTAAAATAAACTAAAATTATCTAATCACAATTATTCGAAAATAATCACAGTAATCTTACAAATGATATGATCAAGAGTTTAAAGGTAAATTAGAGTTAAGAATCCTATATGTACTAATGTCCAAGAAGTCAAAACATCAATCCTGCAGATTGGCTGCAGTAATGACTTATGAGCAAATAATATAGCAAAGGCTTAGCCACAACATCAGTATTGTAAARTGGCTGCAACAATGACTTCTGACTGAGCAAATGCTACATTAAAGATTTAACTACAGTAGAAATGCAATTTGAGATAGAAATGATCTCACCCTTTTAGTTTGTTAGTCATTGTTCCTATTTCACTAAGTTGATCTACCTATCGGAGTTACTTAGTTTAAGGAACTTGAATAAAGTTCAAGTCTCATATGATCTTATGGATGGAATATGAATGTCTACGATTTTCTATAGTATCTCTAAGATATTAAACATTATCTCGAGATAATCAAACCCACATCTACTCAAGTTTTTCACCTCTTTTACTACTTTTCGCAGTTCAAGAGCCTCACACAAATACTATTCATGATCAATAGAATAATGAATGTAAACAACACATAATGTTGAATAAAGCACTTATAAAGAGCAAACATTGCTCAAATCATTCAAATAGATATTAAATACATAGGTTCATCAAAGCTCTAACTTCTGAAAAGTTAGTTCATGTTCTTAGATGAAATAAAATACAAGATGTGAAAGATTAACATAGTGAAATGCATCTTGAAATAATCACTAAGAGAAAGAGAAACAAAGCCTAAAGAAGCTGATGATGAAGTTTAATGGTGAAGGTTTCCTTGACGTCTTCTTCTTCTTCTTCTTCTTCCAAACTTCCCTCTTTTTGCTCTCTTTCTCTCTCCTCTTTTCTCTCTTTTTCTCTCTCCTGCGTTTTGCTACTGATTCTCGAAATCCAGAATGCCCTTGGTCATTTTCTCTCTCCAGAAGCTTTTTGGCTCCAGAAATGATTATCTCCTTTATCCAATGATGACTTTCCTTTTCTTCCTTCACTTTCCTCCTTTTTGCTCGTCATATTCAGTGCTATAGCATTTTATCGCAGCATTGTAAATCTTCATTTGTTCATCAAGTGACCTTTTGTTTTGCTTTTACTACAAATTAGAGTATTTTATCTTAGCAAAAGCACATGAATTTTATAATTTCATACAATTGTATAATTAAAGTCACTTAGTCAATTCTAAGCAATATTCAAGGTAAAATAGTATAAAGTAGCATTTCGTCATACTAAAAAGAGTGAAAACATATACATAATCTCTAGTAAAATCAATGGTCTCTCACTCACATCACTATTCCAAATTCATTTAAGTTCGTGTCATAGAATCTAACCATTACTCAGAGAAAAATCTGAATCATAACTCTTTTAACCATTGTAATAATTTATTTTCATAGAATCTCACAACAAAAAAATGGCAATACTATTTATCACGAATAAAATTATTTCATCGTTAAAATTAAAATTTATCYTACAAACTACAAGTAGTCCATAATTTTTAACTTGTGAATTTCATTAGTTCCTATATTTTTATTCCAAATTTATTTATGTCAAATTATTATTTCGTAGTAAAAATGATTAAATAATTTATGACAAAATGAAAACTTTTTTGTTAAAATAGTCATTTTAGCCATCAAATAATTGACTGACTGTATATATGAAATAACTTTATAGTCAATTGTACACTTCTTAACTACCTTTTCCTTTGTAACTAAAATACAAAAAATTATTGGTATAACTTTTCCCTCTAAATATATGAAAATTTAAACTACTTGATAATGCTATTAATGAAAAAATAATTGATAGGTAAATAAAAACTATATAATTAGTGATTATAGACTATTTCTAATTACAAAATATTAATATTGAAAATAATGACAAATTTTCACCTATAAATATTAAATAAAAACTATACAATTAGGGATTATAGATTATGTCTAGTTACAAGATCTTAATATTGAAAATAATGGCAATTTTTCACTTACGAATACATTCATCACATAAAGGTTTAATATTTTCTTACAGCGTAATGTCCTAAAGGAAAAAAAAATATTAAATCAAATAGAGATTCTTATAGCAAATAATGATTATACCTAACTGCAAAAAGGAAAAAAAAAAAAAAAGAAAAAGGAAATCTATAACCAAACTGCTCTGTAGGGGATGAACTAGGTTTGACATCAATTTCTTGAGTTTGTTGGTAATGATTTAGATTCTTCGTCAAAACATTGCATAGAGCAATTGGACGAACCAAGGAGACAAATTCTTGTATAATCCTTACATCATCGAAATAGGGGAGGTTAATTTTTATTTATATGATATATATTTATTAATTGGACAAAAGTTTAAATTCGAGAATTTTAAATTTAATTTCTTTCTTTAAAATCATATTTAAAATAAACTTATAACTTTCGACAATTATAATTATTAAAAGTATACTTTGTKTAATTACATATGATAATAACTAGATCAATTACCCCTAATAGTTTAGTTTAAGATTAGATAAAATTGAGTCAAATCTAACCACCATGGTATCCATGAAAATGACCTTAAGTTAGAAGATAATACTTGCCATTGTCACAAATAATAAAAAATAAAAATAAAAAAATAAAAAATAAATGCCCCACTCTATGAATTTGGCCTTCAGGACATGGTTCTAAAGAAAGGACCTTTGGAACTAAAAGGGGACATATATAGGACCCTGTGGCCTAAAATTGATCTTCCAAAATTCACCCCAACTAGGACACTAAACTACAAATATTCCCCTTCACTTTTCTCCATTTGGATTCACCATTTCAGTCACGAACTCGAACTGTGCCACTGCACATCCACGTGAATCTCTTTACTGTTTCTGTGGTCAATACTACTCTAAGCCCTTTCTCGTCATTTCAGATCTACCTCAATCTCCGTCCTTGGCCACGCCCACTTTTGGCTCACCCGACCAATCATTTTCACGTAACCATCGCGGAAACACATTTTGACAATCTGAGATCTGCGCACTTCCATATTCGAAATCCATGAGCGTGGAGGAGCAAGTTAGCAAGCGAAAATTAAAACCTCYCGAACTCCCACATTCTATTGTACTCACCGAGGCGAAAAGTCAAATTCTGCAATAATTTTGATACAAATATTCATATTTCATATATGTACAGAAGGTGGTTATTGATAATGTTTCCTTTTTTTTTTTTAATTGGTATTTTACTATCATCCTGATTCATATTTCTCTATTAATGGACAATATGTCCAATCTTTTATCAATTATTAGGTAGGGACTTGTTTGAAAATAAAATAAAAATATTTATTCGATTAKGATTATTAATAATATAATTTGGAGTATTTTTATGAATTTTAAATGACAAAATTATGACTCATTATTCATCGCCGAATACGTATTTATTTTTTCTTTTAGATTAAATCGGCTTTAACCTAACTRGAATTTGAAAATTCTAATCCCCTTCTCCCTATTTTTTAGATTATTATGTATTCCTTATTCATCGAATATAACTACACATATACAAAAGTATTGAAAGTTATAAATTAATGAATATAATTCACAATACATAAATATTAAAATATATTTATTTTCTTATTTACATTTACGTAATTTCATATACTTACTGATCTATGAAAAAACTTTTAAATTTAAAGAAATAAAAGAAATGATAAATTTGTAAAAATAACAATATCAAAAGTATTGTTGAATTGATTATCGAATGTTATAATCGAAAAATTTAAACATTACAAACTAAGTTTTTAATGCTAAAAGATCCATCTACTTATCATACTCCAATCTTTAGAGTTTAGTATTTAGATGTTAGACTTAGATATTTTGCTTTTATCAAACATAACCTAAAGTTTTGTATTAGGTAAAAAAAACTTTTCATATTAAAAATAATATATTTATTTACATGTCCAATAACAAATATTCATCGACTTTACTAATTCCATCTTGATTTTAAACTTTTACATTTTTTACGTGCTAAAAATCTTATTTTAATATTTCTAAATTTAACATTGGGGAAAGAAGTTTGARGCCTAAAATGAAATAAATTTTCTTTGTGAAATAATGATTAGTGAAAAATAAATATCAAATAAATATTTTTAGCTATGTGTTAAAATTCCCCCAGTAAAAAATAATAATTTTCTTTAGAAACAGCATGGAGTTTATGTCAAAATATTCCTCCTTTAAAAGGAAGAAAGTAAAATAAATTATTTGATATTTCTATATTAAAGATATATAAAACGATGTTGTTAAGAGAAAAACAAATATAATTATTACATATAAATTTATGTGATTTTATGTAAGATAGTCCTCTTTTTTTGGTCCGATCATCTTCGAAAATTTCATATTTTATAAAAATGAGGATCTCCAATTTATACTTCTTTCACTTATATGGAACGCCAAACATGTAAAAATATATTATTATATTTGTGAGAAATAATACAAAGRGATTTCTTGTAGGCTCCATCCCATTCCTGAACCAAAAAAGAAGAAGAAAAAGAAAAGAAAGAGAAATTTATATGTTGCATCTAGCAATTAATGTATTGCATTTAGCAAATTTAAACAAAAATATTTTAATATCATTTTCATATATTTTAGGGTAAATTCCAAAATGATTCTTAGAAATATCACAAAATTTCAAATWTCTCAATTTAATCTTTCGATTACCTTCCAAAAGGTGGATGTCAAACTCAGAATGAGGGGCGTGATTGTTTGTATTGAAGTTACGTAATGGGCAATATTGTCAAACCATTTCCCAGTGTCAGTGGTGGATTGAACCAAGGCAGCCATTATCCCTAGCAAGGCCACAACAAAGATAGTGAAAAGATGCCATTGTTGAATACTCTTGCACTGACATAAGGCTTGAATAAAAAGATTTTCTTTAAGTTTCTTAATTTTTTTTTTCTTATTCTGATTGAGCCTAAACTTAGCTCGCACTTACCCTTGAATTGAGCTTGAATTTGAACCAAAATAAAAAATATCGAACTAAGCTCAAGCCCGAATCACTCAATTTAATTTGACCATCCTAATCCTGGTAGTCAAAACTTCACCATATTATCATTGACAGCAGCACACTAGTTTCAGGGAAATTTTCAAGAATGAGCGCCTCTGAAAAAGAATGTTRACAGTGAARCTTACTGTAGAAATACTGACAGTAAGGTACCCAACGTATTCACTAAATGCATTGYCATTCGACCACCTCATTCACTGAATGCGCTGAAATTAATGTTTAACCTATTGCATTTTATTAATGCGTGGGAATAATTTCGACGCATTTAGCTAATGCTTTGGACCATATGTGTTGCAGTAAAAGCTTCAGTCATCATGATTCTGCCGTTTGCACTCAAACCTCAAGAAGAATGCCATTTCATCAACAAGGACCCCATTCGTATGAAAACAAAGGTTAAGAAGAATGCCATTTCATCAAACGGAGAATTTATATTGAATGTATGGATTATCCCCATGCATTTAATAACAAGACACATAGGTATTTAAAACTTACTTCACGTATCGATAAATGGCGATGCGTCAAATTACAAATAGAACTTACTGATATGATTAATCTCTGTTTATCAATATTTTATACGATAAGGTCCATTATGAACATCTTTTTTTAAAGGATGTCCATTCTTGAAAATTTCCTCTAATTTTAGGATGGGGGAGGGGGGAGGTCAAAAATCCTAAAAACCATTGAATTCATGAGTATATTAAGGACTCTAAAAAAAGTAATAATAAAACTGAGCAACTGCACCYTGTCACTTTTCGGCGTAAGTTAGCAAGCAAAAGTCCTAAATCTGGAAGAAAAGAAGTAGACGGACGCTGCGAAATCATAAGGCGGAGTTCCCCAAGCCACAGCTGGCCCCTTCCAAAACCGTATATTCCACACCCCATCACCACCGCAAAAGCTTCTCATCCAACGGCCTATATTCTATTACTCAGTCTCTCTGTCCCCTTCCCTCTCCCCACATTTCCAATGCTTCTTTTAGGTCCACTCTCTCAGATCTCTCCCACAAACGCCAGCCACCTACCACCACCAGGATGGCGTCTCTCGCCCTCACCTCCTCCCTTAACCTCCGTTTCCGGCCCATCTCTTCCCAGCGATCCCATCTCCCATCTTCCCTTCCTTCACCTCATCTCAAATCCCAAAAACAGTCCGCAACTAAATTTCAAAAACTCCACAAATTCTCCCATGAAGCCACCAGAAATTTATTTTCTTCTATTACTAAACTTACTTTAACTCCACCACCACGAGGACTAACAGTTAAGGCTACGGCAGCTGCGGCATCGTCATCTCCAGCTCCAGTAGTGAAGCCGCAAGAGCCATGGCAAGGTGCTGCTATGAAGCCATTACTGGCATCTATAGCTACTGGAGTGTTGTTATGGTTTGTGCCTGCGCCGGCGGGCGTTTCGCGAAATGCATGGCAATTATTGTCGATATTCTTGGCTACCATTGTCGGGATTATTACTCAACCTCTGCCGCTGGGTGCTGTGGCACTCCTAGGATTAGGGGCTTGTGTGTTGACTAAAACGCTTACTTTTGCTGCTGCTTTTTCTGCATTTGGTGACCCAATTCCTTGGCTAATTGCCCTTGCATTTTTCTTCGCCCGAGGGTTTATTAAGACTGGTTTAGGGAATAGAGTTGCTTATCAGTTTGTGAAGTTATTTGGGAGTTCTTCACTTGGATTGGGTTATAGTTTGGTTTTCAGTGAGGCCTTGTTGGCCCCAGCTATTCCTTCAGTTTCTGCTCGGGCTGGAGGGATTTTCTTGCCATTGGTGAAGTCGCTTTGTGTAGCTTGTGGAAGCAATACAGGGGATGGGACTGAAAACAGATTGGGATCTTGGTTGATGTTGACTTGCTTTCAGACCTCTGTGATTTCGTCCGCTATGTTTTTAACTGCTATGGCTGCCAATCCTTTGGCTGCAAATTTGACCCAAAATACCATCAATCAGACCATAGGCTGGATGGATTGGGCCAAGGCTGCCATTGTTCCCGGTTTGGTTTCGTTGACTGTGGTGCCACTGATTTTGTATATCATTTATCCTCCCACGGTTAAAAGTAGCCCTGATGCTCCTAAGCTTGCTAAGGAGAGATTGGAGAAGATGGGGTCAATGTCAAAGAATGAGATTATCATGGCTGCAACTCTATTTCTTACGGTATGGCTGTAACTCAATTCTCCAGCAAATCTAGCCTTGTCTTGAATTGTTCTTCTTATCAACACTCGTCTATTATGTCTTTGTGTTTGTGATTTGATGGTTTAAGCTCGTTGATCAGTAAATTTTTTTAAAAGAATTAAGGCCCCTCTTGATAGAACTGAGTCAGAAAAGTAGCTGAATTGTTTAACAATGAAAGTGAATTTTAACAATGAAAATTTATTTATACAGGTCCCAATCTGACTGCCATATTTATTACTATCTGACTTAGGATGATAAATGTTGTTAGAGCATTTGATCATAATGCTAAATTTAGTAAAACTCCGAATATTGTCATTCTTACACTCTTGCCATTTATTTTAATCATTTAAATTTATATTGAGGTCAATTTATATTGATCAGTAGTCAAGAGGTAAAAAACTGAAGTAAAAACAGAGGAGGGTATATGGTTTATTTTGTCCTGAAAATAAAAAGTTATTAAACTCGTGCATCTGAACCTATTATTAAGTAATTAGTGATAAGTTAAGATCTTGTTACTTAACATTTATAAAATGATAAGTGACTAGTGATCATATTATTAAGATATTTTAAATTATGTTATCAAACCGTCAAAATCTACTGAATTCTTAATTGGTTCAGTTTTAATTGCTTAATTGCGTTATCAAACATGCCCTAAATGTGGATGCATTGCATAGTCATGTAAACGCTTATACTATACTTCATCTGTTATCTAGAAGTAAACTTTCGGTGAACAAAGATGCTACATTGGTAAAGTGAGTTAAAGTTGTAATGTCAACTAGAGATGGACTAGATACTAACATGAACACTTTGTCTACCATTTGCATTCATGTTCCCTACTTCTAAATATTAGTTGGCTGCCAAATGTCGTCAATGTTTGATCCATCCTATATATTTGTAAGTCCTGGCTGAGTCTTATTATCTGAGGATTGGGTATACTGGAGCTGTTCAGGCACCTTGCCTAGTCATATCTTGAAACATTAGCTGTTGTTATTTAAGATTGCTATTGAGTAGTCTTTTAGGAGTAAACAGAGCTTGTCAACTTTTGGAATCGATTCCTGTAAGTACTTGATTTCTAAAAGCTTCCAAATCCATCCTGGATTCTTTTGCATATCTAAACAAGTCAGGAAAGTTACTAAGCTAGTTTAAACTCAATTATGTGATCTGGCCCTTTATATTACTAGCTAGAATCATATTTTAGTTACTTCATAGTTCCTATATTTCTTTATATGTTTTTGGTGAGGATTAGGCTTGATTTTATCTGCTCTTTTTTTGTGAGGCAGAAAATATATATTTCCTTGGATGCTAATTCTAGAAATAATCACTATTCACTTTTCGTTTCATTTGAGTTGACTGCTTAGATTCTCTCCTTAAAATCACAAAATTCAAAGTTGAGCTAAATGTTATTCAACTCCTCTGTTCTTCTGTCAGTCATATGACAAGGCCAGAGACAACCAACACACAAGTTATACATTAAGCTTTCTCAGTAGGACCAATGATTTTATTTCATTGAATTTGTTTAAATCTCTTAGTTCAGAGAGTGGTATTTTCCGCCTGAAACATTGTTGTATCATCTGAAACTTGAGCAATATGCCATCCTCAATATTCCTGTTAAGCTTCAAGTGACTTTTTCTATGTACATAAAATTTTAACTAAATTCTTGTTTTTCTGGATTCTGACAATGTTATATGATGTATTGAAATGGATTTTATATGACCAGTTGCAAATCATAAGTAACTATATACTTTCTAGATCCGTCAGTGACTAAATTTGATAGGTTTTGGGTAGGCGGTTGAATATAAGGAAGACTGCTAAGATACTTTTGTCAATATTCACACAAACTCCTAAGTCAGTATAGTAGTTCATTGATCCTTTACCTTTGAGACATATGTGAGCTATCAATGTATTGCACGTCTGCTGTAATACAGTGAAGTCCATTAATTAATATAATGAAAATGCTCCCTAGAAATGGTAAAGTTAAATAATTAACAGATAAAAGAACAGAGGGAGAAAAAAATGACCTAGTTAAAAGAAGAAACCCAGAGGTCTCTGTCCTGGACNGTAGAAGAGCTTGGGAAACTGTCATCCTGCTGACTTGCCTGAACATATGAATTTCCATCGCAGTTTGTTCTGATTTCTATTTCCCATATGTATTAGAAAAAAATGACCTAGTTAAAAGAAGAAACCCAGAGGTCTCTGTCCTGGACGAGGTGAAAGTGAGGCTTTGCTTGAATTCCAACTATATTAGTTAGTCATAGTCCCTTCAATCGTTTCCTGTAGAAGAGCTTGGGAAACTGTCATCCTGCTGACTTGCCTGAACATATGAATTTCCATCGCAGTTTGTTCTGATTTCTATTTCCCATATGTATTACAAGATTTGGATGTAGTTGTTTTAACACCATCTGATTGTACCAAAGGATTGTCAAGTTGATGTGAGAATCTTTTTTGTTATGTTCTTGCTCATGCTATATTAGGTGGGTCTTTGGGTTTTTGGAGGTATGCTAAATGTGGATGCTGTTACTGCTGCAATTCTTGGATTATCTGTCCTCCTTGTGACTGGCGTTGTCACGTGGAAAGAGTGCTTAGCTGAATCAGTTGCCTGGGACACCCTCACATGGTTCGCTGCACTTATTGCCATGGCTAGCTATCTTAACAAATATGGCCTCATCTCCTGGTTTAGCCAAACTGTTGTCAAGGTTTACCTACCTCTCCTTTTCTTGCTACTTTTATTTTACAGTTGTTAGTGCATTTTAATTTGTGCATTTGAACAGACTTGGTTGATTGACATCCTGTTAATCATCTTAACTTTTTAAGACTGCCCTGTCCGCATATTCATGGTTATATTGAATTTCAGTCGACCATCTACTATGTCCCCATGACTATCTTATGTAGTTTCTTGTTATTCATTCCTTCTTAGGGATTATATTGTTTCTTGAGTTCAAGTCATATAGCTTTCTGGAGCTCCTTCAGTCATATGACCTCTCTGTTGATGAAAACTTGATGGTTTTTATTTACTGTCCTACATATCTTGTTAAACATGGAGTTCTTATGTTACTTCCTTTCAGTTTAATATTTGTGACTGAAAGAAAACTTATGACATGCATGTGTACATGTTTAATGAAGGTTTTGAATGCTGACCTGAGAAATTTTGGTCATCAGCGTTTATAATGGTGAACACATATAATAAGTTGAGAGTCAGTATGCTCATTCCCAGTGATTAAAATCTTTTCTAAAATATACATGCACCTATATCCGGGATCTTAATCATGTCAGGCAATGCTATCAATGAACATATTCTGTACAAACCACTTCCATTATCAGCACAGATAGGAAGATCCAAATTAGACATGATGTTCTGCTACAAATTTTGCCGCTGGTACTACTTTTCTTGGTAGTTTACTGAGGATATTTCTATTAACTAGTATGCATATGGCTTAATTATTAATAAGCTTTTTGTAAAAGAATTATCTGCAACTTCTTTTATGAGATTGTATTAAATCCTTCAACTACAAATAGGAAAAACTGTACATGGAGCAACTAACTTCTATGTCCCAGAACTTTTTCTTTCCATGTACTTTATTCAACTAAGAATGTAATTCATTTGCTCTTTGTGCAGTTTGTTGGTGGATTGGGTTTGTCTTGGCAGGCTTCCTTTGGCATTCTTGTTCTTCTTTACTTCTATTCTCATTACTTCTTTGCCAGTGGAGCTGCTCATATTGGTGCCATGTTCACAGCCTTTTTATCTGTTGCCAGTGCTTTAGGCACACCACCATATTTTGGTGCTATGGTGCTCTCYTTCCTTTCTAACCTTATGGGTGGTCTCACACACTATGGAATTGGTTCAGCTCCTGTATTTTATGGAGCAAATTATGTGCCCCTTTCAAAATGGTGGGGATATGGATTCCTCATCTCTGTTGTCAATATACTTATTTGGCTTGGAGTTGGAGGGGTTTGGTGGAAGTTCATTGGCTTATGGTAGATTTGCTGGTTAAGTCAATTGCTTATAAGTATATGCTTTTGTACACCTATGATGACTTTTAAGGTCCCTATCTTCTTTTTAGGTGACTTTGTTAGTATGAAGTTTTGATTCTTTATGTGGAAATAATATTTTGTGGACTTGGATGAATCTGCGGCTGGAACAGATGATATATAGGACTGATGAGGTCAAGTTATAGTTGAAATTAGAAATTGTATTCAAAATTTTGACATCTGATGGAAACTGCAAATTGTAATTGCGATTTCTGGTACTGAATGGTTATCTTGGTTTGACATTCCTTCTCATTTCTGCACCAATCATTGTCAGTCATCATTCTGAGTTTACCTGCTTTGCAGTTTATAGTTAAATGCGATACTGTTTCATTATATAGGTTGCTTCAAGATTAGGCTGCGAACCCTGGGGAATATGAGAATGAGTTGACTACAAATTAAAAATGTTTCTGGCCGTGGACATCTCTACTTGATGAATTTGGAGCTCAAAATTGATAATTCTTTGTTAATATGGCTGATGGAATTACTCTAGATTGATATTGTTTGTCTTTTACACTGTTTTATGATGTATGGAAACACTTGGCCTGCATTCTTGCTTAATTTGCTTGGCAAAGCATTTCTAGGGCAACTGGGAGCTGGTTGTTCCTCTAATCCAATAAATTGTGAGAACATAAATTTGCAGCAAACCGTTGCTAAAGATGCTGCAAGGAAACCTTAAATTTCATGAGAGATTTCTTGCGTTCTTACAACTAGATTAATGCATGACCAGCCAGCTCATCATATGTTGTATGCAAATAAACTTAGGCTTTCTTTTAATCCTAGGATGATACTGTTGTTATTTCTGGTCTGTCTTTAGTGTCTTCACTTTTTGTTTTGGCAGTCACTAGTTTAGCTGGAAGGTCAACCTCTGGGATTGAGTGCTAACAATGCTTCAGTATTGCAACTTGCATCTGATTTCAAATCACTTGTTGCTGGAAGTTGTGAACGGAAAGCTTTACTGGAATAGGGTTAATTTTAAAATGGCCCTTGGAGTTGTAAGATTATTTCAAGTAAGGGCTTATTCAATTCGTCACCGAAATTTTAATTTAATTATTCTTTCACATTCCCTTCGTTTCATCAAAGGTCAATTCTTTTAAAGTTAAATTTTAAAGGGTTTTTATCAACAACCAATCCTTTTAAAGTTAAATGGTTAAGGATTTATGTGGAAAATTAAATGTAGTTTAAGATGAATATATAAATTTACTTATAATTTCAAATCAATATCTTGTCAAACATGCCCAACGTAAGTGAAGTGCCTCCCATAAACAAATTAACTTGCTAATCTTCAACTCTCTTCATACAACCATTAACGTCCTACATCTCTTATTGTCATGGAACAACTTTAAGATTAGTTCCTTATTAGAAAAAAATATAGTTTTTGCTTGAGGATGTGCTTTTGACAATTGTGTACGGTTTAGATTGTTGAAAATTTGAGTGTGGTATTGGAATTATATTACGGGAAATCTATATAAACATGTAAATATTATTAAATTATAATTTCGATGTCTTGATTAATGAGTGCTAACACTTGTTAAGAATGATAATATTCAATCAATGAAAATAGGCATGTCAATTAGGTTCACGCTCGGCCGTATGAAAATTTCATAGCTCAAGTTCATTCTTGACTCGTATAAAAATTTCATGGCTCAAGTTCACACTCGGTCCACTATGACTCACATATAGTAAGCTCATGTTCAGCTTGATTTTATTTTTTTTAAGTTAGTATTATTTTGTTACAAATCCAACATATTTATATACAAATAAAAAATAATGATGTTCACTTTTATTTATAAGTATAAAAATACAAACAAATAAGAAAAAAGTGTCACATCACTCTTGGATGGGTTATTAACCAATCAAATTATTATGATTCTCTCATAGTGTTTGAAATGTAGAGATAAGACCTTTCAAAATTCAAATTGAACCTATCCTCATCTTGCTATGCCTATAAATTTGGGGGCAAAACCTAAGAGGGAGACCTCAGAAAATCACAAATTGGAAAGACTTTTGAAGAAAGGTTACTCAATTTCTCTCCAAGTCTCTCAAACTTTCAATTTGGCCAAATCCCCATCAGACTTGGAATCAAGCTGCGAAATATTCAGAATCAAATCCAAAAGAGAAGAATCAATAGATCCAACACTCATTCGGAATCAAATCCAAAAGAGAAGAATCAACAGATCCAACACTCAATTTGAGAACAATTCGGAGATTGTAATACTTTTATCAAAGTTATAAAATTACACTTTGTTACATAATTTTTGTTTTTGTTGTAATATTTTGTAGATGAGGGATTCGTGTATACAAGTACATCTAGTGCGACCATTTCTACCGTTCATATCTTCTCTTCAAACTAAATCAAATTAAATCAAGTATCACTGAAGGCTCCAAAGCATAACATCACGAAGGTTACCCCTCCAATGTTGCAACAATTGGTGCTGTCGCCAGTTCAACCATATCGGCTATCTATGTTGGACCTATCACATGGCGTAGGGCACTAGCCGCTGTGGGAAAATATGTGCAAGAGCACTTTGCAAATAACCCAATCTTCGAATATATCAACCCTATGTTCAACGATGTCKATGCTCTACCAGAAGGAAAAGAGGGAGTTGACTCTGCCATAAGAACGATCATGTATTTGTTGAATGCTAGAATCAAGTCTAAAAAATCCAATCATGACGATGGAGAATTTAGTGTAGACTCTACAACTTTTATTCCTCAAGGAGATCTAAGATTTGATGTGATGGGTCATGAAGATTCAATTGTAAATTTATTGGCTATGCCTATTGTGATGGCAGACATTTCGATTATCGAAGAGTAGATTGTAGATCTGATTAAATTAGTGAAGGACTTGCAATACACACCTAAAAACAAGATCTCACAATTGCTCAACTATTGAATAGGCTTGATAACGCTAGAGAAACAAGCTAATCTGCTCTAAAGCATCATGAGCATTCAAATATGTCGGGATTTGCTAAAGTTTTATCAAAATTAGCTTAAGTTGATATTGGATCTGAAGTCATGAAGGAAGCGGAAGCCTCAAAGGAAACACAAACCATTCAAGTCTCTTAAGATGGGCTGATCCCAGTTGACCAATTGAAGAATTTCATCATGGGCACAATAAATGATTAAGTATGAAGAAAGTGCTAAATCTTCTTTGACATATTCTAAGGCCTACACCAAGAGGATTGATAACTTGAAGATGTCTGTAGGTTATCAACCTCCTAATTTTAGTAGTTTGATAGAAAAGGAAATCCTAAGCAGCAAGTTGCATATTAAATTAAGACTTGCAAAAACCCTAGCACCAATGGCTTCCACCTTGTCAGCAGTTGTTTGAACACATTCGATGGGTAAACTGACCTCACATCTAGATTCATTGATAGTTGGGCAAACTTGATCATGAGTTCCTTAATCTCTTTTACAACACCTGTTGAACTGTAAGTGTGCTGGAATTAAGCCACACTAAGCAATGAAATGATGAACCCATCATTGATTACATCAATTGGTGGAGAAGTTTGAGCTTGGCTTAWAGAGATRGACTTTCTGAACAATCTGCAACTGAGATATGCATCCAAGACATGCATTAGGGTCTCTAGTACATATTGAAAGGGATTCAGCCATAAACTTTTGAAGAGTTGACTACTTGGGCACATGGCATGGAATTGAGCATTACACCATATATAAATCAAGGGATTCCGATACCTAAGTCAATGAAGAAGGAGAAGTTGGACTTCAAGAAAGCATGCAAGTTGTCTTCAAATTTTGAAGCTAAAGAATTCATGGCAACAACTACAATGCCTATTAGGATATCTACAAAAGTAAGCAGAAAGTTCACTAAATAGATGGATACTTCTCTAGAGGTTAGGAGAAAAAGACTGACTTTGAAAGACATTAGAACAAAGAGTACCTATTTCTTGATTCAGACATCTCAAAAATGTTTGATGACATACTGAAGGTTGGGATGATCGAACTACTAGAATGAAYAGGTCAGYAGAAGTAGGATGACTTGGAGATTTGATTAACTGCAAAATATCATCATCTTCTTGGCCACCCCTTGAGAAATGTTTCATTTTTAAGGATAAAGTTATGTAATTGGCTCACAAGGGTCGTACTTTGCTAGAGGAAGATAAGGTGACTGCTAACCAAACAAGCATCATTCCAAATGATTCTCCCTCAAGTTTATTGATACCACTGCTATGCACATCTCGCGATCATGTGAACACTTTGTTGAGATCAACATGGTGAAGTTCAACATAAAGTGCTCATCTAAATTTAATCATAAATCAACTAACCCAGTGGAAGATGTAGTTGCAAAGTTGATAGGAAGACTTTATGTGACATTTTTAATACCTTTCCTACCCTACTTGGTTGGRAATTCTCTTAACTTTGTACATTTAAGCTTAATTTCTATATTTAGGGGTTAAAAAGTTTGTAAAAGTGGTAACGATGAAAAATTAGGCCAAAATAAGTTTTATACTCAATATTAGGAAATCTTAATAGATAAAAGAAATAATCCTATTATTTTAAGATAATTACCTAAAACGGGAAGTTTTCCTTTTGGAATCTTTCATTTTTTGAGAATGAAAACTTTTCTTTATTATTTTCTGACTTCCTGTAGGGAGTTTCCACCTTGGAATTAATTGGAGGTGGTGTCAGGCTAGGAGAGGATATTTTGAATCCTACYCAGGCCACTTGTATAGGAAAACTCTAACAAATGTATTTGGACATGTTTACAACATTGGGGAGTCATAGTTTGAAGGGGAGTATGAATCCTAGAGGAAAAAGGATGAAATATATTTAAAAATTCYTACTACAAGTTGCTGAAATTTGGGGAGACAAAAGTAGGAGAGAAACCTAGCTTTCCAAGGAGATATATAAGCTCTTGGGCTCTAGGAAAGGGGTTTCCTTCCTCTCTTGGAAAAACATAAGAAAATAAGGAAAAAGAGAGAGGAAGAGACGTTACTCTCTGGGAAGAAAACTCCAACTCCAAGAAGCATTAGAAGGAACAACTCGTGGGGATTTGATTTCAATCGGGGAGCACACAAGGACTTCTCCAATTCATGTTATCCTTCATCTATCATCATGGCCAAGAGGATTAATGCTCCATTAACAACTCAAGCTTCCTTTATTGTTTAAAGAGTGTAACATTAATGTCTATTATTTTGAATTGTTTCAAAAATTTATTTGTTATTGGTTAGAGAATATTTTATTTAGATTCTTATCTTGGAGGATATTGTTAACTTGGGGAGAAAATTAATTTTCATTTTTGTTCTATGATGTTTTTAGATTGTTATGACATGTAGACATATGAATTTATGGTCTTGGTTGCATATGTTGAATGTCTGGTTCTGTTGTATTGAAAACTTTGAGATTGCAACTCATTGAAGCCATAATTGACTACTAGTCACCTAATTGATTTATAGTACAATTTAAAGTGGTAAAAGCAATGCTTGATTTCCGTGTTCTAGAAATTATTTTTTCTAATATGGACTTTTTCATAGGAATAAGGAATGAATTATTGAACCACAATTTCTTTTGATCTTAATGATTTGTTTAAGTAGTTGTGAAGATGTGTTGAGWATTAACTTGATTGCTTAATCAAAATGACTATGTGATGGACTTTTCCTAAATCTAGGGTTATTTAAGGAAATTTTTAAGTACATGATCTCTTTAGGCTTGGACATATATTCAATTTTGATATGTGATTGAGTCATGAATTTGTTATCTACATTAAAGCAGTTCGATTAGTCGTTGGATAAGTTTGATTTTCTGGGTTTTGAGAGGAACGATCAAATGTAAATATTAATTTTTTGAATTTCTTAATAAAATTTGTAATTAAAATCAACCAATGGAAACCCCACTTAACATTGTATAATATGTTAATATTTGTAGAATTATATGTTCATAAATAAACCAACCTTTAGTGGCTCTTTTGTATACGAGTACCTGAAATCCCCCAACCTATAGGATACACTACTCATCAGTTTACTACAATGCTTAGAGTTTATTGATAACTGAGAAAATCTGGTCTATTATGCGGGTGGCAATGTTAGGAGAAAATGTTTATTCTTTTCTTGCAAGTGGCAATGCTGATAATTCTGATTTTGAAGGCTGGCTGATTGTAAAACACGGATGGAGCCAAAAAATGAAAACAATAAAGAAACTAGTTGAAAGAAGCAAGATAGTGGGAAGGAATGAACCTAAGTCAAATAAGGTTGTTCCTGGGAAAGTTGTTAGCAAGTTAAAGTCTTCATARAACACAAAATGTTAGTCGCTTGTTACCCTAGGYGAATTCTTTCTGGAACACTAATTGATGACATCAAAATTGTTTCTTATTTTCCCACAAGTGAAGTAGAGGTAGATGATTTTGACTCTTCATCTCTAAATGACTTATCCCAAGAGGATTGTCCTATGCAAGTTTAGGTTGTACTTCAAATTTAGTTTCTGTATGATGGTAATAATGTTTAATGATGATAACTTGTTGTTGGGCTCAAAACCTTATAACAGACCTCTCTTTGTATCCTGCTATGCGCAAGAAAGGAAAATAAACAGAATAATATTGGATAGAGGTTTTGTGGTTAACATCCTCCCTTTGCGCTTGTTAAAAGAACTTAGCATTTACACAAAAGAACTCTTGCAGAATCACCTTATGATCTAAGGTTTTAATCAAGGAGGACAAAGAGCGCTTGGAACTATATGGTTGGATTTGCTAATTGACGAAATGTCATCAAAAGTGTGCTACTTGACGTGATTGACTCTAAAATCTATTACAATATGCCGCTACGAAGGCCTTAGCTTCATGGTTTTGGAGTCTAATCTGCTTGTGATTAAATTAGCTTACGTGCAAATTTACGGCCCAAAAGTAGTATGAATGAGTAGAGTGTTAATCTAAAAAGGCATTACAGAGACTAAAAGGCATCATTCAAGTTGCAAACGTTCCACAAGGATAAGTAAATGTGGTTTTCTCCTGATCTTGTAGTGCTATAGCAATCTGAATATACCCATAATATCCGTCAAGGAAGTAGTAATAATTTCCTTGAAAGTCTATCCAGCATCTGGTCAATGAAATGTAGAGGATACTGATCTGTCCTTGTAGCTTTGTTAAGCTTCTGGTAGTCCATGCATACTCTCCAATCGGTCACTGTTCTTGTTGGAATCAATTCATTTTTTTTCATTCCTTAACACTGTTACACCTCCCTTCTTTGGAACACTTTAGATTGGGCTCACCCTTTGAAATTGGATAAATTATCCCTGCGTCTAACCATTTGATGATCTCCTTCTTCGCAACTTCTTTTATAATTGGGTTGAGTCTCCTTTGAGGTTCCACAAAGCTGCTACAACATTCCTCCAAATGATTTTGTGCATACATATGATTGGGCTTGTTCCCTTTATATCCACCATGGACCATCCAAAAGCCTTCTTGTGATTCCTTAGAATAGCCAGCAACTCTTCTTCCTTTTGCTGGTCCAATGATGAAGGAATGATGACTAACAGCTTCTTTTCTTTTCCCAAATAAGCATACTTCAAATTAGATGGCAATGCCTTTTCTTCTACTACTGGCGGATCTTCAATTGATGGTGTAAGTGGTTGGGCACTTTGCTGAGATAAGTCTAATTATTCAAATCCTAGACCAACGCCTTCAAAGGTTTGGTGGAGTTTACCCATGCCAATATTACGTCATTATCTGAACATTCACTTTTAGCATAATTATCTTCTCATCTCAGTACATAATGCTATAGCATTCTTCGATATGCTTGGCATCTGTTGATTCAACTTCCTTCAGTATGGAACACTCTTCTTGCTCATCCGAGAAATTCAGTCATTGAAGATGTTAAAGGTGACTTGCTGATCATCCACCCTAATTGTTAGTTCCCCTTTGTGGACATCAATAACAATCCTTCTTGTAGCAAGGAAGGGTCTCCCCAAAATGATGGGCAAATTTTTGTCGACTTAAGAATTCAAAATTATGAAATCTACTAGAAAAATAAACTTTTCAACTTGTACCAAGACATCATGAAACCTTCCTTCAGGGTATGCATAGGTATGATCTGCCAATTGTAAAATGATCATGGTTGATCTTGCCTCTCCAATCTCGAGCTGTTTGAAAATAGACATGGCATGAGGTTAATACTGGCCCTCAGATCACTCAGTGCTCTGTCATAGTTGGAATTCCCAATTGAACATAATATAGTGAAACTTTCAGGATCCTTTAGTTTTGGAGGCAATTTGTCCTGCAAAATCGATGTGCATTCCTTTGTCAATYCTATTATTTCAAATTCTTCCAACCTTCTTTTTTTGATAAGATTTCCTTCATGAATTTAACATAATTGGCCATTTACTTAAATGCTTTGACCAAAGTTATGTTGATGTCCATCTATTTAAGGATCTCGAGAAACTCACTAAACTGCTTATCTTGTTGTCTTATGATGAGCTTTTGAGGAAATGGTAGTGGTGGTTTATCATAAATGTGGTTTGTCGGAATAGTGCAACATCAAATTATTGGTCCTGGAACTTATTCTCGATTGAATTTGATGCTATTGTCTTTTGAGTAGTTGTCAGCTCCTTTCTAATCTTTGGGTAGCCACTGAATCTTTCAACTTCTTTCCACTTTTGAGGGTTACTGCCTTAAAATGCTCCTTTCCATCTCTTATGAGATTTTTGTATCACTAGGCAAAGTGCCTTGTTGTCGAGTAGTCAATGCTTAAGTAATCTGGCCTACTTAATTTTTCAAGTTCCTTAGTGATGTCGCTTGGTTCTAGATGAAGGCATCAGTTATGGACATGTATTTCTTCAATAACGCATCCATAGAGTTTGGTTGTTCCTGACGTACTGGTCTTTGATGTTGGTTTTGTTGCAGAAATCCAGAAGGGTGAAGCGATCTCTGGTGTTGATTCATTGTACAATTTCCTCCTTGATTACTCAATAAGAAATTTGGATGCTGCTTCCATTTAGGTATTTGATAAAGAATTATGTTTTTGTTGAAATTCCTAAGGTAGCACATAGACCCTGGATTAGATGGGCAATTATCAAAAGTGTGTTGATCGCCACAATACACACAGGTGACAGTAGATTGATATGGTGTTTGCTGCGTAGGGGGTAGCTTCATGTTTTTCAACATATTGGCAAAAAATGCTACTTTTGCTATTTTTGCTGAGAGTGGCTATTACAACATCAACTTTATGAACTCCTTGGAATCTCTTTGCTGTTGTTTTTTGTCCATTGGTAGTTGTTGCTTGCTATTGTCTCCAAGATATTAAATGCCCCCTTGTATGATTTTGACAACAATGCTTCATTTGCTAAAGTATCAACCACTATTCTTGTTTGCGCATTGAGTCCATTATAAAATGTCTCCATTTGAATCTAGTGGGATGCCATGGTGTGGGTATTTTCTTAGTAACTCCTTGAATCTTTCTCATGCTTCATACAAGGTTTCATCACCATGTTGCTGGAATGAGGTTGTTGCTAGAATGATGTGATCTCATTTCTCAGCTTTGCATTTTTTGTTGATGGGAAGTATTTCATCAAAAAATTTTCTGCCAGGTCAATCCAAAATGTTAGGGATTTGGAGACAAAGAGTTTAGCCATTCTCTTGCTCTATCTTTCAGAGAAAAGGGGAATAATTTCATTCTGAGTACTTCCTTTGAAACGCTTTGAAGCTAGAAGGAATCATTCACTTCCATGAACAATCTTACATGTAATTGAGGGTCTTTGGTGGCTATTCCACTAAACCYCCCAACAGTATGTAGCATTTGTAACATGACTGGTTTAAGTTAAAACTGCTGAGCTRGAATTTCAGGTRTTTACAATGCCAYGATTTKGATCGTGRAAGAATGGTATAGCATATTCGCGTATAGCACTGTTTCTATCATCCGGCAATGTTSCAGCGTTAATTGAGGTGAGTTATTATTGCTTTGTTCTGCTCTATTTACTTGCTGGTCTTCCATCCTTYAKCTTTRTTCTTCCTTTTTTGATGATATTCTTAGGGCCTTTGTCAAGGAAAGATGCTTCAAGAATTTATTATTTGATTTTTTCTTTAGTTCTCATAAACTAGCATTCCTAATAGTAAATCATAGCTGAAAAAGATTAACAAATGTTAAGGCAAGAAAGTTTATACAATTTAGCTTCATTTGTGTCTATCCCTGGCAATGGCAGCAAAAACTTTTTGGGGTCTAATCTGATTACGATTAAACTAATATACACAAAAGTATATTCGGTTCAAAAGTAGTAAGACTGAATAGAGTATCAATTTCATGAGGATAAAAAGATAAATTGTATAAAAGTAATAAAAATGTTGTAGCAATAGAGGGGACAGTTAATGGGGATGATTGAAAAGTAAATGACTAAAAGCAAGTAAATAAATGTGAAATGACTGATGTAAATGTATATAAAGCAAGATAGAAAGCTGTAAAAAGTTAATGGTAGCATTTAGAAGATAGAGTCAGTTCTGGATGCTGTAGCACTAATGAGTAGTCTCATATAATATCTTACATGAAGCCACTCTTAGTGCAAATGTAGAAGATGTAGGGAGATTAGGCCACATTTCTATGGTAATCCTCTCAACAATTTCATAATGGCATAGGATTGTTTACTAGTGAGYCAAGTGGCCTTATTTGTATCAAGTACTAGAATGCTGTAGCAATAAGTCACTGAAGGCTTAGAGATTGTTATTCCTTTAACACTTAGCAACTCTTTTGCAGATTTCACTTCGTACACAAATCATATGTCTATAGCAATGATACTTCGTTATTTTTCTTGTTAATGTTGAGTTCCATAAGTTGTTTGATTAAGCTTTTAGCTTCCTAAACCTCAAATGGATTCCGTTGATATCTCAAAGAATTACGCTTCATAAGAACGTAGACAATCCTAATCTTGAATAGATAGCTTTGTCGAGCTATCTACTCTTGAATTAGCTGATAAAAATATAGCATTCTTCTAGAAGGATAACGAATTCAGAACTCATAAAAAACCTTTTCTATTTTGCCAAAGCTTGAAACTAATTGCATTGAAGTGTAGGAAAATTTTTGACTAAAGATGAAGAAAGATTACACTAAAAGTTAGGTGACTTTTGCCCTTTCCTCTGAAATAGAGCTAACTAAGATGGTTCATTATGTCGAAGAGAATCCTAAACTCTAGTCTAATAATCTGATTTCTAAATCTCCCATTTCTGCTTGAAGTCCTATCTGACACTTTTGTTGGATTACGTTGTGGGTAAGCATGAGGATCCATGTGCATAAATATATCATCCATTTTGGGAARATCAATGTAATGCTGCTGATAGAAATGATAAAATTTTTCCAAGAACGAATCTCACCATTTTTCTCATCTCATAGAGTTGTTTTTTTGCAAATCTTCACCAATTCCATTGCATTCAAAATATCATGATCTTTCATTTATAATGCTTGGGACAACTCATTCGAAATTCCCAAGACAATTTTCATCAAGTGTAAGTTGTGATGACCCGCCTCTCCTAGGTTCCACTGGGGCAATTTCGGCGTCACCTGCCTCTCGACAGTCAATATAGCTAAACATTTAAAGCAACTAAATTCATAAAATAATATGGACATCTCATTAATTACATAATCTTGCSATGTACATAACTCCAATAATACAAAAACTAAACTTCACTGTACAATCTACCAAAGCATATAAGAATCCATCTCTCATTTGGCAATACATATTTTCTAACCAATACAAATGATTAGAGTTCTCAAAACTTCACAGAAATATATATGACAAAACTCTTCCAAAATAAAAGTAGCCTGACTTCACTAAGCTTCTTTACATGTCACTAAAACATGTGAAAATTGAGTCAGCTAGAATCAATGAGTCCCATGAGTGTATGATAGTATATAATTTTAAGAATAAATATCCATAAAACATGGTGCTTCAGTTTAAATAAGAAAAGATCATATTATTGTTTGAAGATGAATGTCTCTGAAGAAATAGTTCTCGAAAAGCTCAATGCTGGAATAGAATAAACATGAAAAGTTTAAGAAGAGATTTCATGCCAAATATAGAGTCAAGAGAATCAAACTTTAACTGTAAGAGATTTACTCTATGAGATCAAGATATACTAGCCTTATCCCTCCATGTATGCATGCGATTTACAATCGAACCTCATGACCAATAACAAATAAACTGGCTAGCAGTGGCCATAGTCGATTACCCTCAGGTTAAACCTCCTACCCAAGGGTACGAGCATCTAATATGTACTGTGGGTATAATAAGGCGCAACCATCAACCGAAACGAATCCGGACCACCATTGGTATGATCGATAGGTTTGGCCATTTGGCAACTCCCAAAGTACGATCGTCCAAGCGACTGAAGAGGTCCTCATGCTAGGGACTAGCCGAGCACAGTACTCTGTCCGCTAGACTAGTACTTAGAGATTGACTGAGTCCTCAATGATTAGAATATATCTACATACCAAGCCTATCTCAATAACAAGCTTGATGCACAAGTAAATCAATAAACTCATGAAATTCATGATTAATTCCATGTCAATTYTAAAAATATTCTTTTGATATCTAAATTCAAGTTTTCATATCAATCGAAAAACATGTTGTTTGATAAGCTATGAATTTGATAAGTCATGCTGATATAAAATCCATAATGCATAAAAGCCTACAAAAATAACATGTACAACAGTTCTACAAAAGGGTTGAAGAATATTATTGTTTAAAACATTCAAAATATCTTGAAACATCTTTTTAGAGTACGATTTACAAAATCACATATTTTTGGAAGTTTGTAAATAGAGAAGCTCACGTTGAGTATTCGAGAATATTTGAAAATATTTCTCTAGAATACGATATACAAAATCACACGTGTTTGGGAGTTTAATAAGATAGAGGACTCGCTTAAGTATCCTTGATTTGTACCCTGAAGCTTTAACCTCCTCAATTATCAGGTTCTATAATCAGATTATAAAAGATTGTCTCAATCTATGTCCTATAATAAGGCTACCCTAATTATAGAAAAATAAATGATTTCTTAAATGTTATCCATGCCTTCAAGATTCTAATGAACCCGTATTTGGGGTTTCTGGAGAAATTGTTTAGATAATAGATCATGTGTGTGTGTCAGGGTTTCTGTTTCATGTAGAAGGAATGAGAGTTACTTGGGTCGGGTCAAATGATCATTTTTATATTAATTATGTCTTACATTTTAACCATATTTTACCCTCTCAAACTAAAATTCAGTTATGAATGGGGTGTATCACAAATAATTGTATTATTTTTATTGTTATCATTTGACATTTTAAGGATCACAATGATATCTACTGATCTTATTATACAAGTTACATTCTTTTTTGTCTTTTAGTCAAATTATGCAAAGTTCACTTGGGATGAAAAGTAATGGTGTAAGAAGAGATTTTCTTCAATCCTCATTCGTTTTAATTCAAACTAATTTTGGGATTTCTACAACACTTTTTTTCCTTTTCTCGGCTAATAATCTCCAAAACACATTATCCAGATTGCTATGTTAAAAGATGTAATATTCATGATGTTCCATCTTTCAATTCCAATCAGCTTTTAAACCCACTACTCGTTCCTAGAAAGTCTCATCACTAAATAAATTAATGAATGAAAAAATGAAGCTTTAGGTATTTGCATAGGAACACAATAGAACTATAGATGAAGTTCAAATGTAAGCTCATTAGCTATCATCAACCAAAAATACTTTTTTGCATAGCTTGTGAATAGTTGATAGTTCCTTTCTAGTTTCCCCAAGTGATAATAAGCTTTAGATAGTGCACTACTAACTACACTGATATGTGGCAATGAAAGGTGACCTTGACAAAAATTCAAAATCTAAAAGAAACCAACTGTAATCGTAAATATGAAAGCATGTAAGATCTAAGATTTCAAAAAGAAAGCATTTTCACTGAAAGAAAGCGGATTTGTAAATAGTGTTAGAAAGAAAAGATTACACAATAGACACTTTTGATTGCTCCTATGCCTTTGAAGATAAGTATATTATATGTGTGGCCTGATGCATACTATCATATTTGAAAGAAAAGGAATTTTCATAGGCTAGTGTAAAGTTTATGGTGGCAAGATAAGGGACTATTACATCGTTTATTCAAATATGCTTTTCATTTGTGTAGAGTCTTTTGAAATATTGGTGAGCAGCCTGGTATCTACCTTTCTCAGGAATGAAGATTAATCAAGTGAAACTTTAGCTATTGAAGCAATTTGTGGCTAGAAAATAAGGTAGTATCGACTRTATGCAAAGGCAACTTCTAAGTAACTCCAGTCGATTGAAGGCCTGTTTCCATAGAGAAATTTCAAAATTACAAAAGACCTARATATGTAGACAAGTGCAATTCTCAACTASTATCCAACACAAGAAACCAAAGATAAAACAAAACGAAAGGAATCTTAAATTTGTACCTTTCCTTCTGCAGGAGTTAGAGGCGGCAAGCAGAGAAGAGAAAAAAAGGACAAGATTGAAGGTGAAGAGAGACGGTGATAATTTCAGAAACCAGATAAAGAAAGTTACAAAAGGTAAAGGCGGTGCAGAAAGAAAAGGAAAGAAAAAAAATTTAAAGAAAATTAGGAAGATAAAGATGAAGTACAGAAAAAGAGAAAAGGTGAGGCGGTGATGACCAAGAACTATAAAAACATTTCCTACTATCGCATATACTCTTATTATTAACATTAGTTTTGTTACAAACAATATTAGGGTTTATTCTTCTTCGAATAAGACCATTATTGTCCGGATTCCTCTAACCAATGAACCAACCATGATTCGATTATTTAAAACTAATTAGTAAATGTATCAGTAAATATTCGAGAAATATTCTGATTTTGTAACTTTTTATCTTATCAACGTCTCAATTTCTCACATAATTATGTTTTACGAAATTCTATATTAACGGATAATAGATGAAAAAAATAGGTTTTACATAAATGAAAGATCAAAAGAATATGTCCACTTCAATAAATTAAAAGCCTCCAATTTCTGATTAGAAGAAGAAGAAATGTCCTCATAAATCATTTCAAGGACATCACACACAACGGAGAGTATTACAGTCAAACCAATCAAGAAATTATAATGTGATCCCTCTATCACCAGAAGGCATAAGGCTAGTTTCTTGATTTAAGTTGCCTTCCACTTAAAATGTTGCATCCTGCTGGTGCCTCAATAGTAAAGTCTGAATGTTTCTCTCTAAGAAGGTTGGCACACTTAAAAGAACCTCCAATAACATTTACCACATCATTAACAATACAAAAGAAATTAGAAATTGAAATACTCTTCTTTGACACAACTACAAGAGCTAGTTGAAATTGGTGAGTAAAACAATGTATGTAAAAATGCACATGAGTTCTCTTTTAGAATGAGTCCTTTCAAACCATTGAACTTTCCTTGCATATTACTGGCCCCATCATAACCCTGTTACCTCAATCTAGAGATGTTCAAGTTGTATCTAGAAAACATCTTATCTATTGCAACCTTAAGTATAGCTGTAGTACTAGTAACATGTTCAACCCCTATAAGACGCAGACATGATATTTGATTAGGATTTAATTTGATTGTTTGATAGCAACATATCACATTATCGTATATTATCATATTATATTCTTTCCATACAACCTTAATCTTCCTTCATCTTTTCTATTTTATCTTTAGATTATTATTCTAATAATTCTTATATATATTGTTTCATTTCAATTAAAAAGAAAAAAAAAAAAGACGACATGCATTGAGTATATAATACAAAGTTTTCATTGCATCTGTTTCATGATGAGTTCGGTTCAGGTCAACTGAGGCATTTTATTGGAAAGTTGAAAAATAAATCTTTTAGATTTATTTGTAATAAGTTATTTTAATGGTCAGATTTGTTCGATATAACCAACAAGACTACATTTAAGAAACAATGGAAGTACATCTCTCATTTACGTAACCGCATGGTAAATCAGCTTTAGTGGCCCAAATCGATGAAGTGCCCAGGTGAGTGTTCGTTAGTATTCGTGACTGATGACATTACCCCACACTGTCGCTTCCAATTCCATCACTTTACTATATATTTGTAGAAAAAGAAGAATATCGTTTGAAGCCACAAAATTATCTTGGATGTGATAAGCCACTAAATTCCAGAAACCTTTTGGAATCAAACGTGGACCATTACTAGACAAGACTTGAGCATCCACTGAAACTCACATAGAAAAGTTTCTTGGGCCAATTAGTGCAGGAGAATATAACCTTTTCTTCTGGCATCAAAATATAATTGTGATTATTATGAGGAGATGGAGAAGAGGCATCAATCAACCAATATAAAAGCCAAGATTTGCATTGAAGCCAGAYAGGAGGRTCAGCTAGACGTTGAGGGCTTTTACATAGAGAGTTCAGCTGCTTTAAACAAGAGAAAGAAAAGGTATGGTTCTTGCTCTTCTTTTCCCTTTGTTCATATAACTTTGAAACAAACATGAATGCATTTCTGGGAGGAAAAGAGAGAGATAAAAGGAAAAATAGGCATCCTTTTCCTTTTCGGAATCCTATCTGACTAGCTAGTGAATGAAGTTTTGTTGGGCAACAAATATGATGGTGTCAATCTCTATATATACCAGCCATGATCAACAACTAGTACTTGGTGTCTGGGTTGTCTCTGTTACGAGTGGCAAAGTGCTTTCTTAACCATTGAAGAATTCACCTTTACAATAACTAAAAAAGCTTGTTCTTGCCCATTTCGACAAGGCCAACTTCCTTTTTCATTATGCTAAAGAATTGCATGCTCTTGTGCAGAAAGTAGCACCACTTAGAGCTTTGCTTCAACGAATAAAATAAAAGAACTTTTGCTTTCTAGTTTTTCTAAAATTATTAAGAAAACTGAGTACCTAAAATGATTTTTGAAATGTCAATTTTGCAAAAAGAATATATGAGAGAAGGAAGCATTATTTATACCTTTCTTCTTGATGAATTATGAGAGAGAGATCATCTCAAGTAAACAACAATTGAAATTGATTGAGAAATGCATGAATATAAACATGTTATATAATTGGAAACCTTTTCGATTTTTAATATATAATTTTGTTTCTTTCCTTAAAAGGAGAAACAAACAAAGAATTGGTAATGTGTAGTCAAAACTGAGACCATAGAAATCTCATTTACTCTATAGTTTGGAAAATTACAGAGCCATTGCTGCATTTTCCCCCAAGTACTAAAAATAGCTTAAATTACCATTTGGCCATTGATCTTCACTTGCATCACTTCTTGCTTTCTTTCTTCCTCTTCATTTATAATAAACATGATTATACTGAAATAGGTAAAGAATGTATGGCTAAGTTAGGTCTAAAATACTTTGCTTCTCTCCAATTTTTTATTTTATTTTTTAAGTTAAAATTATTTTGAGTTGTTATTGATTTTCGTTTTCACTTCTCTTTCTAGCTCAGAAAGTTTTTTAAAAGTAACCCTAAAGATGTTTTTTGAAACTGTTTTTGATTATTAATGTAGTTGAAAATAGAAATGTTTTGTAATTTTTAAAAACTTTTTTTCCAAAAATAAAATTTAAAATAATTTCAAACAGTAATTTAAGTAGAAAGTTTTTCTATATATATCTCTTGCATATATGAAACAATTTACGGAGGCTAGATGAAGACCAAAGATATATCTTCGAATATAGTGTTTACTAGATATGTGAAAGCATACGAATGAGAAAGTACAGTTAACTTCTCCAAATCAACACTTCTCATCTCTACCTTAATATGTTAACCTATATGCACAAGATTTGGAACCATCTATTACAGATGGTCTAAGACCAAGTCACACATGTTGACAACCGATGCATTGTCATAATTCATGATTGTAATGCAAATTCAGTTTCTTCCGAACTTCAGTTAGGCACATGTCGCTGCCAATATCATGAATTTTCTAGGAATTTGACAAGCCTTTTACCTTGGGAAGAAGGGCCCACTTGATTGTCCTGCCTGCCTAGAAAATATTCTGGCCTAGAGAAAAACTGGAAAAGAATTACAATAAGTCTTTGACTATAAATAGTAAATGCACATGCAATCCTTTTYTCACAGGTCTAAGAAATGGAGTTATAATTATCGTGTTACAGATTGACATGCAATCTTTAACTGATGCAGAGATTTCAAAGCTTCTATCTGGAGGGTGAAAATTCTTGCATCTTTGTGAATTGAACCGTTACTTTTAGGTTGAAGTTGAATTTTCMTCGAATGGTTCCTTCAAATAGGAGATGGACCTTTACTCTTCCTTGTGGACTAGGCTCTTTCCATTAYTTGCATGAAGYAAAATGATGCGGGGAGGGGTTGTCTTGCTATGAGGTTGATGTTTAAGAGTTTAGCCCTTTTGGTGGTTAAGTTCCAGTATCATCTGTATCCTTGAACGCAACTGTTTAAGAATACAGCCTTTTTGGTGCTTAGGTTCGAGTTTCATCTGTATCCTTGAATACACCTTTAAATGCATTTTTGGTCTTTAGATTTGAGTATGAAGTTTAAGAGTAAAGCTTTTTGGTTGTTGAAGTTGAGCTTTCACCTGGGTTCTCACCTATACTTTGAGCACTGCATCTATTGTTGAAGAGTTTCTGGTGCAATTTGGGAGTTTATAATTGAATAGCCTGTGTAACGGATTGTGCAGACGCTGAATATTCATTCCTGAAATTTTGAGCAATGATATAGAGCCTTTTGTTTGATCAAGTTGGCTGCTGCGGATCTTCTTTCCTGTTTATGGCAGAGAAGGAAGATACTTCTTCAAATAAGGGAAAACCCTACTGCATATTCTTTAGGGATGCGAGGTGACATTTCCTGTTCTATCTTGGGTTTCGTTGTATTGTATTCAATTGAACAGATGAGAATCATAAAAATACATTAAGCATCTCAAGTGCTTCGATTTTCACTATGGAGCTGCACAGTTTATGCAATTACTGTAATTATGATGGTGGGAAATCTCGTTTTGTATGTGGAAGAGGAAGCATGAAAGTTCCGATCTTTTCTGTAACTTATTAGTCAACATTATAGATTTTTGAGTTCAAAACAAAATTAAGTTGATTTCTGTACAARATGGTATGTTTTAGCCCCTTGATGTTGGGATGAACTGAGCTCGAATGTTAGCCTGCAGAGTTGTCACGTTTGGAGTAAACTAAAGTCACAGTGATATATGTCATGACGTGTTCTAGGGCCTTTAATCTTTTATGTAACTGAGCTAGGAGTGTCATTTTGCTCAACTCATATGAGTTTTCTGCAGAAATGTTCACCCTTCTCTTTACTGGTGTATAATGCTCTAAAAAGATTTACTAGAAATAACAGTATTGAACAGGTTGGAAGGAAAACACAAGAGGACAGATAAGACATTTTTCTGGAGTATTATTGAAGTTTCAGGTGATTTTCACTTAGAAACAGTTAGAAACAGTTCATTAATTTCGTTGTGTTATCAGATCAGTTTTCAAAATGGATGAGCTTGGACTGGAAATAGCAAGGATTTCTCTCCCTGCTGCTCTGGCTCTGACTGCTGATCCTATTGCATCTCTGATTGACACAGCTTTCATTGGCCAAATAGGTATCTTTTTCTTTTTAACAATAATTTATCTACATCTTTTTTGTTAATTAAAGAACAAGAACTGCATTATTAGTTGATGTATCAAGTTGGAACCTTACGTCTAGATATTGCAGGATTGGATTTGGTTCTGCTTTGTCATTGCTGGTTCATCTGTATTCACGGTGTACATGTTGCAGTTGTCCATGCTTTTTTGGTTTTGCATAGTTATATGTTATAGAAGGGAAGTTGGAATTGGAAAGATAAAGGGTGCTATGGGACAGGGAAGGAGGTACAGGGATTATGCTGAAGTATGTATTGCTTAAGTACAATGCTAGAAAGCCAGATCATAGATCATCTGAAATTTAGTCACTGTCCACTACACTAACCCCATGAACATCAGTTGGTAGATGACTTGAGTTACCAAATGTTTACATTTACAGCTCAGGTGTGACTATTTTCGAAAATCCATGGCAGGTTGCAACCGAAAAGACTTGCTTGAGTGCAACATTGTAATTCCAAGAACAACCAATGTGATTTAACTTCCAATAATGCTGTTTTAATTAATCCAGGACCAGTAGAACTTGCTGCTGTTGGAGTCTCTATTGCCCTCTTCAATCAAGCATCAAGAATTGCAATATTTCCTCTCGTTAGTGTCACCACCTCTTTTGTTGCTGAGGAAGATACTATGGCAAAAGTCTGTACAGAGATCCAAGATAATGAAAATTTGGAAATGGGATCAGCAGATAACAGTGAAAATAAAAAGTTGATATCACAAACTCAAAATGGTATTCCAACTTAACTGAAGTGTATTTAGTTTCTATTATGATGGTTACTTCTTTAACCTGAGTTCACATGTGGTTTCATATGACTTAACATTGGTTAGTTGATGGTAAACTTTTGAATGTTCTGTTAGATGCTCTTGAGAGTACATACAATTCACAATCGCTGGGTAATACTGTTGAAGTAGCTAAAAGTAAGACCAAAAAGAGGCATATTCCATCAGCATCATCTGCTTTGTTTATTGCTGCAATCCTTGGCCTCAGTCAAGTTGCATTCCTAATTTCTGCTGCAAAACCTTTATTAAACTTCATGGGAGTTAAAGCTGTAAGTGAATTTGCTGGAGAACCCAATGTTTCACACTATGGTTTTGTGTTTCTCAATCTTGATCATTCTCTTTTGGGAATTTTTAGTACTAGGGAACTGAATTCTACATTCTGATGCATGTGATCTTTTACTATATAGGATTCACCTATGCTAAAACCAGCTCTACAATATTTGACTTTGAGATCACTTGGCGCTCCTGCAGTTCTTCTCTCATTAGCAATGCAAGGAGTSTTTCGAGGATTTAAGGATACAAAAACTCCATTGTATGCAACTGGTAAGTCACTCCGAAATCTGATTAAGATTCAGACAGAAAACATGACGAGTATGAAAACATCTACAATTGTGAGAACATACTAAAAATGCTAATTTTCAATCACTGACTTGGRAGATAATATCTTTCCAACTGACATTACTTGCATAATGTCAATGCTGGTACCTAATTTTGATCCACTTAGTGCATCCTGCTTTCTTAATCCTGCAAATAGTTATAATGTAGGAGGCAAAAGTATTTCTCAATTGTTGACTGACACAATCATGGTTGTTCGATGCAATGCAGTGGCAGGAGATCTGACTAACGTAATTTTGGATCCCATTTTTATGTTTGTTTTCCATATGGGTATCAAAGGTGCAGCTATTGCACATGTATTATCCCAGTAAGTCAATCAAATTGCAACATGATACTGCTGTGCCATGCCTTCCTGTTTATATTGAGGCTTCATTCTTATGTCGTGGTGATTATTCCAACATATTTTTACACTTTAATTTATATTACAGGTACCTAATTTCACTTATACTTTTTTGGAGATTAATGGAACAAGTTGATCTTTTACCTCCTAGTATCAAATATCTGCAATTCAGTCGGTTTCTTAAAAATGGTGAGGCTTATTTCTGTTTGGTGAGGCTTATTTCTGTTTTACTCAAGCTTTACCATGACATATAGATGTTAGATCTTCTCACTTTACACGATGAGATTTTTGTAGTTTTATGCAACAAGGTACTTTGGTTAAATAGTTTAGTTGAAATGCAGTTTATGCGTATGTGAGGACTGGTCTGTAGATCATAGACCGACAAACGAGATTTGCTTGAAGACTGATTCTTGATTGCTTTTGGATGGGTTGATAAGGACACAAGGAGTTTTAATTAAAAATGTACTTGAAATTTGTTACTACAAATTGTATTCATTGAAATAATGCAATAAGTATCTGAAGGCYTTTTTCGGAGTTAGAATGGAGTGTCAACAGATTTTGTATTGAATTCTTCTTTTGATTATGGTAAGGTTGATTAATTTGGTTCATAGAATGTGTTGTTGATTATTATTATTATTATTGTTATTTGTTGCGAATGTGGAAGCATTCACTGCCTTTCATATTCTGTTTTTTCTCATTCTCACCAAGGTTTCTTACTTTGAAAAGTTTTACTCATAATGAACTAAGAATCCAGTTCCTATTGTTCGTTACAAATTTCAGTAATCTACAAAATTTCATTTTGGCTTTGAACTTCAGGATTTTTATTGTTGATGAGGGTTATAGCGGTGACATTTTGTGTAACCTTATCTGCGTCTTTGGCTGCACGGCTTGGACCAACATCAATGGCTGCATTTCAGGTCTGCTTACAAGTTTGGCTTGCGACATCTCTTCTGGCTGATGGGTTGGCTGTTGCTGGACAGGTTAGAAATGATCTTAATCAAAAGCTGATGCTACAGTAATTCTACTATGAAGAATTTTTGGAAACACCAGCCAAAAGGAACTAATTTTCAATCTAATGGAAAAAGGACAACAATTGGGAAAAGAAGCACACTAAGATAGTTGTATTAACTTCATACAACGGCATGGTTGTTCTTTTAGAAATTGAATGATGTCTCTAAAGCAGGACTCTCTATCCCTGGCTGCAACTTGTAGCCATTATGGACACTGGTAACCATTTAATGGAGTTTCCAGGTCAGGGTGGCTGCTGATAGAAGGAACAATCTGAAATGTTCTTAAATTTGTTTATGATTTAAGCCTCGACTCAAATATAGGAACTGAAAAACTTCAGTTTCTTCTATTAGCAGCTCTTGTCAAACAGGATAAATAAGAAATAAGACTGTGGATCATTGTAAGATATGATAGCCTGTTAGTCATGTTACAAGCCTCCTGTTGCATAATTGAACTTGCTATACCTTCATGATGCACTATCTGTTTGCTTCTTTTGAGATTTTCTAGTTGTAGATTCTCATGATGCTAAAGAGTAGAAAAGGTGACTCCCCGCAAATGAAACAAGGTACAAATATTAAACCTTCATGTTCTTTCAGGCAATACTTGCCACTGCATTTGCTAAGAATGACTATAGTAGCACAATGGCCACCGCAGCACGAGTTTTACAGGTATTAAACATATTCTTGCGGCATAATGCTTCCAATTCCCTTTATTTAATAGATGGATTGTTCTGATGTATGTTAAAACTGCAGTTGGGACTAGCTCTTGGCTTGGTTTTAGCTGTCATACTTGGAGTTGGACTACAGTTTGGAGCAAGACTGTTTACCAAAGACATTGATGTCCTCCACCTTATTGGTGTGGGGATTCCGGTATCTGACCTTTGCAACAGTATATGAGCATACATGTCGTACTGTCCTGATAAATCAATATAATGTAACCTCTTGTCATGCCAGTTTGTTGCAGCTACCCAGCCAATCAATGCACTGGCCTTTGTTTTTGACGGTGTCAATTTTGGAGCATCTGATTTTGCATACTCTGCCTACTCTATGGTAATCACTTCCCAAGATCATCCGTAATTGAAGTTTTTGTTTTGGGGGCCCAGAATTACTCCTACCATATAAGAATATGCTGAAAGACAGCCAGTAAAATAAGCTGGCTCTGTAACGATGCAATGGATCATAGATAATAACAAGAACTGAAAAGAATTACAGAATCCAGGTGTTTAATTTGAGAGTTGATAGATAATTTTGGAACACCTGTCTAATGAAATGATCAACATCATATTCAGATGTCTGTGGCCGTGATCAGCGTTCTGTTTTTGTTCATCCTTTCCTCCCGTGGTGGATTTGTGGGAATATGGATCGCTCTTACTATTTATATGAGCCTGAGAGCATTTGCAGGTTTTTGGAGGTAACCATATTTCTGGATATGATTTTCATGGATTATCAGGTTGGTGGCTTCTATGAAACCGAAAAATTGTTAAATCTACTCTTAACCATTGCAGGATAGGGACTGGTACGGGTCCTTGGGGATTTCTCAGGAGCTGACTGCTTGTTGGTTGTCAGGAATTTAGTTTTGTCTTTGACATAATTAGATCAACTTTCTTGTGGCCTGGGAACTGTTTAATTGGTAGCTGTTTTTACTTACTGTACATATGGCTTGAGGGCTGATATAATGGCTCTGGTGTAGGTTTCATCTAGAGAATTCCTTGTTGTAATTGAACAGAAAAGAGCAACTCTTAGGGAGTCGATTGCGGTGCTACCMTTTGAAAATCATCCATCTCCTTGTGTCCCCTACCTTATATGTAATAAAAAGCTTTTCCCTTCATTTCTAATGGTCTCAATTCCACCGCTCCTGGCTAACTACGATAGCCTGTCTAAACATAAATTCCTATTTGATTGATCCAATTTTATTTTCTTATCAAGATTCAAGGATATGCTTTGGAAAGTCGAAGAGAGACGATTCGTAGTTCACCTCAATAGGAAGCTTCTTCCATATTTCTAGTCAAGTTTAGATACTGAATCATACAGGCAAAACTTTTCTCAAGGAAGAATTGGTTGGTCCCTCCATCAGAGTTTTATTCACGAGATCCTTTCCCTTAGAAACTGATGCATCGTGACTACTCGTCTCTTGAGAGTGGAGAGATTGTAACTCCAAATCGTCCCTTTCTCCTGGAAAAGCTATCTGATGATTAATGTTGGGAAATATTAAAAAGAAAAGCATTTCAGAGTACTCGTGAACTAAAAATGGTGAGCATCAAAGCTTGTCAAGGTGTATCACAAGTAGCAACTGTAATTGGGGTATGTTGCGTATCAATTCAAAAGATGAATAATTTTTAATAATAAAGAATCAGATTCTAGATATAATCAGTGAAATAGAGCTGTGTCAAATAGATTCTTAAATTGAGCTTTGATCACTTGCCATTTGCATCTGTTAAAAAATGCTTTGCATATTGCTCATTATTTAAGAAAGATGCTTATAAGAAAAAGGATATACCAATCAAACTTTGGATGGCAGAAGGCTTTCTTCAATCAACTTATGGAAATGAGATGGAATTTCTTCTACCATTGTACCTTTCAGTATCAATCATCATGTCCTGAGATGTCGTTAAGGATGGGAAAGTTAATATGCCTTCAAACATTTGTGTTGTTCCACATTGGTCGAGAGAAGAGTCATCCAAACTGAAGAGATTGGACGGTGGACTAACCTCAACGGTGGCTTGGAAATAAGAACTCTTAAGCTGGTAAATAATAAAGAAGAAGCATGATTAGCGAATCTGTTTGCAAAATCAAACTTAATAGAGAAGGCGACAGTGATGATGGGAATGTTTTGGAAGGCCTCGAACCCCATCCAAATTTACAAAAATTAGTGATGAGGAATTTTATGGGCTATCGATTCCCGTGGTGGTCATTCGATCTTTTAATTATTGAAACCAGAGTATTGGAGGGATCATTAACCAAGAGCTATTTGCCTCTTTCCTCCAACCGGTCATTGTTGATACTCGAAGACAAATTACTCTGCTCAACTTCAAATTATGCATTTCTTTTGAAGCCGCGAAGATTATCGGTCCTATTATAAATGTCCATATTTGTATCCTTCTTCTTCTTTTATACAGTCACTTTCTTTAGTGTGGCCTGGTGACGTTATTACTTTTAGATTGGGAAGCTTCAAATTCTTGGTTTTCTGTTTTAGTTTTGTATTATAATGTCATGTAGACTGAAAGTGATATATGTACCCATTATAATAGTTTGTCGGGATGGAAAAAAAAAAGATTATTATGTTGAAAGTCAAGTTGTTTCTAATACTCTGTCCCTTATTAAAAGAAGGTTAGCAACGTTATTTTGTTTAATAGTTTATAAGAATTCATGCTTTTTTAATATGCGTAGATTTATTCAAAAAGACAATTAATTTGAATAAGATGTAATTTTTTGGGGTGGGATGAGGGAAGCCATTTGAGGATGCAGGGATGAACGAGCTGATTCTATTATCAAATCAAGAATAATTCGGAGATTACAATCACTTTTAATAAGGTATATGAATTATTATTTGTCACATATTTTTTATTTATTTAAAAATTTGAAATCATTAATGAAAAAGTAAAATATTAAATAATTTTAAAATGTGTCTATGTGGAAAATTATACTTCTATTTCTAATTTTCATTTTTATATAATAACACATTCACYTGAAATTTAAATAAATAAAGAGTGACATCGTGTATTGTATGAATTTTTTAAATTACTATGAAAAAATAAAAATTCTATTAAGAAAGAGAGGAAAAAAAGAYAAGGAAAATTGGGTTGCCAGTGGCCCAATAGCTTAGGAGCTCYTGAAAGAAGAAGATTTTTTGCCACGTGACTACAGTGKAAAACCGTTGCTTTCTTTTTTCTTTTGAATTACGTTRAAATGCCAAAAGAGWGAAAYATCAAGCAGATGGAGGCACCAATATCAGTAAACCTCCGAAATCTTCCATTTTTGCCGAAACAAAGCCCAACGCACGATTCAAAACAGTGGAATTCACTCATAAGACGTCAAGCAAAGCTCAAAAATGACAATGCAATACTCACGATTTACACCCATATGGAATCTTTGGGAGTTTTACCAGATATCACCACAGCGCCTCTTGTTSTCAAGGCTTGTGCGAATTTAAAAGCCCTCGAAAGAGGCAAGAGAATACATCATGATATGTGCAATGTGGGTTTGATTGATGATGTTCGAGTCGGGACAAGTCTTGTGGATTTTTATACCAAATGTGGGTGCTTTGAAGATGCCATCTATGTGTTTGATTCGTTACCGCAGAGAGATTTGGTTGCTTGGAATGCAATGATTTCGGGGTGTGTGGAGTGTTCGGAGTATGAGGAAGCACTACAACTTTTTGTGGAAATGCAAAAGGAGAATTTGAGGCCTAACTCATGGACAGTGGTCTCACTGCTTCTGGCATGTGCGCAGCTTTTGGAAGTGGGTCTTGGAATGGAGATACATGGATATTGTTTGAGGAATGGGGTATTGGATGTTAGTGCTCATGTCAGTAGTGCTTTGGTTATGTTTTATTCCAGGTTCGATGTCATTTTGGCGTATGGTGTTTTTAGATTATTGGATTCAAGGAGCACTGTTATATGGAATGCCATGATTACTGGGTATTTTGAGGCTTGTGATTATTTAAAATTACTGGAGCTTTTTATATGCATGCTCAAGAAAGAAGTAAAATGTGATGGTGTTACAATGCTAGTTGTTACACAGGCCTGTGCTGAGTTGGGCTATTTAGGGTTTGGGCTGCAAGTGCATCAATTTGTAATTAAACATAACCTCTGTGCTGATCTGCGCATATTGAATGCATTGGTTAATATGTACAAAAAGATGGGCAGATTGAAATCCTCATCTAGTCTATTTGCCTCAGCTCCTAAAATGGATGTTGCGTTGTGGAATTCTGTCTTATCRGCCTATGTTGAAAGTGGCTTCAATGAGGAAGCAATCGGTTTGTTTAGAAAAATGCTAGTATGCACTAAACCCAATGAAGGATCTATCGTTATCATGCTAAGTTTATTTGCAGGCTCGGAAAATGGTTTGAGAAATGGGAGAAGCTTGCATGCTTTTGTTATTAAAAGTGGAATGGACACAAATGCATGTTCGAGAAATGCTTTGCTAGGTATGTACGGGGAGCTAAGGTGTGTTGAAGAGTCCTTGCAGATTTTTAATGAAACAGGAGTTTCAGATGTAGTTTCTTGGAATACCTTAATCTTGGCATTGGCTCATAGTAATCTAAAAGGCCATGTTTCYGCATTCTTCAGGCAGATGAAGGAATCTGATCTCCAGCCTAACTGTCACACGATAATTTCTGTTCTTGCTGCTTGCAACAATGAATCATTTCTGCCTGCTGGTAGATCCCTCCATGCTTATGTAATAAAAGCTCGTCTTGAAATAGATGCACCGTTGAATACTACACTCTCAGAAATGTACATGAACTGTGGAGACGAAGTAACAGCTGTGAATTTGTTTGAGAGCTTCAGGAACAAAGATATTATCTCATGGAATGCTATGATTTCCAATTACGTAAACAATGGTCAAGCTCATAAAGCTATCGTACTTTTCCATCGTATGGTTCTAGAAGTGGAACCCAATTATTCTACTATTATTAATACTCTCTCTGCATGCARGCATTTGGCTAACCTACCTCAAGGCCTCTCTTTACATGGCTATGCAACACGAAGAGAGTCATTTTTGGGTTCTAACTTGTCTGTGGCAAATGCTCTTATAACTATGTATGCTAGATGTGGCAATATGCAATACGCAGAAAAGATTTTTAAAGCTTTGGCAATAAGAAATTCTGTCTCATGGAATGCCATGATTGCTGGCTATGGTATGCATGGCCGAGGATCTGATGCTGTTCTGGCCTTGTCACAAATGTTAGAAGAAGGTTTCATGCCGAGTGATATAACTTTTGTATCTGCTTTATCTGCTTGCAGCCATTCTGGTTTGATAGAGCAGGGTATGCAGCTTTACCACTCCATGATTCAGAACTTTTACATCATCCCAAAGCTTGTGCACTATGCTTGTGTGGTTGATATGTTATCTCGTGGAGGGCGCTTGGATGAAGCTATGGATTTCATAAATTCAATGCCAGTTGCACCAGATGCATCTGTATGGAGAGCTCTGCTTGGTGCTTGTCGAATATATGCCGACACCAGATATGCTAAAATCATCTTTGAAAAGCTGGTTGAACTAGAACCTAAAAATGCAGGTAACTACATTTTGTTGTCAAACATATATGCTGCAACAGGCCTTTGGTCGGAAGTTAAAAAATTGAGAATGCTTCTTGAGAAAAATGATCTGGTAAAGCCTCCAGGTAAAAGCTGGATTATTGTTAGAAATAAACTTCATCAGTTTACTGCAGGAGACAAGTCGCACCCACAAAGTGACAAAATCTATAAAAAATTATCTCATTTGCTGTCATCAATTAAAGAAAAAGGATATGTTCCTGATCTCTGTTGGGTTCTCCATGATGAAGACGATGACGAAAAACTCAATCGACTCTCCAGCCATAGTGAGAAGCTAGCTATTGCTTTTGCATTGATAAGTAGAGGGGGTTGGGGCCCCATTTTGATTACAAAAAACCTAAGGGTCTGTGGTGATTGTCATGAATTCAGTAAGCACGTGTCCAAGTTTGTTAGCAGAGAAATAGTTCTAAGAGATGGAAGTCGTTTTCATCATTTTAGTGATGGTGTCTGCTCATGCAAGGATTACTGGTGAGTTGTGAAGTTCATTGGGTTAAGCATCAGAAATTTCTAGAAATATTTCCCCTGAAGCAACATCTGTTGAGAACCTGGAGGAGAAGAGGAAGCTAATGATTGAACTTACAAAAGGTGTAACTCTTTATATTTTTTTAACTCCAATTTACATTACTGCAAGCTTCATTACTATGTAGTGCAGTTATTATCTCCCACATATTTTCACACTTTGATATACGATATAGGGACCAAATTTCCCTRACACTGCTTTGGAGATTAATGTTACAAGGTAATCTTTTACCTCCTAATATCAAGTATCTAAAATTCTGTCAATTTGTTGAAGTTTGGTTCTGATTGTTATGTTTACCATCAGACATGGTTTAACAATGCATAGCTATCAGCTTCCATGAGATTTCTGTGATTGCACACAAGGAGGAATTGTGGCTAAAACGTTGAGTTGAATTAGCAGTATTTATGTGTGAGGTCAGCTTCAAAGATTTGATACATTACTTATATATCTATATAAATTATGATTTTATAGACTAAATTAATAAAAATATAGATATAAATACTATTTATGGTATAAATATATTATAACTCTTCTATGTTATCCTTGTAGAGCATAAAATGAAGAAATTAGAAAATAATACGCAAATATAAATCCTGAAAGCTTTTGAAAATAGATTGGTGAAAATTTGCACTCAAATGGGCCCTTGATTAGCTTAAATTGGCCACCATTTGGCTCAAATCGTTGTGTGGCCTCTTTAAGCCATTCTTTTTAAGATTTTGCCAATTTTCTTGTTTGTGAGATAAAAAATTTTGCACATGAATATTTTAAATCAAAATTAGTGTAATATGAGGTTAAAAACATAAAACTTGACAAGAAACGACTTAAGTAGGAAAAAAAATAAAATATAAAATGTGACTCTATCATTGAACTAATTTATTTGTAGTATGACCATGATGTAGTCAGATGCATATTATTTAATTAGACATTTTTTATAAATGATATATTTTTATTATTGTGTTTTTTAATGATTGAATGCTTGATGATTATTTAATTGATTCGATCATTGTGTAAGGTGATTAGAAATAACACCTATATAATTAGGTTAAATAATAAGCACGATAAATTAGATGTGAGATTGAAACATATTTATCTGATTTGTCAATTAGGTAATAACCATCATTTGATAACATCTCTAATTAACAATTTAGCTTCTGACCAGAAAGGACATCTAATATTTTGAAATGTCAAGAACGATCTACTGCTAAGCCTGCAATAGAAATTTGTTACGTAATAGGGACTGGAAGGTCCTTGGCGATTTCTAAGAAGCTGAATGCTTGTCGGTTATCAGAAATTGTCCTTCAYAATTGGATCAACTATTTTTCGTCTGGAAGATCTCCAGATGCTGCTTTTACTTTCTGTAACTCTGCTCCTTGCCAGTTTCTCTAAATTGTCCTTTACTAAATGCTGCTTTTTAGAAAATCTAACCCTATTGGACTCTATAAACATGATAAATAAATAATTTCATGWCAAAAACTTTGTGAAGAAAGAGGAATTAATTGGAAAAATATTACTTTTATCATCCATATATATAAAAGCAATAGCATTCAAATCAAATACAAGACTCAGAATTATACACAAATGAAAATATCATAATCCACTTCCATATAAACTCTGGTATTCTAAYATGAGTTTACTAKGACCCCATGTTGCAAATTCAATCCAKAATTGAATAACTTGGAAGCCGGTCAGTGCAGTGACATTGAGAAACTTCTTTATATTTGAATATGTTCCATTAGTTGCTTCATTTATTAGCTATGTCTGAGAGGCACCGTAAAAGTTCATTTGGCTTTGAAAGCATGCCCATATGATCTGAATTCTTGATCTCTTTTACGCCTGTTGCTCCAATATTTTGAGCTAACCAAAGCTGAAACTCAACTGGAATTGCTTTATCTTCATTGCACACAATATAAGCTCGCTTCACCGACTTACGAACCTAAATTAGACTTTGAACTTCAATCTCACATTTCCTTATAATATGTTAAAAAACGACTGTAATATTGTTAGTAAGTAAATTCTTTTAACAAATTTATTAACAGACTGTAATGGAAGTTGGCATCATGAAGACCTTGTCGATTGGATAAGAGTGGTGCATGATCAGGCTGCCAAAAACACAGCAACTGAGATCTTCTCTGGGTAATATTCCATGGCCAACAAGTACAACCTTCTCATCCGGAGGAATGGAAGCCATGAGTTCCATCAAGGGTGCACTGTAATCCTCATGTGTATGAAGTTCATGGAGGCTTTTCATGTTGACGCCGGAGGCCAATAGGTCAACCGCAGTGGCTCTATGGCCTGCCGACTCGAGCAGCGGCTTCAGAACAAGAGCCACAAGGAAGGAGGCTCCTAATCCCACTTGGAGAACCATTGACTGGTTGTCTTTTAAGTCTCAGCGTAGCCATATGGCGGTCATTGCAGACCTTTTTTCTCCTCCTCATCGGAAAGAAGTTTTGCCGCCCAACTATAGCACTAAACAATAGTGTCTTAAGAAATTCTATAGATACTGAAATTCAATACTAAAAAATCAATGCTTTTATTAGAAGAGCCGATGAAAAACCTAATCAAAAGACAACTCGAGGAACAAGAGAATCATCAAATGACCATAACCGTATTTTCATATTAACTGTTGATGGACCTGCAAATTGCAAAGCACCATCACTCTCTGATTGTTATTCTGCCACAAGTTTAGTTAAACAAAATAGAGCAATCCCGCCCAACAACAATTATCATTTTGTGTAGCCCTCCATTGCAACTCATTTGTTCTCAAGATAAGAATGAAATCTGTAATTACTACTATACAAAATTGCAAAGATTCAAATGTGGTCTGATTGGACATTTTAGTCATTTTATTTTTGAAATATTCATATATATTTTTTATCATGCATTTTTTAAAACAAGTAACACACGCCTTCTCTTTCTTTTCTCTCTTTTGCCTTTTTCTTGTTCTGATTTATTATCATTTTGGTCACTAACAAAGATTGAACACGTGGCTTTCTCCTTGAAATTTCTCTATCTTGCTCTTCAATTTTCAGTTCTCATTTCCAACTCCTTTCTTTCCATTAACTCCCCACCTCACTATTGAAGCATTCTAAGGCTCCATTTGAACTACACTTTGGGGCAAAAATATTTTTACTCTCAGTTTCAAATGTTATTTCTTTTACACTTTTAACCAAGAAATTTTTTGCCGCCAATTTAAAAAGTCATTTGTTTTACARCTATGACCAACAAATCTTACTCTCGAATAAAAAATTTTTGCTCCAATCATTACTAAAAAAAAAAAATCTACAGTAATATTTTCCCTTTATTCAAAAAATTTAAACAGTAAAATTTCAGCTGATTAACTGCAGTAATCACTTTCAATTATGGTTTGACTTACGTGTACACTAAAAAGAACTATAATAACCTAATCAATAGGCAGAAGTCTTTTAGTTTCTTCAAAATTTTCACTTGAACAGTACTGGTATTAAATTGCAATAGAAAAACTATCCCATCCAAGGAATTATGGCTGGCCATTGAGTTAATGCTGGTTTGCAATAACTTTAGAAACTTTGAACTAAACACTCATCCAACTCACCCCTTTAATTGAAGAAAAAAAAATCTTCTGGATCGACGCTTACAATCTCTGCAAAACTCAGTGGAAATAAAAAATTCTTGAATCGTAAGGAATTTGTTCAACTGTTCAAGAAGAGGGGTAGACAAAATAAGTTAACTTCATACACTCTGATGAACTATAAACTTGCTTGTGCTGTACACTATCAAATTTGTAGAGATWTTGTGGTTTCTTCATTTTCTTCACTSGAAAATGCAGTGGAACGTTATAATAATCGATTATGACTTTGAAAGGTGTCGATTATGATGTAAATTTGGATAGGAGTTGTTGGTTCAATTACACAACATTGACTATGTTTGCATCATTAATCGACTAATGTGTAGAATTTTCAAGCATCATTCACCCGTACAAGTCGATTAATTAATCATAAATATCAATGGGAGGAACTTGTCTAATCGATTATTGCTTTTGAATGTGTCGATTATGACATAAATTTTCGTAGCATCATATTGTTAGTTAGCATCAATTATTTATAAATGGATAACCGATGTTTATTGCATGCTTTGTACTACACAGAAATATAACCAGTTGATTATTACTTAAACTATTTTCAACTCATATTTAGATTAAAATTGGGCCATTTGATTGTAATTATGCAGTCGCTTGTTCCTTGCCTGGTCTTCAAGTTGGAAGATAATAATATTTCGATATTACCTAAGTTTTACCCTTTTTAAATTCACATTCTTTCAATATTGTAAACGACATGGTTTTTATTTTTTCAATGTACAATATTGTCCATTAGGATTGTCAATTTGAAATCGGATCCAACACCTATACTCCTAAGCCACACCTATCTAGGAAAAGGAAAAGAAATGTTTGATTACTATTCATTATATGTATTTATAAATTAGTTCTGCTTTGTTACGTTACATAATTGCTTTGTAAGTATGCTTCACCATGTACTCTGCCCAAAGTATGTGCACAATTTTATTCATTTTGCAACTTTTGAATAATATTAGATGTCAGAGGATGCTGATGGTTATAAAGATTTACAACAGGGTTCTAGGAAATTAATTTCATTGATATTTGCATGAATTACAAATATGTAAATAGTATGTGGGTTGCGGAGGAGTTTGTATCGATTGCATGAAAAAAAAAAAGTTTAGAAGATGTTCTTGAACAAACTGGAAGGAAATGTCCCTCAAACAACTGAAAGCTAAGTGGCAAAGAATGAGGGACAAGTATCACCTTATAGCATGGTTGATTGAGACACCCGCTCACATTGGAGCTGGCTGGATCCTGGAGTTACGGACTATTAAAGCTGAGCCATGGCAGTGGAAACAATGGATTAAGGAAACATTGTCCAATTATTCCTTAATGTTTATGTAGACATAATATTTCTGAATTACCTTTCTTTTGACTATGGTAATGATTGATTTTGGTGTCAAATTTTATCCTTATGATTATTAATGGTTATTTTGCAACGAAAAGACTTGGAAGACATGATGTTCGATGTGCCAATTAGAAATCAATAATTTATTTCTCTTAGTTATCATTTATTTGTGCATTATTGCGTGAGTATGTTTAGTTAAATGTGAAATTCTATCATTTCAATTTAATTAGAGTTTTATCTACTCACTTAATTAATTTAGGTTTGGTCCATTAGAGCCCATTCTCTTTTTATAAAAAATCAAGACATATCTACTGGTGCAGTAAAAGTAGGAGCACTATGTCAAGTGGAAGTTTCAAGAAGTCTCTAAAATGGAAATAAAAAATACGCATTACTAAATTAAAGAAATGAAGGTAGAAATATGCATTTAATAGTCACGGAGAAAGAATTTCTTCAAAATGCATCGACTGTTTTAGCCCAATAGGTTGACAAATTACATAGGAGAATTGAAAGATTAGACATCAAGACCTTTGAATTTTGAGAAAATCTAGATGGGTTCCTAAATTTCCATTAATTATGATTCGTTTGGTTCTTTTATATTCATATTTATTTTTTCATAAGTTTTGTTTATTGCATACTTACTTGTTTACCTCCAAAGAAAAATATAGTTACAAGCTTGATATATAAGGGTTAAGTTGTACTTTGACAATACTTTTGTTTTATTGGAAAAATACCTTATTTTCTATTCATCTTATGAGTATTTCATACTTATAAGTATTTCGTACTATATCCCCGTTTACCATGATCTTTAATTAGCAAATATTTGCTAATAGAGATCATCATTTTCTCCATTGTACATAAAAAAATATGGTCCGCTACTTACATATATACTCAACTGATGTGGAAATATAATTATTCTTCTAATAGTTAATTAGAGCTACAATTAAATGCCAGGATCGATTTTTCATTCGAATTCACAAAAGTGATTCGCTTCTCATGAGTGTAAACACTTTCCATTAGGTCTTTAATTATACAAAAAATGAATAATTGTTAGTGAAAAAATGGTTACCCATCTTTAGAGTTCGTGCTATTAAGTGTTGAGAGCATGCAATTTGTGTGGCAAGGTTCTTGCTAATGCAGTTTTGAGCCTCCCCATGGTAATACTTATTCTGTTCATATGAAATTAGACCCATTGCACCAAAAAAATGAAATTCATTTCCTTTTAAAGAGCATTCACGATTAATGTTCTAAAAAATTGTAATCGAAGTTGTTTATCATAGCCACATATTTCTTCTTTCTTCCTTATTCTATACAAAATTATTCCTAATACATTTGAAAACTAAAGTAAAAGAACAAGGAGAAACGAAGAATGATTTTCTTCGAGTTCTTATATTTTAGAGAAATATATACCATTAGCACCCACATCTAATTCCAGCATTATACGGATGAGAATTATGCCAACATCTATAATGCCATGAAATGTTTGAGCTGTTGGGAGTTGTTTTGTCCTTGATAACACCGTAGTTATTTCACCATGAGAAGACACATCTAAAGAAGTGCTATTGGATATTAATCAATCAGTATATTTAGATCCAATCTTTCTACAACATTTTGGATGACTCCAACATCTAAATTTAGGAACCTACAAATGTGGAACTTGCTCAGTATCAGAGAGCTTACCACCACAGGCAACAGGCATAGAAGCTTTTGGATTCTTCATCATCATCTTAGAAGCACATCTGCTATTGAAGTAAAAGTAGGCGCAGTATGTCAAGTGGAAGTTTCAAGAAGTTTTTGAAAAGGAAATAAAAAATAKACGTTACTAATTAAAGAAATGAAGGAAGAAATATACATCTAATCGTCACTGAGAAAGAATTTATTCCAAATCCATCGACTGTTTTAGCGAAAAGGTAGACAAATTACATAGGAGAACTTGAAGCATTAGCAATCAAGACCTTTGAATTTTGAGAAAATATAGATGGGTCCCTATATTTCCATTAATTATGTTTCATTTGTTTCTTTGTATTCATATTTACTTTTTCATAAGTTTTGTTTATTGCATACTTGTTTACATCCAAAGCAAAATACTGTTACTAGCTTGATATATATGGGTTAAATTGTACTTTGACAATACTTTTATTTTATTAGACAATACCTAATTTTCTATTCATCTTATGAGTATTTCGTATTGTATCCCCGTATACCATGATCTTTAATTAGCAAATATTTGCTAACAAAGAACATGATTTTCTTTGTCGTTCTTAAGAAAAGTGGTCCATTGCTGACATATATATTCAACTAATGTGAAAATATAATTATTCTTCTAGTAGTTAATTCAACAATTAAATGCCTGGGTCGATTTTCCGTTCTCATTCATTCATTTCGCACCAGTGAAAACACATTCCATTAGCTCTTTATTAATACAAAAAATGAAAAATTGTTAGTGAAAAAATGATTACCCATCTTTAGAGTTCGTTCTATTAAGTATGGAGAGCGTGCAATTTGTTTGGCAAGGGTTCATGCTTATGATTACCCATCTTAAAAAAGTGCTACTGGGTACTAATCAATGAGTATATGTAGAGTCAATTTTTCTAAGGCAGTTTGGACAATGCCAACATTTATATTCAGACCAAAACGTAGACAATCTACATGGGAGAAATTGAAACATTAGTCATCAAGACCTTCGAATTTTGAGAAAATCTAGATGGGTTACTAAATTTCCATTAATTATGTTTCATTTGTTTCTTTATAGTCATTTTATTTTTTTCATAAGTTTTGTTTATTACATACTCACTAGTTTACTTCTAAAGAAAAATATAGTTACTAACTTGATATAGGGTTAAATTGTGCTTTGACAATATCTTTATTTTATTAGAAAATACCTAATTTCTATTCATCTTAATGAGTATTTTGTATTATTGTATCCCCGTGTTCCATGATCTTTTATTAGCAAATATGTGCTATCAGAGAACATTATTTTCTCCGTCATACTTCAAAAAAAAAAAAAATGGTCCATGTCTAATCAACTACTGTGGAAATATAATTAATCTTCTCATACTTAATTAGAGCAACAATTAAATGGCGACGTTGATTTCCAATGCTCATTCACGACTGAGATTCATTTCTCACGAGTGTAAGCTCTTTTGGTTAGCTGTTTCATAATAGCAAAACAAATAATTGTTAGTGAAAGAATGATTACCCGTCTTTAGAATTCGTGCTATTAAGTATCGAGAGTGTGCAATTTGTGTGGCAAGGGTTCATGCTGATGCAGGTTTGAGCCTCCCCATGGTAATACTTATCTTGTTTATATGAAATCAGATCCACTGCACCGAAAAGAAATAAATTTATTTTTCCTTAAATAGCATTCACGATTAATGCTCTTAAAAACTATAATCGCAGTTGCTTATACTAGCAAGATATTTCTTCTTTCTTCCCCATTCTGCAAAATAGTTAATTTTCTATTCATCTTATGAGTACTTCCTATTGTATCCCCGTGTCCCATGATCTTTAATTAGCAAATATTTGCTAGCAACATTGTTTTCTCCATCATACTTGAAAAGGAAATGGTCCATTGGTTACATATATAGTCAACTAGTATGGAAATATAATTATTGTTCGAATAGCTAATTAGAGCAACAATTAAATGGCAGCATTTATTTTCCATGCTCATTCAAGAACGAGATTCGTTTCTCACGAGTGTAACTTTCTCCATTAGCTGTTTCATAATACAAAAACAAATAATTATTAGGGAAAAATGATTACTCATCTTTAGAGTTCGTGCTATTAATTATCGAGAGCGTGCAATTCGACAAGGGTTCATGCTCATGCGTATTTCAGCCAAACCATGGTAATACTTATTCTGTTTAAATGAAATGAGATCCATTGCACCAAGAAGAAAGAAATTCATTTTACCTTAAAGAGCATTCATGATTAATGTTCTTAAAAACTATAACCAAAGTTGCTTATACTAGTAAGATATTTCTTCTTTCTTCCCCATTTTGCAAAAAAAAGTATTCCAAACACATATTAAAACTAAAGTAAACATAAAAGGAGAATAGGAGAGTGATGTTACATCGAGTCCTTAGATTTTAGAGATATATACTAGTGGCATCCTCATCTCTAGTTCCAGCATCATTTGGGTGGGAATTATGTCAACATCTATATTACCCCGACATGTTTGAGCTGTTGGGACATGTTGTATCAGTAATAACACCTTCGTTATTTCACCATGACATGGCACATATAAAGAAATGTTATTCGATATTAATCCATTATAATATGTATAGTCAATCTCTCTACAGGATTCTTGACAATGCTAGCATCTAAATTTTTACACATGCAAAGGTTGAAGTTGCTACTCAGTATTAGAGAGGTTACCATCACAGGAAAAAGCATAGAAGCTTTTGGATTCTTCATACTTATTTCAAAAATATATTTGCTGCCTGCAGAAAAAGTAGGAGCACTATGTCAAGTGGAAGTTTCTASAAGTATCTATAATGGAAATCCAAATTACGCGTTACAGAATTTAAGAAATCAAAGAAGAAATATGCATCTAATAGTCAAGGAGAAAGAATTTATTCCTAATCCATTGACTCTTTTAGACCAAAAGGTAGACAAATTACATAGGAGCAATACATAGGAGCCATAATTGAAAACATTAGTCATCTCAAGACCTACAGACT
>MEJB01000023.1:1223126-1259735 GCA_001752375.1 Rhazya stricta
TGGGTCGAAGGAGAAGATGCAAACGAATGACGGGTGGCTAGAACCAGCAACTGCAGTCAAGGTTCGAGCAGATGGCTCTGGACTAGTGCGGCGAAGGCAGGGACTAGCGACGTCGAGCAACTCTGGACAAAACCAGATCCGATACAAAGATGCAGTGATCTCGAGTGGATCTGCGAGATAAGCGGCTGGCGAGCGTGCTCGAACACTGGTGAGTTGCTGCGGTGATGATCGGTGCGGCATCAACCTAGGGAGAAAGGAGGCGGTGCAAGCAGTGGAAAGGGTTTGGGGAAGAGGGTAGACTGCTTTAGGCTGATTTAGGTTTTTTTTCTTTCCTCTCAAAATTGGGCCCTAACCCAAATCCTTTTGGCCTCCCATTCCATAACCAATCCAATCCATTAAATTAAATTCTACGAGCTTTCCTTTCGATAAAAATCTAATTTCGAATGAGAAATGAATAAGCCTAACAAGTCGAGCCACTAACTAGCCAAAGACCCTAATTCGATTAACACGATAATTTCTTACTTATTAAAGGTACAATTAAATAATAACCACATAGAAAATTATCCAACCCTAGTTGGCACACAATTCATACAACCATACAAAATTCGTAAAAAGTAATATCCCGGTATTACAATACTCCACCCCATAAAATAAATTTCATCCTCGAAATTTAGGACTCACATAARAAGTGCAAGTACTTATCACGCATTTCCTCCTCTCATTTCCAAGTAGCCTCTTCAACTGCATGATTCCTCCATAGAACTTTAACTAGTGCTATCGCCTTCCTCCTCAATACTTTTTCCACCTTTTCCAATATTTTCACTGGCATTTTTTCATAAGATAGGTTCTCATGAAGATCCAATGCTTCATAACTGAGAATATGGGAGGGATCCGAAGCATATTTCCTTAGCATGGAAACATGAAACACATTATGTACACCTGATAGGGTTGGTGGCAAGGCAACCCAATAGGCTAAATTGCCCTCCCATTTGAGGATTTCAAAAGGTCTAACAAATCGAGGGCCCAACTTTCCTTTCTTTCCAATATACGCCACATTTAGTTAGACTTTATCCCCAATTTCAAACTCCAACTGCTTTTTCTCTTATCCGCATAACTCTTATGTTTATTCTAAGTAGTTCTCATTCGTTGACGAATCTTTTCAACTGCCTCTATGGTGTGTTGCACTATCTCGGGACCCAACAGATTCCTCTCACCAACTTCATCCCAATGAACTAGCGACCTGTACTTCTTTCTGTAAAGTGCCTCATAAGGGGCCATACTAATAGTAGCTTGATAGCTATTGTTATAGGAAAATTCAACCAAAGGAAGAAATTCATCCCAAGTTCCTCGGAAGTCAATCACACAAGCTCTCAGTCTGTTTGTATGTTTGTAGGCGAAACGCGGTACGAAAATTCAATCGAGTACCTATAGCTTTATGCAAACTCTTCAAAAATGTAGAAGTAACCTTGGGCCACAATCGGACATAATGGACAGTCGAACACCATGAAGTCTATCAATCTTAGCCACATACAAATCCGCATATTTCTCCATGCTATAGGTAGTCTTAACAGGCAAAAAGTGTGCTGACTTCGTAAGACGATCCACAATCACCCAAATAGCATTATACCTTTCCTCGTCCTAGGCGACCAAACAACAAAATCCATGCCAATGCGCTCATATTTCCATTTTGGAACCACAAGAGGTTGCAGAAGACCAGAGGGTCGTTGATGTTCAGCCTTAATTTGCTGGRAGGTAAGGTAACGCTGAACAAACTTTGCTAGATCACGGCTCATACTAACCTACTAGAAATGCTTCCTCAAATCTCGGTACATCTTCGTACTTTATGGGTGAATCGAATAGGGCGTATTATGTGCTTCTCTCAAGATCTCCCCCCTCAAGCCTTATTGTTCGGAATCACAAGTCTGCCGCCATATCAAAGGGCCCCATCAACCGTGATCACAAAAGTTTCAAATGTTTCCCATTTGCAATTTTGTATTTGCCATTTCAACACCAGAGGATCATCCATCTGCATATCCCTTATCCTCTCAAGGAGAGTGGGTGCAAGAGTCATATTCGTAAAATAGCCTGATATGTCTTGCGAAACTATTTCCAAGTCGAGCTTTTGAATCTCTGCCAACAACAGTTTCTGACAGACTCGTAAAGCGGCCATGGCTTCATGATTCCTCCTGCTAAGCGRATCTGCTACCACATTAGCCTTACCTGGGTGATAGTTTATCACACAATCGTAATCTTTCACAAGTTCCAACCATCGTCGTTGCCTCATATTCAACTCCATTTGGGTGAAGAAGTATTTGAGACACTTATGGTAAGTGAAAATCTCATAGCTTTCCCCATACAGATAATGCCTCCAGATTTTCAACGCAAAAATAATGTCAGCCAACTCTAGATCATGCGTTGGGTATTTTTCTCATACTCCTTCAATTGCCTTGAGGCATGAGCAATCACTTAGCCATGTTGCATCAAGACACAACCCAATCCTTTCATCGAAGCACCACTATAAATCACGAACCCTTCACAACCTTGTGGAATTGTCAAGACCGGAGCGGTTGTCAGTCGTCTCTTCAATTCTTCAAAACTGTGCTCACAATCTGCATTCCACAGAAATTTCATGTTCTTCTTGGTCAACTGGGTCATAGGAAAGGCAATTCTGGAAAACGCTTCCACAAACCTTCGGTAGTAATCGGCTAACCCAAGGAAGCTGCGAACCTCACCGATGTTGGTAAGTGTTGGCCATCGTCGGACTGCCTCAGTCTTACTCGAGTCCACTGCAATGCCTTCCTGGACATAATATGCCCTCGAAATGGCATGCTATCAAGCCAGAACTCACACTTCTTAAATTTTGCAAAGAGCTTCTCGACTTTAAGCACCTGGTGCACCTTCCTCAAATGCTCTTCATGCTCCTCCCTGGATCGAGAGTCAACCAATATGTCATCGATGAAGACTATGACTAACTAATCCAAGTACTCCTTAAAGATTCAATTCATCAGATCCATAAATATAGCAGGTGCATTGGTCAACCCAAATGGCATTACCAAAAATTCATAATGTCAATATCGAGTTTGAAATGCGATCTTAGGAATGTCCTCATTTCGGACTCTGAACTGATGGTAGCCAAATCTTCGGTCAATTTTGGGCAAAACTTTCCCGCCCCCATGAAGTTGATCAAACAGATCATCGATCCTTGGCAACGGCTATCTATTCTTTATCGTCTCCTTGTTCAACTCTCTGTAATCTATACATAACCTCATCGATCCATCCTTCTTTTTTACAGACATCACAGTGCACACCCCATGGCATATAAAACAGTTGGATGATAATCCTCTTCGCCCTATCCATAAGATCCTGATAACGCTTCTGTTAACTCTTAAGTTCCGCAGGAGCCATTCAAATATGGGCCCTAGAGATCGTGCCGGTCCATTCGCCAGCAAGTCACGGCAAATTCCGATATCTTTACCAGTGGTAAACCTTGAAGGTCATCCGAAAACACATCTAGATATTCTTGAACAACCGAAATTTGTTCGATCGTGAGCTCTGTTTCAAGAATCTCGCCTAATGAAGCTAGGTAGCCAATGCAACCCTTCTTCATCATTTGACGAGCCTTTATAGCGGATATTATCGGGATGGACGGTTTCAGTCTAGACCCGACAAAATAGAACTGTAACTCACTAGGAGAACCAAACATAACCTTCTTTTTGCGGCCATCAATTGTGGCATGATGCTTCGATAGCCAATCCATGCCTAAAATGACGTCAAACTCCTAAATGTCCAATACCATGAGCTCCGCTATCAGCTCTTTCCCATCCAGTGCAATCGAACAATCCCTCAACACGTACTCCGAGTTTATGACTACTCCAGAAGGTGTGGACACACTATGCTGTGTAACCATATGTGTACACGAGGTTTGAAGTTTGTCAGCAAAAGTAGGGTGAACAAAAGAGTGGGTAGCTCCCGAGTTAAGTAATATGGTGGCAGGTGTATTACACACGGATAAAGTGCATACGTAACAAGTAATCCTTAAACTCATGCAATTATTTATAATGACTGAATTAACGTAATATTTAAGCTATAAGTACCTAACACTATGGTCGGTGCTTCATCGGCCTCTTTTCTCGTCATGGTGAAGACTCGTGCCTGAGCAACCGGTCTCTTCACCCTACAGTCCTTAGCCAGATGTCTTGGCTTCCCATAGTTCAAACACTCTCCACCACCTCTACCACCTTCACTAGGGCATTCCCTAGCAAAATGCCCTTGCTTCCCACATTTAAAGCACACCCCCTTGCCTAAGAGGCACTAACCCAGATGTTTCTTATCACAATTGGAGCAAACTTTCCTCTGCAGTTTGCTCTGTTGACTTCCCTGTCCATTCTCTTGGTGGTACCTCCTCTTCTAATCACACTTGATCCAGCCTTTAGAATTTTCACCTCTGAATCTCTGATTCATGGGTTGACTTTTGAAATCATCCTTGCTCAAAAATTGAGCCCTCTCTACCAAAAGAGCTTTGTTGACAACCTCTCGGTATGTGGAAAGCTCAAAAGGAATAACTGCTAGTTTAATTTGAGGCTTGAGCCCTTCTTCAAAGTGCTTGCTCTCCTTTCCTCTGTAAAAACCAAATCAGGTGCAAACTTGGCTAATCAAGCGAATTCAACTTCACATTCACTGATAGATCGGCTCCCCTYCTCAAGTCTCACAAACTCACGCTCCTTCTGCTGTCACACACTCTTGGAAAACATTGTTATCGTTGAGGGCCTGAATAAACATTTTCCAAGTGAAGGGACTAGTCTCCCTCTCATGCTGGCACTGAACTATCAGCCACCAGTCGTACGCCTCCCATTGGAGTATATATGCAGCAAAGTCGACCTTGTCCTCGCTTGTGCATCGCATGACAGAGAACGTTTTTTGGATCTCTATCAGCTAATTCTTAGCTTCCAAAGGATCAGTGGTACCCGAGAATGGCGGTGGGGCGAGCCTCTTGAATTTCGAGATCTTTCCGTATTCCCGTGTTTTACTCCTCCTCAATTGGCTAGCCTATCCAAAAGCAGTCATTGCCTGCATAAAGGCCTCCATGGTCATTAGAGTTCCTTGTGCGGCACGGGTACGACCTCCATGATTGGTGTGGCATCGATTAAGAGAGAAAGGAAGCGGTTCAAGCAACGGGAAGGGTTTGGAGAAGAGGTAGATGGCTTTAGGCTAATTTAAGGTTTTTTTCCCGCAAACTTAGGCCCTAACCCAAATCCTTTGAGCCTTCCCATTCCATAACCAATCAAGTCCATTAAATTAAATTCTACAGGCTTTCCTTTCGATAAAAATCTAGTTTTTGAATGAGAAATGAATAAGCCTAACAAGTCGAGCCACTAACTAACCAAAGATCCTAATTCGATTAACACGATAATTTCATACTTATTAAACGTAAAATTAAATAATAACCACATAGAAAATTATCCAACCTAGTTAGCACACAATTCATATGACCATAAAAAATTTATAAAAAGTAATATCCAAGGTATGACACTATTTCCCGCACAAATTTCACAATCATCATACATTACGTCAACTGCAACATTTTCACCAATAGGTATGCTTACTAAGAATGTGTAGGGCAATTCAACAGCACAAATATGCAAGTAATTCACACAATGTAGAGCAACAAAGGATGGGTCAATCTCGGGTCTATTAATACCTTGGCCTTGCGGGAGAAAAGTAGGAGCATACGTGTGACCACATTGGCGCTCGAATCGATGTCTCCCTTCTCCATAGTGAGCATTTTGCCTTAACTTGAGGCTTATAGGGTTTGGCTCCTACAGCTGCTTGAGTTCCAGATTGTTTAGAACTATTTTCCCACTGTATCGCTTCTGACAGATTTAGAAAGTTTCTAGAAATATGCCCTGCGTTGCCACACAAAAATAGAGGTTATTTCTCCAACAGCATTCTTGTTTAGTGTGTCCCGATTTCTTGCAGTGATTGCACATAGTGTTGCTTCGCCTGCTCCTTGCAATTATACGTTTTCCTCGATTTAGTTTCTTTCTCAATCCCGACCACTTGCCTCCACTAGGGCATTTGTAGGCTTTATTCTTGATGCATGTTGTTATCGCCTTAGTTGTAGTGCCTGATCACCATTTTTAGTGCATATACCAGCCTCGACCATTACTGGATAAGTGCTGGGAGGATATGGTGCTAACGCTCGCTGTAGTTCGAGTCGAAGGTCCATGATGAACTGTCAAGTCTTGTTTTCCTCCGTATCGAGAAGACACAGGCAGTCGATGAATAGCCTTCGAAATTTAGCAGCGTATTGCGATACTGATCTGGGGCCTTGCTGGAGGGTTTAAAATTGATCGATCATTTCTTTTCAAATCCAGCGTGGGACGAGCTCCTCTCAGAATTCTGCTATGAAGTTTTCCCATGTCCTGGGTTGAACCATCCTTGTCCAAGCTTCACTGGGCCAACCCACCATTCTTGAGCCAGACCTTGAAGTCGGAAAGCAGCGAACGCTACTTTTCGCTCTTCAGAGTATTGGAGGATTCGATATATATTGTCGAGCTGTTCTAACCATCTTTCAGCTTTGTCCTGCTGTTCAATCTCTCCAAAATATTCAGGAGGTTTGAATTTCAAAAACCTTTCTAGTGCCTCATCATCATCTCCGTTCCCTGATCGACATGAGCTTTCACCTTTTAGCACTTGTTCAATTACCATTGTCAAATGATATAAAGTTTGGGTCATCGCCACATCTGGTGGTAGTGCTAGTGCATGTATTTTGGGAYTTTGAACTTTAGCCTCTGGGTTCGTTTGAATTCCCAAAGCCTGTTGTCGAGAACTACGTGTGGTCTGTCTCCATATCTTTAAATGTATCATGCAAGATATATTTGCGCACGGCAGTACCCTTCGGATCTAATGTGCCAATCAAGTGTTCAAAAATTCCTATAACGGACTTAAAACTTACTATTTCAAAGCACATACAATTCTAACTTGAATCTCTAATAATCTTTGGAAGATCCTACTTCCCTTGATTTAAAAATAGGGACGACAGTATTTTCCTAGAATAGGCCAAGCCGACATGATTTTCCTAGCTATAAAAAATTGGAAGAGCTAAAACTGATGCAAATTGTAGAACAATGCCTACAATCCTTCTCCTTAAAGTTTTTTCTAGGGTAGGTAACAAAGTAGGCAAAATAAATTAAATAAGCCCTAATTAGAGGGGCATCTGGATCTAGAGGGTCAGTGTTAGGGTCTAGCTCCCTAATCACCCCAGGATGGCCACTGAATGGGTTCGATAGGATCAGTCAAAGGTGACAACTGTGGAAAGTCGAATGGAAGAATAGGTTGATAGGCTGACTCAACTGAAAGGTGAGGCTGATTAGGCCAATTGGTGGGCTCGCCTAAAAACTCTCGTCGAACAAGTCGAGTCAGGAATCTAGTGGTGGAGAGAAGTTAATTGAGGGGTTAGACCTAGCTCCGCTACATCTTATACACTTAAACTTACTAGTTAGATCCTTATTACCATTACGGACGCGATGAAGTTCCTCCTCTAGCATTTTCCACTTCCTACGACCCTCAACAAAAAATAATCCTAATAGGCATTTTATTTCTGCAAATTATCTTATTTAGTGTCAATCTCAAGAGCCTCTATCTTGGATCCCTGAAAGATAACCTGTGTTTCCAGCTCCTGGGTACCTAGCCAATAAGGCATTAGTGCCTAGGTGCATAGGTATCCTACAGCAAGAATAATATTAGCCCAAATACCATCAAACTTAAGCATACTAATATGATTCAAGCTTAAATACTTTCCTACTGCCTCTAAATCATAACTTAAGCTCTGTACCAACTGTGGCGACCCATCCTCCTAGGTTCCATTGGGAAGGAGTGATCGCCGCTAGTATCTCAAAAACCTCATATATAAAGGATGTAACTTAAAAACTTCAGAAGAAATATTATAGACAAGAATAAATTACGGTCCAAAAATACTATAGAGTATAACCTTCAAAAACACYAGAACTAGACTATCTCAGCAACCTGAGCTTCACAAGATATGTTCCTGTGAAACGCTCCTAAGCTCAAACTTCCTGCTAGGTCTAGTGATCAGTACATGTCACTAAGACATTAGACAATAGTGAGTTAGGCTCAATGAGTCCTTAGGTGTGTGCCATGTGTATTTCAAAATATTCAAGTGTGCATAGTATATCAAACTTGAATAATCATATTTGGGGGAAAACGCACCAAAGTATTTAGCTAAAAACATATCAAATTTGAGTAGTGAATGCTTAAGTCATGCAGAAGCTCAAAATATAATCAATATCATATCAAATGAGCTTTTCCATTTCAAAGAAAATCACAACCTAAGTGGGATAGAAAATTTGCATCTTACCACTTGTCTAATTTGGTTTGGTGGGGTCGGATTTACCAACCTTAACACCCAAATTGCGTGCGTGACTTTCAACCTTGTAACATCTTTGATAGAGTCATGTTTTACATGATGTTTTTCCCTTACTTAATGAATTTCTTGTTGAGGTTCTTATATGATTTATACAAGCACAAATTTGGCTTGAAATGATTAATTGCAGGGTTTTCATCTTAAGCACAAGAAAAGGGCAAAAATCAATTGTAGAAGAGCTTAAATAGGTCAAACAATGAATTTAGAGGAGTTTGGTGTTAAAACGCAATTTCCAAAAGCCAAAAATCATCAAAAGTAGAACTAAGCATGGAGGACTACTACATAAGGTGCCAGTTTTAGAGTAATCAAGCATTGGTTCAAGCCAAATCAGGCATCGACAGGACCCTTTTTAGGGCTTTTTGTGTTATTCTATAAGTAGTGCACTTTATGACCGACTTTAGGGACATTTTTTGTTTGAAAACAATCTCTTTCATAGTTCTAGAGTAGTTTAAACTAGAGTAATCTTTGATATTAACATGTTTATTACACTTTCTATGGTGGATTTCATGAATTTCATAGGCTAAACTCTTTGTGTTGGTGAGGGTTATTTGAGAAGATGATTTCTTTGTAATGGGCTAAACTTTATTGTGCCTTTATTCTTGATTCTTGATCTAGTTGAGTTGTTTATTTTCATTGTGACTTTCTTAATGCTTTTTGTAGATTAACTACCTACAAATTGATTTCATAATAAATTCGAGAGGACCGAGAGGTGAACAAATTGATTAAGACTTAGGCAATGATGATCCATTAGCATTGGACCAACTAGGGAAAGAAATGGTTCCTTTTGGGTGGTTTCCAATAGCAATTTACTGTGGTTAATGAAATTGGGGAATTTCTTATATCTTTAATGCAATTTCGATTAATCTAATTCACATAAGGATATGGCTTTAGTTAACTATAAATAGGGATTTTATGCCAAGGGATTGGGTAAAACCTAATTTAGGAAATTCTACCATAATCAATTAGATTATATTTGGGAATTACGACAATTATGTGTGTTTAGCTTAGCTACTTATAGGAATGATTCAGATCAATACCCTAACCAACCTCTTTTATCACTTTACATCTTTTTTGGATTTTAGGTATTTGAATTTTGTAATTGAACCTTTTAGATTACTTTTTCGTTCCTAGTTTTAGTCCAATTCAATCATATTTTTGAAAGGTTTAAATTAGGGTAATTCCATGATTTTTTTACATGATTAGAAATCCTTGTAGGGTCGACCTTAACTCATTTTCTAGACACCTTTTGAAACTAGTACACTTGCTAGGATATGAATGCAATCATGATCATGAGCATCAATTTTTGGCTCTGTTGCCAGGGACTTTGATTAATATTATATAATTATTGAATTATCTTGAGATTAGACCATTTTTTTGTTTGTTTCTGGTTTTGTTTGTCTATTTTTTGGGTATTTTGGTTTGAATTATGTTTTTCCTTTGTGTTGATGCGTACTAGATCTTTGAACATTCCATTAGAGATAAATACCAAAAATCTTGATACTATTCTTACAGACAATAGGAAAAGCATAAAAGAGGGAAAAATCAAAGTAGTTGATTGTGAAATTGTTGATTTGGGGGATAATAGTCAAATCAAGGAGAAGGAATTGGAGTTTAATAATTATAGGAATATGGATGATCAAGGGAATGAGGAAAGGATTAAAGGGATTATGCCATTCCAACAGTGGAAGGGGCTCATCCCACTAACACTAGACCTAGAGTAGCCGTAAACAACTTTGAGATCAAACCCGCAATTATTCAACTGATCCAACAAAGTGTGCAGTTCTATGATTTATCTAGTGAGGACCTTAATCATCACATCTCTACCTTCTTAGATATTTCTAATGCTTTTAAGCAAAATGGTGTTAGTGATGATGCCATTACGTTGAGAATCATACCCTTCACACTTAAAGATAAATCCAAAGCTTGGTTAATCTCTCTCCCATCTGGGTCCATCACTTCATGGGAACAATTAACCTCCACCTTCCTCCATAAGTACTTCCGACCTTACAAAACTATGAAGTTTAGGAATGATATCATATATTTTGTTCAAGATAGGGGGGAGTCGTTAAGTGAGGCTTGGCAATGATTTGAGGATTATTTGAGAAGGTGCCCTCACAATTCTTTGCCTTTATGGATGCTAATCCAAATCTTTGATGATGGGATGAGTGGGGCATCTAGGTCTTTGAAGGATGCCGCTAGTGGCAGAAGTATATTGAGAAAGCCACCTCAAGAAGCTTGAGATTTGTTTGAGGAGATGGCCTTGGCGGGTTCTCGATGGTTTAGTGAGAGGAATAATAGTGCTAAGAGAGTGGTGTGATGGAATTAGATGCCACACAAATCATTTTCTCCCAATTAGCTCTCATTTCAAAAAAAAAATTGCACATAGGAGGTAGAATCACGTGTGAACATTGTGGAAGTACTCATGAGAGTATTCATTGCCCGATGACTACTACCCTAACCCCAAGTCCCCCCCCCCCCCAACTCACTCAAAAGAAGGTGCCAACTATGTAGGCCCTAATGCTAAACCTAACAATGCCTACTCAATACCTACAACCTTGGGTGGATGAATTATCCTAATTTTTCTTGAAACCCAAATGCAAACTCTAGTTCAAATCCAAATATTAGGCCACCTGAACCTCAACCTCCAAGGTTCCCTCGAGATAAAATTTTCGATCTAGAAGCCTTGGTTGGTAAATTCATCACTAGTGCGAAAACCAAGTTTCAAAAAGAGGCTTCTATTAAAATCTTGAGAATCAAGTAGGGCAATTCGCTAATTTGCTTAGCTAAAGAGTTCAAGGCTCCTTACCTAGCAACGCCGAAGTCAATTCCAAAGAATTCATGCCATATCTTTAAGAAGTGGGAAAGTGATAGAGGATCCAAAGGTAATTTCGAAAGTGCTTCAAATGTAAAGGAACACTCTGAGATCAACAATTTAGGTGAAAAGGTTAAGGAACCTAGTGTTGCTACTAAACTTGAAAAAGAAACAATGGGTAAAGGTAAAATGGATAATGAAGAAGTAGATTCAAATCTTTGCCACTTCCCCTAGTTGTTGAGCCTTCTAAGCAAAGTCATCATTTTAGAAAGTTTGTAAAGAGATTGAAAAAATAGAGATAAATCTTCATTTTGTTGAAGCAATTTCTCAAATGCTGAATCATGCAAAAATTTGAAGGATATTTTTTTCTAATAAGAGCAAATTACTTGATTTTTAAAATATTTACTTGAATGAGAAATGCTCTATCGTTGTTCAAAATAAACTCCCACCTGAGCTTAAAGATCCGGCAAAATTCATTATTCCTTGTTATATTTGTGAGTTGTTTTTGATAATATGCTTCGTGATCTTGGGCTGCGGGTTGGGGCGAGTTAGGTTTGGCTGGATTGCAGGTCAGCCCAAAAAGCTCTAATTCCTTATTTCAGTCAATTGCATTTGCAAGTCTGTGCGACCTATTTCCTCAATCAATTCCTAGGAACCTATCTAGTTCATCAACACATGCACACTCATCGGTCATCGCCGTTGGTTCTGCTATCCTCTCTGGCCGTTGTTCTTAAATCTTCCTCAAGCACTGAGGTAGCCATTCCTGATTTCCTTCACGCTACTCGCTGGCTGACTGCCTGGCAACTGCTCGTCTCTGCCCTTCCTCAACCTCTCAACTCTCGCCTCTCTGGTTGGTCTTTGCCTTTCCTCTCTCAGCTCTTGCAGTGCTATACCACTCTTCTTTTGATTTGGTTGTTTGCTGTTGGCTGCTAACTTCTTTACTTTGTTGTTCTTGAATTTGTAGACCATCCAGAGTCCAGATGTTAGAATTTTAATTTTGATACAGTTGTATATTCCAATTTTTAAAGGTCCATGACAACATCTTTATATATATTCATAGAACAGAAAACTAGAAGTTTACCATGAAAAAATTGTATTGATTTTCCAAGCTTTCCTTTAGACTTACTTTTGCCAATTTTAATTCTACATTTCTACTATTGGACATTTTAGGATTTGTTTCCTTTTGCCACAATTTTCTCTTCAATGAATTGTGAAGTTACATATAATTCCACAGGGTCCTCAGTTTTCTATTTGAACGTAGTTGCAATACCCCTAATCAGGTTCTTCAGGTATAATCAGATTAATCATAATGCAAGATATACAGAAGAGGTGCATATTAACCATGAAATCTTCTTTAAGTAGTTTGACAAAGAAGATAGAATGATGAGGATTTGCATTATTGAGAACCAAAACACATAAAATATCGTAGCTTTCGGCTTGGTTGGCAGCTAGATGTGCAACCTTGACAGCTCAAAATTTAAGGAAGATAAGAAAAATAAATAAGTCTAGTGATGGCCTAGTATAAGCAGCAGCAGACTACTGGAAGGAACTCTGTGTTAATATACTCAATGTTTTGAAGCAATAGAAACTTATTAACTAAATCAACAGAAGCAGAACAATCTACTGGATTTTCTACACCCAAAACTGAGACCCCAAAAACCTTCTTTGATTGAACCATAAAATACTGAGGACAAAACTGATATTAACACAAAAAGATTGAGAGACCAGAAATAGAACCCGAAAGTTGATTCAGATAAATGGTGAATGAGTACGGTTTCATTCACAACATCTGCATACGTAGTTCTACCCAAATCACCGAACTCCCTTAACTAACCTAAATCATACTATCATTATTAAAACCAAAATCCTAGATATATCAAGAATGGTAGTACAAAAAATACACCATAGATAAATAAGAGACAGYAGTGGTGTCATCACTTTGGACTCTTCTATTTAAAGAACCTGTATTTTAAAAGCTACTTAAAATACTGGTTTTTTAGAATGTGGCTGGCTTCTTTTTTCCTTTTTCTCCCTTACTTTTTATGTTTGATGGTTGTAGTTTCTATATTTCAATACTATCCTTATCTTTTTCAATTGTCAGATTGAATTGGACATGGACTCTTCTTTAAATCAACCTATTAATTTAGATGATGGTGATGAATAAATACTAAAAGGGCTAGAGAAACTTCCGACGTTTCGAAACATTTTAATAAGATTGAAGGGATTTTAGTTGGAGATGGTATAGATGGAGTTGAATGTAAAGGATGTAAAAATACTTACAAATCTGAGGGTAAATATTATGGGACTTCTACTTGTTAAGACAAAGTTGTATAAACTTTTTGAGCAATATTCTAGAAACAACATGGCAACTTCTTCACAGCCACAATCTTCTTCTTCTGTCACGAGTAAACCTCGACAAAGTGTAGGAGGAGAGGTCAAAGGAAAGGGGAAAAGCATCTTTGATAAAAATGTTCCAATACTTTCTTAATTTCATGGTTTATGTTTTATTGTGGTAGCATACTTCCATTAATGTAAGAAATAATGACATATGAGAACCCAACAATTACAAGTATTGGGAAATCTCAATTGGATCTCTATTTGGAGGAGCCAAGCTTTAATTTTCATATTATATGGATTTAGATGTCTGGAGCACTGGAGGAATCAAAAGCATTGCTACCCAATCCTTTCCCTTATGGCATATGATGTTTGGCCATTTCTATTACGACTGTTACATCAGAGTTGGCTTTTCCCATGGTGCCCATGTGCTCACAAAGTATAGAGATTGCATCTTTCCTTAGAATGTGAAAGCTCTTATTTGCACTCGAAATTAGTTACATGGTTATGTTCTTGATAATTTCTTTTACAAGTTGTTATATTACGTTCTCCACTTAATTTATATAATGGTTTATTGTGATTTTAATATTTAGTTATTTTATATGCAGATAACAATGAGAATTCAAGTATTAAGACAACTTTCTCCAATCATGTGTCAAATGTTTTAGAGGATATCAAAGAAGATAATGGAGAACATGAGGGAAGGATTTTAAGTGAACAAACGATGTAGTATTATTGATAAATTTTAACAAACATTGCATTATTTAGTTTAATAGACTGTATTTCTTATTATTATTAATGAATTTTGTGATGAATGGTATTTTCATAGAAATTATTAATTAGTATGGAATATGATGGATTATTATGGCAATCATTTAAATGTTTTGTTAGCGATTTTTCAAGGAATTTTTAGAGATTTTATTATTTTTTATTATTTTTTTACTATTTTTTTTAATTTTTGGTGGCCTGGCTTGCCGACGGGCCAGCCTACCTAAGCACGCCTAAACGTTGGTTTGCGGTTGGCCAGCCTCGAGCCAGTGGGTTGATCCATATGACAGTACTAACCAAAAGGCTGTGATTAAGAATCTTGAGAATAAAGTACGGGAATGAGCTAATTTGCATAGCCAAAGAGTTCAAGGCTCCTTACCTAGCAACACTGAAGTCAATTCCAAAGAGTGAAATGTCAAATCTTTAAGAAGTGGGAAAATGATGTAAGATTCAAAGGGTGATGTAGAAAGTGCTTCCAATGAAAAGGAACCTCTAAGATCAATAATTTCGGTGAAAAGGTTAAGGAACCTAGTGTTGCTACTAAACTTGAAAAAGAAAAATTGAATAAAGGTAAAATGGATAGTGAAGAAGTGGATTTCAAATCTTTGCCTCTTCCCCTAGTTGTTGAGCCTTCTAAGAAGAATCATCAATTTAGGAAGTGTTTGAAGAGATTGAAAAAATTAGAGATAAATCTTCATTTTACTGAAGCAATTTCTCAAATGGGCAATATGCAAAAATTTTGAAGGATATTTTTTCTAAGAAGAGAAAATTGCTTGATTTCGAAACTATTTACTTAAATGAGGAATACTCCGCCATTGTTAAAAATAAACTCCCACGTTAACTTAAAGATCCGTGAAAATTCATTATTCCTTGTCATATTGGTGGGTTGATATTTGATAACGTGCTTTGTAATCTTTGGGCTAGCATATATTTGATGCCTTCATCTYATCCTCAATGTTTCGGGTTAGGAGAGGTGAAACCTACAAACGTGACCCTCCAATTAGCTAATAGGTCTATTAGATACCCTATGGGGGTAGTGGAGGATATATTAGTCATTGTTGACAAATTCATCTTCATAGTAGATTTTGTGGTATTGGATATGGAGAATGACTATCTAATGCCTTTGTTGTTAGGGAGACCTTTCCTAGCTATTGGAAAAAGTTTAATTGATGTGGAGAATGGTGATCTAACCTTAAGAGATGGATGAGTGTGTCATTTTCAAAGTGCCTAAACACCCCTACCAAGATCTAATCAAAGCTGTCTAATTATTTGAAGCTAAGCATGTAGAGCACACTAGGGGGTTTGCATTTGCAGAAGTTAAACAAAAAGGACATAAACTCAAACCTATTGTTGAAAGCCCTCCTTTAGATCTTCGGGGTAAGAAGAAAAGGATTAAGAAGTCTAGAGGGAAAAGGAAAAAGTTCGATGGAAAAGTTTCACTTTCGAGTTCTTGTGTGCCTCCTTGCTTGATAAGATAAAATGACCTCTCTCAGAGGAAAACTTGAAACCTACTTTGGGGGATGAGAAATGCAAAACCCCCCGATCCTACTTTGGTATGATGAACTAAAACAAGTCGACCTAGAGACTATAAACTATAATTTATTTCTTTCTTTTCACTTTTCCTGTTCTCTTCTTCTTATTTTTATCTTCCTATTCATTTCTCTTTTATTTTAAATTTTAACTATTGCATTTATAGGACTATGTTACATTCTTGGTCGAGTAAAAAAGGAGACAACATCAAGAGAAGTCCTTTTACCTTACTTTTGTGTTTATTTGATTAACATTGAGGATAATGRTATGTTCTAAGTGGGGGTGGAAGAATGGATTTATCTCTATTTTCTTTTATTTGTATTTTTGTGCCTTTATTGCTTTTTTTCCATGTTTTTTAAAGTTTTGAGCTTTCTATGTGATTTATTTACATGTTTTGATGTAATAAAACAGATGAGAGACCATTTTCTTTGGCTTGAAGAATTTAGAATTAATTTGATCTATCCAACTTTTTTACTTTCTAGCACATCTGGCCATTATTTTATGAATAGTGATTGCTTGACACGATAGTGGGGTAATTATGATGATTTGCTTATCACAACCACCCTATTGTTTTTTGTCATTCCTTGAGGTGAACTAGAAATATGATCTGTATTGATGAAGGTATGAAAGTCTTAGAACTTCTTTGAATCGTTTGAACCTTRCACTCTTACCCTTACTATAGTATATCCTTAGTTACCTTTTTGAGCCTTTGAAATTTTTATTGTTCTTTGATACACCCTTTTATGGTTTGTCTRYTTAAATTTGCTTACATTTTGTCTTTTCCATTGTAAGAGAATTCAAACATCTGTTCTTATTTTGGGATTGAATAGATTTCTTTGAATGCATGTTGAAAAGATGAAGTTTGAGGGTTGATGAAAGGAGTAAAGGGGTTATGTTGTTGAGAAAATTAGAAAGAAAATGGGTTCTTGAGAGGTGAAAGGTTGTACCGAATATTTTCTRGGGAAAAATGTTTGATGTATCTTTGAAATGAGGATCAATGAAGAAAAATAGAAAGAAAAGAAAAGAATTTGTGGCTATTGTTGGTTGTTGTTACACAAAGAAGGGAGGACAATGTTGTGAAGAAATTTAAAAGAAGAAAATGGAGTTATAAGGTTTAATTGTTGATTTTTGCAACACTCTCTTACTTTTGTTATTTCCCTATCCTTCATTTCATACCTATACATTAGCTTATATTACAAGCTTTAAATCCTACTTAACCTTTGTCTATTTTGGTTATCTCGATTAGAGGAGAGGTGGTGATGATTACAAACTTATAGGGTGGATGCCCATTTATTGATGCTTTTAGTGTTGGTGAAGTATTTCCCTAAATGTTTGTCAAGTCTTTACTAGACARATGATTTTGGCTATTCTCACTCACTCACATTTTCCAAATGGATAGATCTTATTTACACTTTAATTCTCTTGTTATGTAATGGAATTTTGTATGTGTTATTGAATTGAACGTGTAAATAACTCTATCTTCTTGTTCTTTGATTGATTTAATTGGACTATCTAGATTGTTGTTTGCCTTATCTCTATATTTTGTTCGAGGATAAATAAAAGGCAAGTAGGGGTAGTTGATAGATTCATATTTTACATTATGTTTTTCTCTTAAGTCGTTTCTTGTCGTGTTTCTTAATGATTTACCTTGTATTACACTAATTTTAGATTGAAATGATTAATTGCAGGGTTTCATCTTAAACATAAAAAAAGAGCAAAAATCGGTTGTAGAAGAGCTTAAAGAGGTCAAACAATGAATTTAGAGGTGTTTGGGGTCAAAACACAATTTCTAGAAGTTGAAATCATCAAAATCGACTAACTATGGAGGAGTACTATATGAAGCTCCGGCTATAGGGAAATCAAGCATCGGTTCAAGGGCTTTTGCATGCCTTGTTTTCCTAGAATCAAACTGGCACGTTTTGGACCAAATCACATGCTAGTTTTGTCTTTTCTGCCTCAAACGATGCTAGTTCAAGCCAAACAATGCCAGTTAGTTATTCATTTCTAGTTTTAATCCAATTCATTCAAACATTAGATAGGTTTAAATTAGAGGTATTTGGTGATTTTAGTTCATAGCCGCAATAAGCAGTACTACTGACTTTTGGTTAGGGTAGCTATCTCAAGGGCTGATGCCTCTTGTCCAAGAGGTGGCTCGTATTGGTGACTAGCCACTTGATCATTTGGCTAGCCTCTTGAGATGACCGGCATCATACTCATCTTTCATAATCAGATCTACAATGTAACTTTCACAAATCACAAATTCTTAGCCATGAGGTTCAAAAATCACAAAGTGTACGATCACGAGGTTTACAATCATAATGTCAAAATCAAATTCCAATCTCATATCAAGTCAATAGTATTTTTTATAGAATTCGGAATGACTCGGTAAATCGATACTTTGCTTCAAATAAATGCACATCTGTACTTCCAAAACATAGTAAAATCATTCCTAGGAAAGCTTAAAGTAATTTCATATAAAGCATTTCACAAGCATTTAGTAAAAGCTTGGTAGATCGAATGTGTTTAAAACACTTCATTTGAGTAACAAAATTCACGCATTCCGAGGATTCACATAGAACAAAGAGATTCACATTCAAGCGTATAAGAATTCATTAAAAGCATATCTAGGAAATGCTCTAAATAAAACATGCTATTTGAGAGGTTTAAAAGAAAGAGGTACTTGCCTGAGCTTGTGAATTAAACAGCTAAAAACTCTGGATTAAAATTTCCTAAAATTGGTAGGAAGAATATCCTTTAGCTGCCTTATAATAAGGTTTTCACCAAAATATCACACATAAGGTCGCATACCAAGCTGTTTGCCCAGCATCAGTAATGTTCGGTAAAACAGTCATAACATGACTTCGGGTTCTAGGTTCCTTATGAATATTATATGGAACTGAACCAAAMTCTGAAATCTAATTTTATGAGTATGTTTCACTTAATTCTAAGCAACAAATAGATTGCAGTTTAGTTATGAAAACAGTGTTCGGTTCCTTTCCGACTAAACTATCGAGTTTTTGATATTTTATCAGTAACTAGAATTGTACTAAGGAAAATTGAATAAAAAACATCTCCTTATGTTCCCATGACATTCAAGAACATATTCGGGTAAGAAAAGAACCTACCAATGCATATTTAACTCCATAATATATCTAAACAGAGGAGTGAAATCGGGGACTTTGAATTTGATAGGGTAAGATGGTTTTGGTCATATCTCTAATTCTATTTGTTCAAATTATACAAATAGAATCCCAAATTGGACCTTAGATTCATATCTATCAATCAGTACCTCATATACATAATTTCAACYAGCAATCAATTCTGAAGGCATAAAGACATTCAGGTATTTTGTTAGCTGGCCAGACTAGCAGTGGCTAATGAGAGGGTCTCAGTGTTTCTATCATATCTCGGATTATGCTAACTTAAATCCAGTGCAATTGATCTAAAAATAATCCTTAAATAGTGAGCCAAATCCATATAATATATGCTAAAATCCAATACACAAATAAACTAGAAATATCCCACGACAGTGAACAAAAACTCAGTTCCTTGATAATGTCCAACAATTTTGTACAACCAATATCTTATGATTTACTAAGGCTATGGCCATGGTTTTTGACTTTTTTTTAAAACCTAAGAAACAGTACTTCAATATATAATTCTGAAACCCATTATTTATAGGTCATTCTAAGAAAAAATAGAACCAAAAAAGAGTATACCCAAAACTATTTTCATCATTTCCCATTTCATCATTTCCCAGCAAGAAGGCATATATCAAGTTCTTCTCATCCTATTCCAACCATAATCATGCTARTCAAGCTAACAAAAACTCTTGCAATCACAAAGTCAATGAGCATGCTCATTTYCCATAGAAAACCAACTTAAAAAGGAATGCTATTTCATCCAAGAACTTGGCAACTTATCAACCATATTCAAATATCAAACAACTAGAATATAAACTCATATATCTATAAGCTTAATTTATCTAATCTATCTAAAGCTGTAAAACATTTACACATGCTTATCTATAAAAGACATCAATGAACTAACATTAAAGGAAGAAGAAAGGTAAGGAATGGGGTCTTGAAGGTGCCCTAAGCATACTGACAATAGAGTCCATCATCATGGAACAAGAAGAAAAGAGGGTCCGATTATGGCAGTAGTTTATGGAGAAGAAAAAACCAATAAGAAGCCTTTCTTACCTAGTGAAGAACAAAAGTAAAGCTTCCAGAAAAGGGAAGAGGAAGGTAGAACAAGGCTTCTGCTAGGTTGTGCAAGGCCGAGAGAGAGAGAGAGAGAGAGAGAGTGTGTTGAGAGGTGTGTGTGTTCTTGCACAAATGAAATGGAGAGAAAAGAGAGAAGGGAGGCCAGCCAAAGAGGAGGGGCTTTATAGTGTTTGGAGTGTTAATCTTCCTTCAAGAAAAAGAAGGAAAAAGGCTTTCTTAATAAGCTTAGCCAATTTTTTGTAATAAGAATAAACAATGGCTTCTTTTTAAAGCTTAAGCAAATCAGATTTCTGAGGGAAAACGTAACCAATAATTTCACCAAGAAGAAGAGAAAGAAGGGGTAAAGGAATACGACAAAACAGTTTAAAATAGGTAGTTGGTTGTTAAAGGTCACATAGGCAAGGGTAGAGTTATTGGTCAATTTATGATCACCATATGTATGCATGGTAAGTGTCCTAGCTTTGCATGCATTGGCTAATTGAAATAAAGAGCATTCTAGTAATTACTCTAGAACTATGAATATATCAATATAACTATTACAACTCGGGTAATACGTGTGTACAAAACTAGTATAATAATTCTAAATTGTTTACTAGAAATTTCGAATGTCCAAAAGTGTATTCAAAATGCATGTARGCRTGTGGCTTTACTTATTCCTAATAGATATGAAAATTAATAGAATAGCATTGTGATTTTCATCCAGTCCATATATTTTAGAGAAACCCACATCTCTAGTTCCAGCATTATGCGGTGGAGCATTTACATAAACATCTATATTGCCCTGACATCTTTGAGCTGTTGGGACTTGTTGTTTCCCTGACAACAATGTAGTTATTTCACCATGAGAAGGCACATTTAAAGAAGTAATACTGGATATTTAATCCATTCATATATGTATTCTCAATCTATCTATAGCATTATGGACAATGCCAACATCTAAATTTTGAAACATTCAAAAGAGGAAATTGGTCCTCAGTATTAGTGAGGTTACCATTTGGAACAAGTAAAAGTGATAGAAGCTTTTCGATTCTTCATCCTCATTTTAGAAGCATACCTGCTGTGGTAAAAATAGGAGGAGTAAGTTAAGTAGAAGTTTCAAGAAATCACTGGAATGGAAATCCAACATACGCATTACCAAATTAAAAAAATGAAGGAAGAAATATGCATCCAATAGTCATGTAGAAACAATTTATCCCAAATCCATCAATAGTTTTAACCCAAAAGGTCAAAAATCTATGGAGGAGAAATTGAAACATTAGTGATCAAGACATTTGAATTTTAATAAAATCTAGACTTGTTCCTAAATTTCCATTAACTACCATTCATTGGAATCATTATACTTGTTTTTACTTTTTCGTATTTATTGTTTATTGCAAACTTGTGCATCCAAAGCAAAAGATATTTACTAACTTGACATAACTGTACTTTCACAATACTTTGTTTTATTAGAAATTACCTAATTTTCTATTCATCTTATGACTATTTCGTATTATATCTACTTGTCCCAAATCTTTAATTAGAAAATATTTGCTAAAAGAGAACGTTGTTTCTTCATCATAAAAGGAGTGATTTGCATCAAGTCCTTAGATTTAGAGAAACATATACCTGTGGCATCTACATCTCCAATTCCAGCATCACTGGAAGGAGCATTATATCAATATCTATATTGCCCCAACATCTATGAGCTGTTGGGACTTTTTTGTCCCTGACACCACCATAGTTATTTCACCATGAGAAGGAAATTTTAAAGAAGTGATGCTGGCCAAGTGTTAAATACTTGTGGCTTAGCTAAAGAAAAGAAAATTATAATAAGGCTCAAAGGGATTTACTAGGGGGAAATTTTCAAGGGTTGATTATTTGAAGGCAAAAAATGCGTATTCCTAAATGCCTAATTACTTTTGGTGTACAAATCTTACACACATGGTCTTGCAATGAATAATGGTGGTTCTAGAATAATCACCTATTGTGCAATAACTGCTCAATCAAAGAAAATGTGAGCATATAGAAAGCTCGTTTAGGCTCAAGTCACTTATAAGTGATTTTTTAGGTCGATCCATGCATGTTCATCTTTGAAGGTGCTTAAGGGGGATATGCTCAAATTAATACTTATACATGTATTTAATGAGAATTTCAACTAAAAAATGACATACAAGGTATCGAAATATCTTGAGATTCTAAAACACATTAATATGTAGAAAAAAGCAAATAAGAAGAGAAGATAAAGAAAAAAGGATTGTTTTTATTTTATTCATTTTTTAGATAAAAGAAGCTATATTAACACTAAAATAAAACACAAAGTGCCCTCAACACTTAAATGGTTCATTATACCTAGTAAATTAGCAGATGACAGAAAAGGAAACAAATCACGAACACCAAATAATTACCACAACAGAAATAAAATAATAAACACAAAAATAAAAGAAAATGAAAGAAACGAAAAGTGAAAGTTGGAGAGACATTGGCCTATAAGGTGGAAGCTGCTGCTGTAGTGGTAGTGCCTGTGTGGGTAATTGGTGTAGCGGTCTTGGTGGGAGAAGAATATATGGTGGTGGACGGTAGTTGAAGGTTGATTGACGATAGGAAACAAATCATGAACACCAAATAATTACCACAACAGAAATAAAATAATAAACACAAAAATAAAAGAAAATGAAAGAAAAGAAAAGTGAAAGTTGGAGAGACACTGGCCTATAAGGTGGAAGCTGCTGCTGTAGTGGTAGTGCCTGTGTGGCTAATTAGTGTAGCGGTCTTGGTGGGAGAAGAATATATGGTGGTGGACGGTGGTTGAAGGTTGACTGACGTTAGGGAGGTGTAGAAGAGCAAGGCAGCGGTTGTGGAGAAGAGGGAGAGAAAACTAAGGAGTAGGGAGGAGAGGAAAAATCGAAATTAGAAGAGAAAAAAGATAGAAAAGAAATAGGAAAGTAAAGAAATAAGAAAGAAAAGAAAAACGAAATAAAAGAAGAGAGAAAATAAAAAAGAAATTAAAATAAATAAATATTTTTTGGATTTTTGGATTTTTGTTTTTATCAAGAATCCGTATGAGCATATGGAATATTGAATCTATTTTTGGACTATTTAAATACGTCTCATAGGTAGAATTTTGAGAAAAAACTACATGAACATATGATAAATTCGGTTAACTTTGCCCCTAGATGTTGTATAGGCATATGGTATTCCAAGGCCGACTTTGGAAAATTCTACTAAACATGAAATTTCATCATGTGAAATGTTGCTTCAAAAGTCTAAATAAATCAATTCTCACTAAGTAAGAAAGAAAATAAAAAGAAAAGCATTAAAATCATTCCGTTACCTCCCAACAAGCACCTTTTTCTAACATCTTTGGCTAGAGATRCTCATTGTTCAGATTAATTGATGCTAGTTGAACCAAGTGTATCCCTCGATCTTAGACATCCACATGCTTAAGAAAATGTTCAATTTTATCAGCAGCATTAAACATTGGACCCGTGGCCAACCAGGAAACTCAACTGCACAATGAGCAAACATTTTAGTAAGAAAAAAAAGGGCCCATCAAATTAGAATGCAATATATCGAGATCCATCTTCAAGAATTTATGCACTCATACAATAGTGAAATTTTTATCAAGAGCAATTTTCAGCTTAGAATTGCTATCTAGATAAAAGAATTTATGCTTTAGGAGGATAACATCTATAACAAAAGCAGAAGGCATATCATTAGAATATCTTATGAAATCAAAAACATTATATTTAATAGTTTTTCCATCAAAATCCATCGTTAATGCACTATCATATGTATTAATTGATATCATGGATGTTTTACAGATCAAATTAGAATAATTATCATCTTTCTTGTCAAGCACATAAAATTCATTAGGAACAAGCATCTTATACGTAATTTGACTAAAATATTTTCTCAAAGTCCCTCAAGACACACATTATAGAAGTTGAATAATCACGCCTATTTCTCGTAATAAAGAAAGATAGAAAGAAGAATAAAGCAAACAAATTAGAACAATATTAGGAAACAACAAATAAGATGTTGGAAACAATATCTTTGATAGATCTGGTTAAAGTTACTAATTCCATCTTGATTCTATTCAATCGATCACAGATGCAAAGATAACTTAATTATTGCAAGTAGATTGTTATGCTTGTTTAGAAATCAGCTAACAACCAATCTCTTGTTACTATTTAGGTCATTCGGGAAACCATCAATTACCAATCCCTAATCCAAAAGACAACCCTTAGAGAACTCTAGGATTTTGGTGTTCCAATAGCATCAAATTCTAGGGAGACCCAGTTCATAACCAACAAACTCTTAACTGATTTATTTTTAGTTAGATTATCTACTCTCATGTTAAGAATTATGGGCATAACCCGATCAAGTTACCACTTATTTAAACCTGACAATCATTTACAAATTTAAAGGTTTAATTGGTTGCAAAGTAAAGAGTCTAATCAAATAACAGGCCTAAATTACCTATTAAACTGAATACATGAAGTGCCCGAAAGAAGAGAGTAAATAAATACTTACAAATAATATAGATGAAAAACATTTAGATCTCARAATTGTTCTTCAATCAAGGCATCTTTTAGTACTTCATCTGGAATCAAGAACTTAGAACATAGTCATGGAGGAAAACAATATTCTCTTAAAGAAAACTGAATGCTAAATGATGAATAATTCATTAGTCTTGTGGTTCCTATCTCATATTCTTTATTTTTATTAGGTAGTTGAGTTTTACTGAATTACATGGAATATATATCAAAGAATACTCCCAAAACATTAGGGGAACTTCAAAATATATGCTAAAGACCTAAAATTCATCCACCCCCGTCCCCATGCGATAGGTTGCTTGATTTCAGGTTTTTACCCTCAAAATGCACCAAAATTGCCTTATTTTCTCCAACTGTCTCCGAAGAGTCCTAAAATGATAAAACTATTGATAAAACACAGAATAAATGCAGTAAATATCTCCAAAATAAATCAACTACTCCATAAATATCACATTAAATGGACTTTATCAATTGCTAACATATCTAGTCAACTAATACGGAAATCTAATTATTCTTCTAATAGTTAAATAGAGCAATTAATAAAATGCCAACATTTATTTTCCATGCCTATTCATGAGCGAGATTCGTTTTTTACGAGTGTAAATTTTTTTCATTTTTTCATAACACAAACATGAATAATTGTTAATGCAAAAATGATTAACCATCCTTAGAGTTCTTACTAATAAGTCTCCAAAGCTTGCATTTTGTGGAGTGAGTCTTCTTGTTGATGTAGTTTTGAGCATCCCCATGGTAATACTTCTTTTGTTTATATGAAATCAGATCCTTTGCACCAAACAAATAAATTCATTTTCCCTGAAAAAGCATTCAGTTGATAAAAAGTATAATCGAAGTTACTTATACTAGCAAGATATTTATCCTTTCTTCCACATTCTATACAAAGTGATTCCTAATAGAGCCAAAAACTAAAGTAAAAGTAAAAGGAGAATAGAAGAGTGATTTGCATCAAGTCCTTAGATTTTAGAGAAATATATACAAGTGACAACCACATATCTAGTTCTAGCATCATTTGGAGGAGCCATTATGTCAACATCTACATTGCGCTGACATCTTTGAGTTGATGGGACTTGTCCTTGATAACACCATACATAGTTATTTCACTTTATTTCACCATGAGAAGGCACATTTAAAAGAATTGTTGCTGGATATTAATCTATCCATATATGTGTTTTCAGTCTTTCTATAGCATTCTGGGCAATGCCAACATGTACATTTTGGAAATGCAAAGGTGAAAGTTGCTCCTTAATATCAGTAAGGTTACCATCACAAGCAAAAGAAATAGAAACTTTTGGATTCTTCATCCTCATTTTAGAAGCAAATCTACTATAGTAAAATTAGGAGGAGTAAGTCAAGTAGAAGTTTCAAGAAATCACTAAAATGGAAATCCAACATACACATTACTAAATTAAAGAAATAAGGAAAAAATATGCATCCAGTTGTCACAGAGAAACAATTTATTCCAAATCCATCAATGATTTTAGCTCAAAAGGTAAAAAATCCACATAAGAGAAATTGAAACATTAGTTATCAAGGCCTTTGAATTTTAATAAAATCTAGATTCTTTCCTAAATTTCCATTAATTATGTTTGATTTATTTCTTTATATTCCTTTTGAATTTTTCYTATTTTTTGTTTATTGCATACCTAACTTGTYCATCCAAAGCAAAATATAGTTACTAACGTAATATATAACAATTAAATTGTACTTTGACAATACTTTCTTTTGTTAGGAAATACCTAATTTTCTATTCATCTTATGACTATCTCGTATTGTATCTACTTGTCCGATGATCTTTAATTAGCAAAACATTGCTAATAGATACTATTGTTTTCTTCGTGATATTTTACATTAAAAAATGATTCATTGCTAACATATATAGTCAACTAATCTGAAAATATAATTATTCTTCTACTAGTTAATTAGAGCAACAATTAAATGCCAATATCGATTTTCCAAGCTCATTCATGAGCGAGATTCATTTCCCACAAATGTAAACTTTTTTTCATTAGCTATTTCATAATAAAAACATGAATAATTGTTAGTGAAAAAATTATTATCCAACTTTAAAGTTCGTCCTATTAAGTCCGAGATCCATTGCACCGAAAAGAGAAATTCATTTTCCTTTTAAAGGCATTCACGATTAATGTTCATAAAAACTATAATCGAAGTTACTTATACTAGCAAAGATATTTCTTCTTTATTCCACATTCTTTACAAAATTATTCCTAATAGAGATGAAAACTAAAGTAAAAGTAAAAGGAGAATAGAAGAGTGATTTGTATCAAGTTCTTAGATTTTAGAGAAACATATACCAGTAGTACCCATATCTCTAGTTCTGGCATCTTTAGGAGGAACATTATGTCAATATCTATATTTCCCTGACTTCTTTGAGCTGTTGAGACTTGTTGTGTCCTGACACCACCAAAGTTATTTCACCATGAGATGGCACTTCTAAAGAAGTAATGCTGGCCAAGTGTTAAATAATTGTGGTTTAGTGAAAGAAAAGAAAATGATAATAAAGCTCAAAGGTTTACTAGGGGGAAATTTTCAATGATTGATTATTTGAAGGCGAAAAATGATTATTTCAAAATGCATTAATTATTTTGGTGTACAAATCTTACAAACGTGGTCTTGCAGTGAATAATGGTGTAAGTTCTAGAATAACCACCTATTATGAAACAACTGCTCAATCAATGAAAATGTGAACATATAGAAAGAATAGCTCGTTAAGACTCAAATCTCACTTATAAGTGATTTTTTTAGGTCAATCCATGCATGTTCATCTTTGAAGGTGCTTAAGAGGGTCACACTCAAATATGGTCAAAGTAACTACTTATACATGTATTCAACGAGAATTTCAACCTGACAAATGACATACAAAGTATTGGAATATATTGAGATTCCAAAACACATTAATGTGTAAGAAAAATATCATAAGAAAATAAAAGAAAAGAAAAAGAAAAAATTATTTTTATATTTTTTCATTTTTTAGACAAAAAACTATACGAATACAAAAAAAAAAAAAAAAACATAAGATGCCCCCATACCTAAATGGTTCATTTTCCCCAATAAATTAGCAAATGACAGAAAGCCACTAACACCACATAATTACACAACAGAAACAAAATAATAAACACAAATAAAAGAAAATAAAAGAAAATAAAAAGTGAAAGTTGCAGAGATATCGCCCTATAGGGTGGAAGCCATTGCTGTAGTGGTAGTGCCTARGTGACTAATTGGTGTAGCAGTCTCGGTGGAAGGAGAATATATGGTGGTGGACGGTGGTTGAAGGTTGACTGACAGTGGTGAGTTGTAGAAGAGCAAGGCAGCGGTTGTGGAGAAGGGAGAGAGGAAACTAAGGAGTAGGGAGGAGAAGAACAAGGGAAATTAAAAGAGAAAAAGGAAACAAAAGAAATAAGAAAGAAAAGAAAAATGAAATCAAAAGACAAGAGAAAATAAAAAAAGAAATTAAAACACAGAAAATATTTTCGGGATTTTTGGATTTTTTGTTCTTTATTGAGAATCCATTTCGGCATATGGAATATTGACCCTGTTTCTGGACTATTGGCGGCATCTCATAGGTTGAATTTTGAAAAACCTATATGAGCGTCTTATAAATTTGGTTGACTTTTCCCTAAGCTATCATATTGGCATATGGTATTCGAAGGCCACTTTTGGAAAAATCCTATTGGACATGAAAATTTATTCTAGAAAATATTGCTCGATAAATGTAAGTAAGTCAATTCTCACTAAGTAAGAAAATAAAAAGAAAAGCATTAAAATCATTCGGTTGCCTCCCAACATGCACCTTACTTTAACGTCTTTGGCTAGACATGCTCCTTGTTCAAATTAATTGATGCTAGTTGAACGAAGTGTATCTCCTCGATCTTCGACAAACACATGCTTAAGAAAATATTCACTATTAGCATTAAACATTGGACCAGTGGCCAACCAGGGAACTCAACTGCACAATGAGCAAACATTTTAGTATTGCTAATAGAAGAGCCTATCAACTTAGAATGCAATAAACCATTGTCCATCTTCAGGAATTTATGCACTTCCTCAATAGTGTAATTTCTATCAAGAGAAAATTTCAGTTTATAATCACTATCCAGATAGAATAATATATGTTTTAGAGGGATAACATCTAGAACAAAAGTAGAAGGTACATCGTTAGAGTATCTTATGGAATCAAAATAATTACATTTAAGAGTTTTCCCATCAAATTCCATGGTTGATGCACTATCATATATATTAATTGATATCATTGATGTTTTATAGATTGAATTAGAATAATTATCATCTTTCTTATCAAGCACATATTCATTAGGAACAACCATCTTATACGTAATTTGTACTAAAATATTTTCTCGAACTCCCTCAAGATAAACATTAGATCTATCAAAAAGTTGAACAATCACATCTATTTCTCTTAATAAACAAATGTTCAAAGAAGAATAATGCAAAAAAATCACAAGAATAATAGGAAACAACAAATAAGATGGTGGAAACAATATCTTTGAAACATCCGGTTCAAGTTACTAATTCCATCTTGATTCTGTTCAATCGATCACAGATGCAAAGATAACCTAATTATTGCAAGTAAACTAGTTATAGATGTTTGGAAACTAGCTAACAACCAATCTCTCCTTAATCTTTGGAAAACCTCAATAACCACTCCCTAATCCAAAAGACAACACTTAGAAAACTTTAGGATTTTGGTGTTRYACATCATTAAGTTTTCGAGAGACTCAGTTCATAACCAACAAACTCAGAACTGATTTGTTTTTGGTTAGATTATCTATTCTCGTGATAAGAATTATATGGTGTAGCAGGCYTAATCRGATCAAGTTACAACTTATTTAAACCTAACAACCAATTACATATTTGAAGGTTTAATTGGCTGCAAAGTAAAGAGTCTAATCAAGTAATATGCTTAAATTACCTACTACACTGAGTACATGAACTTCCCCAAAAAGTACAGAGTAAGTAAATACTTACAAATAATCAAGAAGAAAAATAATTAGATCTCATAATTGTGCTTGAATCAAGGCTTCCTTAGTARTTCATCTAGAATCAAGAACTTAGAACATAGTCATGGAGAAAAACAATATTTTCTAAAAGAAAACCGAATGCTAAATGATGAATAATTCACTAGTCTTGTAGTTCCTATCCCATATAAATAGGATTAGTAAACTTACAAATCCTAGTCAAACTCAACTACCTAATAATAATAAAATAGTTCTAATCTATTAAGGAAATAAACATTCATAGCATCCAATTCCTAATTTACATGAGATATATATCAACCAATAGTCCCCAAAAAAATAAGGGATCTTCAAAATATATGCTGAAGTGCATCACTCCCCTAAAATTCATCCATCCCGTATGCCCATGCAGTAGGTTACTTGCATTTCAGTTTTTAGCCCTCAAAATGCACCAAAATTGCCTTATTTTCTCCAACTACCCTCAAAGAGTCCWAAAATAATAAGATTACAATAAAACACATAATTAGTGCAAAAATATATTCAAAATAAATCAAATACTCRATAAATATCACATTAAAATGGACTTTATCAATTGCAAACATATATAGTCAATTAATATGGAAATCTAAGTATTCTTCTAATAGTTAAATAGTGCAATTAATTAAATGCCAACATSAATTTTCTATGCTTATTCACGAGAGAGATTTATTTCTCACGAATGTAAACTTTTTCTATTAGATGTTTCATAATACAAACACAAATAATTGTTAGTGCAAAAATGATTACCCATCTTTAGAGTTCGTGCTATTAAGTCTCCAGAGCTTGCATTTTGCGGAGTTAGTCTTCTTGTTGATGCAATTTGGAACATCCATGATAATACTTCTTTTGTTTATTTGAAATCAGATTCATTGCACCAAACAAATAAATTCGTTTTCCCTTAAAAAGCATTCAGTTCATAAAACCTATAATCGAAGTTACTTATACTAGCAAGATATTTCTCCTTTCTTTCACATTCCATACAAAATATATTCCTAATAGAGCCGCAATAGTAAAAGGAGAATAGAAGAGTGATTTGCATCAAGTCCTTAGATTTTACAGATATATACCAGTATCTGCCACATCTCAATTCTAGCATCATTCTGAGGGAGCCATTATGTCAACATATGTATTGTCCTGACATCTTTGAGCTGATGGGACTTGATGTGTATGAAGAAAATCAGAAGCAAAAAAATARGAACATGAAAAGAAAAGAAGGCTTCTGTTTGTATTTCTTCACACTAATTTTGATACAATAGACTCTATTACATAGATGGAGTTATGAGGATGATAAGTAAGATAACTACATAAATATAAATACATATGTTAAATATGATCAAGTTATATATTATAGTTGGTTCGTTATAAAACTGACCGACTTTGTTCATTGCATGTTGAATGTCCTGACGCGTAAATGTGAGATATTGAAAATTACCGACAACACTTCTTTAGTAAGTGACATCTACAAATATTTCATGAGATTCTTGAGAAGCCTTGAGAGCCATGGGAGTAACAGAAGAAGCACGTTCAATCATCACAGTGCGAGCAAGAAGATCTCTAATATACTTTCCTTGTGAAAAAAGCTCACCTCCAGAAAAGTATTTGACTTCAACACCCAAAAAAAAAAAAAAAAAATTAAGAGAACCACAGTCTTTGATAGCAAAATCTGAACCTAACTGAGAAATTAAATCTGAAATGGTTGTGGCGTTATTTCCAATCGCAACAATATCATCCACATAAATAAGAAGCAACAACATGATAGTGTTTTTGTTATAAAATAATGATGAATCCGTCTTGCTGCAATAATAAACAAGATGAAGAAGGAATTGAGACAAGTGACCAAACCAGGCACGTGGGGCTTGTTTCAAACGACAAAGTGACTTATGAAGAAGGCAGACAAAATCTAGATGGATTGGATCTTCAAAGCCTAATGGTTGCTCCATGTACATTGTTTCCTTGAGATGGTCGTACAAAAAGTATTTTACACATCTAGTTATCTCATTCGCCAATTTTGCAAGGTAGAAAAAGCAATAACAAGTCGAATAGTTGTGTGATGAACTACTGCACTATAAGTCTCATCAAAGTCAATGCATAAGAATGGGTGAAACTGCGAATGACAAGGCGAGCTTTGAATTGATTAATGGAGCCATCCTCCATTGTTTGACGTGATATACCCAGTCTTTAGCCAACAACATTCACATCTAATGGCCAAGGAACAAGTGACCAAGTCTTATTTGAATATAGTGCTTCTAATTCCTCCTTCATGGCAGCTATCCAACGATAGTCTTTTCAGTGTAATGTGATAATTTGCAGGTTCAATAGGTAATGGCGTATGAGTTAAATAGCACTCATAATACTATAAATATTTGGGAGGCTGTCGATGTCAATTTGAATGTGTTGGATTATCATTGGCATTCACATCACCTGTGTCAACTAGAGCCTCTACTGCAGGACAAAATTCAGGAGATGGATCTTCAATGTTAACTAATGAGATCAGGCTGCCTGGAGCATCAAGAGATRGACCATTATCTATATTACAAGAATCATTACAACAAGCATCAATGTGAATATTAGGGGAGGTTTCCATTGACTCTTTTTCTTGCAAATTAATGGTGACTTGCATTGAGCCATTCGTCAAGAGACGGAAATTCAGCCTAGGTCAAAGACATTGGAGTTGATTGGACCTAGTCACTTTCCAGACCCAGTCTCTCTTGGAATCCTACATGTGGCAATAATTGTACTAATCCATAAATGTCTCCCTCCAATCAATCGTACTAGTTGAAGTAATGAAGATTCCCCTATGAGAAATGCAATATGAAAAAGGGATAGAGAAAAAGTTATGCCCCATTGAAAATGAAACTTTTGTCTCGTTTTTGTAAAAAATGGAGAGATAAACCTGTTCAGTTGATGCATTTCTTTGACTCTGAATGTGGCTCCAAGTAAGTGTGAGTGGCATGCCAGGTGACGAAGGTGGCGCCAAACCTCAACAAATATGATTTTATTAGTAAGTCATATCATTTCCTAAATAGACTCTTTCGGTCAGTTTGTCACTCTATCAAATGGTAGGCTCCCTAATGCTTTTGTGGGCTAACGGGAGCCTATCTTGCTCTCTGTGACTTCCTTCCCAAAGAATGCTTGATAGAGTTTAAATTAGTGCAATATATTTAAATATTTGATAGATTTTGGAATAGAATTATTGAACTAATAATGTGTTTTGTTGATATTTTATTTATTTAGGACTTTGTGGAGGTAGTACAAGAAAAGAAGGAATTATTGGAGTGATTTGAGACAAAATTTCAGAAGTGCACAAAATCTACCATATTGACATGTGGATAGACAAATTTATAGAATTATTTTTATGATTGGAAGACTAGTTTTTTAAAAACTCCTACTGTCTAAGGAGGAATTTGTGAGATATGTATCGCTTGTAATCAATTAGTGATTTGATTTGATTAGATTTTGAATATTTGAATGTAATACCTAGGAAGTTATTTTCCATTTTCATGAATTTTATATGATCATAAAAGTACATTCAAATTCACTGATTTATTTATTATCATGAAATATTGGTGTTCTAGTTATTTTGCAACGAAAGGACTTGAAGGCCTTAATGTTTGATGTGCCAATTATGATTTAATAAATGATCTCTGTTATTATTGTTTATTAGTGCATTAAAATGTGAGAGTACATTTATTTAATTATGTGAATTATCGGGATAATTGAATTAGAGGTTTAGCTAATTAGTTTAGGCTCGGTTCGTTGGAGCCCATTCATTTCTTATTTTAACCTAGAGCTAATTTAATGTTGAATTTCGGCCTAAAGGAAAGTCTGTAGACTTTTAATTTATATTAGGCTTGGATGATTATGGAATACGTAGGCCCAAAAGGTGTTTTGGTTAGGGCCCAAGCTTAGTTAAAAAAAAAAAAAAAAGAATTAGGGTTTTGAAGGGTTTCAGCCTTCAAACTCCCTTTTCCATCACTCTTGGCGTTGACACCTCTTCCCCTCACTCACCGCCTCTCTTCTCCCTGTCGATGCCYCGCCTATCATCCTCGTCGCCACACCATCCTCTGCTCAACGACACGCTGTCGTCTCAGACATTTGTCGTCGACTTTCTTCCACCATCGCAGTCCGGTTCGATCATCAGATCTGCGCGTCTTCTGCATGCGTAGCCAATCAGATCTGCTTGCCAAGTTCATCTAGCTCATCTACTAGTCGTCGACCTGCAACCTACACAACCTGCTTGCTGCTCATCGGTCCGCCCACATTCGGTGTCATCGAGTCGTCCGCAGTTGGACTATTACACGCTGCTCCTCCTGGTAAGATCCGAGCTCAATCTGCTTGTGATCTTTACTCACGAATCACGCTTGCCCACGCTGATACCTGAGAACCCGTTCTCACTATGCATTGTCTACTGCTCGCGGTGACCAGAAAAGCGAGTTTCAAATCTAGATCTTTGCTCGTTGATAGATCTGATAGAGCTGCTATTCACCGTCCAATTTTTATTGGTCGGAGGTCATAGCCTAAAGTTGATCAGAAACAAACTACTGGAGGTTGCCACGTGCAGTGCACTGCCAGTCGTACGCGCTGCTTGTTCACACTCCCAGGGAGCAATGTAGCTCCATATGCAATACTTAGGATTTGTCGAATTGAAGGTGAAACCATTGTTTATTCAATTTCATTAATCAAATGACTTATGAAATGGTGTTCGGTATTGATGGTTGTGGGAAACATAGATTAAGTTTAAACATGATCTAAGGTGGAATGTAATTAGTTGAGGGATATATTTTGACTTAGAAATGTATTGTGTTTGTGTGTTATCATTTTCCATTGTTAGGGAGAGTAGAAAATAATGAAATAATTTATACCCTTAGGAATGTTATTGTTTTTGATATGGAAATTGAGTATGGTTATTATAGGTGAGTGGCGTTTGTATGATAAATGTAATGTGTTAAAGTTGAACTGTTATGTTAAATGAATTTTCTTTTTGTAATAATAATTGGAATATTTTCTGGCACATTGACATTGTAGGTGGCCAAGGGACACTACTCTGCATTTAAAGTAGAATTCCAACGTTAATGACTTTAGGTAAGTAAATTTCATTCTTTTTATATAGACTTCTGTTTCGAATGTAATGTGATATATGTTAATTGTTTTAGTATATTAGCTATTATGTGATCATGTTGAAGTAAATTTGTGAGAATGCTATCTGTTACATGTTAGAACATTACTTCATGTTCATTTCATTATCATGATGTATTTTCCTTAGGGGAAGTTTGCATGTTCATGGTTTGATAAGGGAAATGAGTTTAAGGATAAGGTCTGAAAATGGAAATTGTAAACGGTAATGAATTCTGAAAGTTAGGAAATGGAAAAGGGATGTAAGCCTAAGCTATGATAGGTATGAGCGAGAAATGGGGCGCGGGGGATCGGCGCACCCAACCTAACCCTCTTTGTAGGGTGGAAATTAATGTAAAATCTACCTCTGGTGAGGTGAAAGTAGAAGGAAATGTTAATGAATTTTTAATCGCATGGCAGTTTTATCGGTAGAAATTTATCTGGTTTTAAAGAATAATTGCCTACTGCAGAGCTTAATGGCTAGGCGATACACCAAGGGAGCTCACTTTAGAAATAATTGCCTACTGCAGAGCTTAATGGCTAGGCGATACACCAAGTGAGCTAACTTTAGAATTGGAGAACTTTAGAGAATTTAGACGAAACGAATTTTGAAATTTATAACAGATAACACATGTCATATGCATTCATGCATAAGGAATTTACTTACTGAGCTTTGCAACTCACCCCTTTCTCCTCATTATGCATTTCAGGTGATGAGTAGCTAGATGGTGCGTGGAGGTCGCTTACATACTGGATTTGATACCCGGGAGTTTGTTTTGAGTAAATTTTGTGGAATAAGGGAAATAGTTGAATAGAGTAACTTTTATGTATTTGTTTGCTAATGTATTTATTTATTCATTCTTTCATTAATTCTTTCAAGGTTTTCACTGAATTTTAAGTACATAAGCATTTAATTGGTAATGATTTGATTTATTTCGATATTGAGTGTTTATTGGGATTTGGAGTTATTTATATATGAGTAAGGAAATAGCTGTTGTGGAATTTTCTGATTGCATACAGGGGGAAAATATTGATATTACAAAGGAAACTCTGTCGAAAGTTTTATAAAACTTTTTTTGTATTGAGAGTTTCAAGATTTTTATTTTRRCCAAATTTTTGCCAATTTATGTGAGTGAATAAATGGTGACATTCCCGGGGTAGGARAATTTCTAATTTAGGGGTGTTACAATGAATTAGATAGCTAAGACAATTTAGGAATTCTAGTTGTTTCCTATTCTATATTGCTTTCTATTCTATATAGAAGGAGCATAGGAAGTAGATGGAAACACACATAGAGAGACTACATCCTATTCTCCATTATTCACTTTAGACATTAACGTTTTCCATATAATGTTTTGTTTTTAAGTTCTTATATTCTYGTTAAGGATTAATAAAGCACTAGTTCAGTTCATTTGTGAGATCTAAAAGTGTTCATATACTCAATTACTAACAGGTATTTGCTATTCTTTGCAATTATTATTGATAGTTGTTCACTTGGTTGAATATGATGCATAGATATTTTATTAAGTCTAATAGCTTGTAGCCAAGTTAAACCAGGAAAATCTGTAATTGTTTGTTGTGGTTTAACAAAGTGGCAAATTGACATAACTATGTCGGCCATTTGTTGACTAATTTCTTCAATTATTGTCTTCAATTCAGCTTTCTATCAATTCATCATGTGATCTTCACATAGGTCTGCTTCCTTTCTATCAAATCATTTTAAAAGTATTCTGGAGGTATCTGTGATGGGGTGTGTCCAGCTWCCAGCCTTGGCTTTTAGTGAGATGGTCGCGCATCACATATA
>MEJB01000023.1:1259955-1304516 GCA_001752375.1 Rhazya stricta
ATTACAGGATTTTCTTTTAATCATCGCAATAATGGAAAGGGATTGGTTGTTTAAAGCTTTCTTTGACACACTATCCATTTATTGTGGAATTGAGTAAATTATTGGGAAGTAATTTGACAAATGCTTGAACTATGTGGAGTTTATTACCCTTAACCAGAATCTTGTTCTATGAAGGTTTGATTTGTTTAGTTTGATTTTTAATGATTATTGTTTGGCATTGCAATTTATTTGTGGTCAATTAATGGGTTACTACGTTGACATTAATCATTGGAGAAAAGAATTGTTTATCGTTTCCCTGAGTAAAGATCGTATGCTTATATTATTACCAAACTGTGAGTTATTATATTATTCATTTTGGATGACTTAATCAATGTACAATTTTAGCGCTAATTTGCCGGGGAACGGTTTTAAGTACTATTTCTTTTTTCCTTTCTTTAATTTTATTTTATCACTTGGTATATGCCTAGCTCTTTCTCGTACAGGTATCTTATCTACGATCCTAATGATTGAGAGAACAACAATAACCAAATAAATGAGTTGCGAGAAAGCCCAGCCAATATTACGTCCTCCTGGTTAGATTTGTCTAATTTGAAACTTAGTTTGAGGAGCCATTTTAGGAGGTACTAACGTTAGGCGGGTCTCAACAAGGCAAGAACCTTAAGGGAGTTAGCTAATCGTTACTTAGCAGCCTTTATGTATTAATCTATCTAATTTAACAGCTAACTTTGAGATAAAACCTTGACTGATACAATTGCTTTTTTCATGGTTTTTCAGGAAATGATCCCCACAAACATCTAAAGAAATTTCATGTTTTTTGTTCGACTGTGCACCCTCAAAGGATGACAAAGGATCATATTAGGCTTTTATCTTTTCCCTTCTCTTAGCAGATAAAGCTAAGGATTGGTTACACCTACTTACCATTTGGTTCGATAATTAGTTGGGAAGAATTAAGAAAACAAATTTTAGAGAAATATTTTCCAGCTTCTATGGCGGCTAATATAAGAAAAGAAATTTGTGGAATCAGGCAAATTAATGGGGAAACTTTGTATGAATATTGGGAGCATTTTAAACTTTGTTGAAGTTGTCCTCATCATCCGATTCTTGAATAATTATTGATTCAATATTTTTAGGATGGTCTAGTGTGTATGGATAGGAACATGATTGATGCAGCCAGTGGAGGTGCTTTGGTAAACAAGACACCTGAAGATGCTAAGCTTCTTATCACAAACATAGCTGCAAATGCTCAAKAATTCAGTACAAGGCATCTTGCCAAGGATAGTAAATGAGGTAAATTGCTCAAATTTTGATCATAAGATTGATACACTTAACATTCTTAGTTGAGAAAAATGGTTTTAGGGATGGGACAAATACAACAAGTAAAATCTTCTGGAATATGTTCCAATTTGGGACATAGTACCAATATATGTCCTACTATTCAAGATGGACCTACAGAATAGGTAAGTGCAATTGGATGTGCCTATGGGCAGCAACAAAGGCCATATAACCCACTTTCTAGCACCTATAATCCAGGATGGAGAGACTATTGAAATTTTAGTTATGCAAACAAAGCACCTAATTTTCAACAGCAAACACAAGTGAGATCGTCTCAGCRAAATCAAGCAACCACCAATTCAGGCACATCTTTAGAAGATCTTGTTAAAAACATTACTAACARTACCAAAATTTTGCAGCAAGAAAATCAAAGGATTCAGAAAGAAAATCAAAGTCTTCGGTAGAAAATAGAGATGAGCATTCACCATTTGAGCACGCAGATGACTTAATTGTCAACTGCTATGAATAAGTTGGAAACAAGACAAGGTAAACTACCCTCACAAGTGGAAGTAAATCCATGAGAAAATGTGAGTGCTATGATTCTTAAAAACGACAAAGATTTGAAGGAAAATCAACAAATTGAAGAAGCTCAAGAAAAAATTGAGATAAACTCAGAAAAGCCTCCATCTCAAAGGTAAGTAATAAGAAAGAAAATTCTATTCCTAAGGTATTAATTGCTCTTCCTATTTCCCAGTAGATTGACACGAACAAAGAAATAAGAAGAAACAAAGGAGATGCTAGAGATTTTTTGCAAGGTAGAAATTAATCTCCCACTTCTTGATGCCATTAAACAAGTAACCAGGTATGCTAAATTTCTAAAAGAGCTTTGCACAAAAAAGATGAAATTTAGGGATGATGAGAAAATCTTAGTAGGAGAAAACGTCTTAACCATTATTAAAAGGAAATAGCTACAAAATGTAAAGATCCTGGCATGTTTACAATTTCATGTATCATTGGTAATAAAAAGATTGAGAAGGCCATGGTAGATGTACAAGCATCAATTAATATAATGCCTTTATCTGTTTATAAAGAGTTAAAATTAGGACATCTAAAAGATGATTGAAGATGTTTTGGTTAAAGTTAATGAATTAATATTCGCAGCTGATTTTTATATTATTGACATGGATGATTCTTTCACAGCAAAATCAGCTCTAATTTTCTTAAAGAGGCCTTCCATGAAAACTAAAAGGACAAAAATAGCGTTGATAGAGGGACCCTAACGCTAGAATTTGATGGTGATATGGTGACATTCAACATTTTTGAAGCTATGAAGCATCCTAATGATCAAAAGGGAATTTTTAATGTTCGCTTAACTGATCTATAATTGAACGACGCATGGAAACTCATTTTTTATAGGATGAATTAGAGTTAGTTTTAATTAAAAATTTAACTAATAAGGATGCACAAAAGGAAACTAATGAGAAACTTCGAGCGGCTGTCATGACATTATACTTTTTAGAAGAAATGCTGCCCTCTAATATCCTTTTGCCTTGTAATATTGAAAAAATTCTTCCTTCTGTGATGCAGTCACCTAGACTGGAGTTAACACATCTTTCTGAGCATCTGAAATATGTATATTTGGGAGAGAATGATACTCTACCAATAATTATCAACAAGGATCTTACTCAAATTCAAGAGGAAAAGCCTGGTAAGACTCTTAAGAGAACATAAAAATTCTATTGGATGCACTCTTGCAGATATAAAAGGTATAAATCATTCGCTTTGTATGTATAGGATTTTATTAGATTCTAAGGCTAAACCTGTGAGGGACCCACAGAGAAAATTGAATCTAGTTACGAAGGAGGTGGTTATGAAAGAGATTCTTAAACTTTTAGAATTAGGAATAATTTATCCCATTTTTGACAGTCGATGGGTGAGTCCTGTGCATATTGTACCAAACCAATCTGGTTTTCAATTGGTTAAAAATGAGAAAAATGAATTCTCCCTATGAGGTTGCAAACTAGATGGCGATGTGTATAGATTCTCAAAAGCTAAATGCAGCCACAAGAAAGGACCATTTTCCACTTTTTTTTGTTGACCAGATGCTTGAGAGACTTGCAGGTAAGTTATTCTTTTGCTTTTCAGATGGTATTTCCAAATTTTTGTAGCCCAAGAAGATCAGGAAAAAACTACTTTTATGTATATTTGTGTATCGGCGTATGCCTTTTGGCCTTTGTAATGCAACTAGGACTTTCAAGAGATGTATGATGAGTATTTTTTCTAACATGATTGAAAATTGCATAGAAATTTTTATGAATGACTTTACTGTTTATGAAGATTCTTTCAATCAATGTGTTGATCATTTGGCAAGAGCATCAAAAAGATGTATTGAAACTAATCTTGTTTTTAATTATGAAAAATGTCATTTCATGGTTAAGGAAGGACTAGTCCTAAGGCATGTTGTTTCTACTAGGGCCATAGAGGTAGACAAGGCTAAGGTTGATATAACTGCTAAATTGCCATATCCAACGAATATAAAAAAAAAATCATGATTTCCTTGGTCATGCATGTTTCTACGGACAATTCATTAAGGATTTTTCAAAGATTTCCCAACCTTTGACAAGATTGTTGCAGCAAGAAGTACCATTTGAGTTTGGAGAGGAGTGCAAGAAAACATTCAATTCATTAAAGATCAATTGACTATAGCATCCATAATCCAATGTCCAAAAACGGAATTTACCTTTCCATCTCATGTGTGATGTAAGTCGTTACACAATTGGGGATATTTTAGGACAAAAAATTGAAAAAAACTAACCATGTGTTTTATTATGCATCTAAGACTCTAAATCTAGCCCTATGCAACTATACTACAAAGAGAAAGAGCTATTAGCAATCATTTTTGGCTTTGAAAAATTTAGATCTTATATGCTTGGTTCTAAAGTTGTATTTTCTGATCATGTAGGATTGAAGTATTTACTTTTGAAAATAGACTCGAAACCTCGATTAATAAGATGGTTTTTGCTGCTCCAGGAATTTGATTGGGAAATAAAAGATAAAAAAAGGGCAAAAAATCATGTGGCAGATTATTTGAGTCGACTGGTTAGAGAGGAAGACCAATACCCATTTTTGAAGCATTTCCAGATGAACATCTGTTAACTGTACAAGGGAAAAAGGATAAGGAACCTTGATTTGTAGATATGGTAAAATTTTCTAGTTTCTGGAAGTTTCACACATGGTTTAAGTTCTGCACAAAAAAATAAGATGAAGAGTCATTCTAAATATTTTATATGGGATGAATCATATCTATGAAAAATTTGTTTAGATCAAGTTATTCGTCGTTGTATTCCTAAAGAGAAAGATTTTTCCATTTTAACTTATTGTCATTCTTATGCCTATGGGGGATATTTTGATCCTAAAAGGACAACTAGAAATGTTTTAGATTGTGGATTTTACTAGAAATCATTGTTTAGGGACTCATATTTTTTCTGTAGAAACTTGTGAGCAATGCCAAAGAGTAGGAAATATCTCCTGTAGAAATGAAATGCCTCAAATGCCTATTATTGTTTGTGAAGTGTTAGATATTTGGGGCAAGGATTTTATGGGTCCTTTTCCTAGTTCTTTTAGTAATGTTTACATTTACTTGCTATGGATTACGTGTCGAAATGGGTAAAAGCAAAGGCTACCAGAACTAATGATGCTAAAGTTGTTGTTGGTTTTCTTAAGTCTAACATATGTAGCAGATTTGGGATGCCTCATGCAATTATTAGCGACCAAGGTACGCATTTTTGTAATCGCACAGTGGAAGCATTATTGAAAAAATATAGAGTGCATCATCTTGTAGCAACTGCTTATCATCCACAGAGGAATGGATAAGCAGAGATTCCAAACAAGGAAATTAAAGTATTTTGGAGAAAACAGTAAATCCAAGATGTAAGGACTGGAGTTTGAGATTGAAGGATGCACTATTGGCATATTTCACAGCTTGTAAAACTCCAATAGGGATGTCACCCTACATGTTAGTATTTGGAAAATTATGTCATTTGCCTGTTGAAATTACACACCATGCTTTTTGGGCAGTGAAATATTGCAACATGGATGGCGAGGAAGTGGGTGATGAATGCAAACTCCAACTTCAAGAATTGCAGGAAATTCGATTAGAGACCTACGAAAACGTGAGAGTGTACAAAGAAAGAACTAAGTGGGTTCATGACAAGAATTTGAGTCGTAAGCAATTTCATGTGGGTCAAAAGGTTTTGCTATTCAATTCTAGACTAAAATTCATGCTTYGGAAACTCGGAACCCYTTTCTTAGGTCCTTCTGAAGTGGTAAGTTTAACTTCTCAAGGTATGATGGAAATTAAAAGTCTAGAAACCAATAAGAGTTTTAAGGTAAATGGTCAAAGGCTTAAACTATTTTTTGGAGATCATGAAGTTTTGAAAATTGAGGAGATCGAATTAGCTCATCCTATTTATGTATGATTTCAATCTAGAATTTGTCTAGCCAAAAACATTAAAGAAAGGCACTTATTGGGAGGTAATCCAATGATTTCGATTTTTTTCTTTCCTTCTTTTATTTTTTGAAAATTGTTCTTTCTTTTATATATTATCCATCTGGAGTGATAATTAACTTCTTTGGTTTTTGAAAACAAATTCCACAGGAACAATTTGTGGAGTTCTCATATTTCCAGAAGCATAGTGAAAATACCATGTGCCCATATGGCTTTCCTATGAGATGTCATCAGATTTCCAGAAGCATAGTCAGAATACCATATGCCTATATGGACTTAATCACATTTTGTTTTTTACTATTTCACATTTTAAATGTTTTTTCGCAAAGCCCTAATTAAATTTTAACTATTCTTCTTCTTCTTCTAGAATTCTRGCCGCAGCCATTTTTTCTTCTGTCAGCCCAAATTCTCACCGCTACAGCTATCGAACATTGTCCTTGACTAATCACCACTGTGCTGCTTGAAAGCCATCGCTTACCCTTGCTCATCACCGACAGACTCAACTGACACCACAGGTTAAGCTGAATCCATCTCCTTACTGCCAACCACTGCTGCAATGGGACAAAGAATAGCGCTCAGGTGATGGAGTTGTTGTCTTCTTCATCCTCCGATGATGCGGCATCGCCAACGCCATCACCTACTCACTCTCCAATCCCAACTAGACGGCGTAAATCCAAATCCTACTTGCGCTGATCCATCGATCGGCAAGACATGGGGTGAACACTACTCCATCTCTGAACCCATGATCCGCTTGCCGCTTGAATCAACCAAAGCCGAAACATGCTGATGCGTCACCATCTCCAGATGGCTCTGACTAAGCCGGAAGATTAAGTTTGTTGAGCCATCACCAAGGTTGAATCAGTTTGTTGAGATGCCATCTCCGGTGCCCTTTGCTCAACCCGAATAGCCACCTTCATGCTGTTCTTCACACTAATCGACACCTATCTTGTTTCCACCTTCTATTTCTTCCCTTACCCAGATCTCAGAGTCCTAGAACAGTGACTCCGAGATTGAATCGTCGAGATCCACCTCCTACAGCACATCTTGCCGGTCTTCACCTCCACACCACACCAAGCTGAGCATCCCATCACTACCTTCCGCCGCCACCCACCATCCAAGAGGCTCGCACCCAGCCTCTCCAGCACCATGCCACCTTCCTCTACCAATATTGTTCCAAATTCTTTTGCTCTGGCAACTTACCTGACATCTACATGGACCAAACAGTCTAGCGATCCTGAGCATGCAAAGGAAAGCCTATTATACCTCCCATGGCTCCGTACTAAAAGGACACCTTTAATTCACTTTTYCAATTGCCAAGGATCCTTATACAGCTTGCCTTTCGTGCAAAATTACCCCAGGTAAACTACTTGATTGGCCTAAATTAAATGTTTTATTTGATATAACTATTGTTTGTAAATATTATGATGTTATAGGTTGATCGCCTTATTTGGATATTGTATGTTCTGCTTTCACTGAATTAACTATAGAGCTTTGTAGCACCTTTTCATTTACTTCCACCACAGAATATGCGTCAGATACCCCTGCATTGATTTGTTTTTTATTAATGCCGGATCAATTTAAGATGGCGTTAAATGATTTTAATGTGGCTTTGGGATTTCTTGGTGATGACATGGTTGATATTGATTATTTGCCTAGCGTTTGTGATTATTTTGACGAATTTAAATCTTATATGCTTGGAATTTGGGATCATTTGACAACTGGTAATTCTTATTGTCCCTGGGATGTTTAAAAGGGTCTTATCTGTCTGATATTGCGTTATAACTATGCCGTCGATTTTTTGCCTTTAATTTTTCAAGTAGGAAGGATAGCACTGTAGTAATAACTAAACCTGAATTGTTTATTCTTTGGTGTATGCATAAGGGGTTTATAGTTAATTGCGGATTTTGGTTAGCTACTCAATTTCAACATGTAGTTCCCTACCCTAAACATCCCTTGATCTCAGGATCACTTGTTATACACCTGGCAGTTCGTTTAGGGGTCCTAAATGTAGCTTCTACAGATATGAATGTAGCATATCCCATCGAAGTTATTGATCTTGACTGTTTACATCGGAGGGGAATTGTTTATATTGACTCCGCTAACCACTTTGGTCCTAARATACCGGGTRCTATATGCCCGAGCCAGCATTACACTTCATCTGAAGGTTCCCTTATCCCCCCAGCTTCAAATTTACCTCATTCACTCGAGTCTACAATGACTCTCCTCCGTCAGATTGCGGATGGGTAGGCGGATTCTAACCGTCATTTGGCTCGCTTGGAGACACTCACTACCACTTACTTGGAACAACATGGATTTCACGTTAGGCTTCCCACATAGAGAAGTCTCTTTCTTGTTTTCCCTTCCACTTTGTTTATTCTTTTCATCTTTGTGGTCTTTTGTGTTTCTTGTTTGTTTGTGTTGCGTATTTATGTTCATTTATGTTTCCTTCCTCATCTATTTAGTGCTTCATTGAGGATAATGAACCTTTGAGTATGGGCGAGATTTCTCTGTTTGTTATTTTCAAACTAGTAGGGTTTTTTTTGTCAAAAATGTAAAAAAAACACAATAATATTTTTCTTTTTCTTTTTCTTTTGGTTATTGTTTACTAGTTGGAATGTTTTTAGGATTTCAAAAATTTCAATGCATTGTATGTCATTTGTTGAGTTTAAACTAAAAGCCTCTTCGATTACATGTAGAAGTAGTTATTTCATACATATGTGAGTATGTCGCCTTTAAGTACCTTGGATAATAAACATGCATAGCTCAACTTAAAAAACAACTTATAAGGAGATTTGAACCTTAATGAGCTTTTCTTTCTATATGCTCACTTTTTCTTTGATCGAGTGGTTGTTGCACATTAGGTAGTTATTCTAGAACTTGCACCATTATGCATTTCAAGACCACATAGCGAGATCTATGCACCAAAATGATTAAGGCACTTAGGAATACCCTTTTAGGCTTTTGACTGACCAACCTTTGAAAAATTATCCCTAGTAAACCCCTTTGGAGACTTTTTATCCTTCTCTTTGATTAAACCACAAGAATTTAACCCTTGACCATATTCTTTGCTTATAGACTATCCTTGAGCCCTAATGTCAAAGAAATGCATGACTAGTTGGTTGTGAAGTGAATGTTTGGTGGAACATATGGATTGGTTTTTTGGAATTCTTTTATGGAGGAAAAGACATGTGCAAAAGAGCAAAAACGAAAACAGCCAAAGAGAGCATATGTGTTTAAAAAGAGAGAGATCCAAAAAATAAAGAAAAATATAAAAAGAGAAAAAAATGATAATTGCAAGTAGTAGCATATCATAATTTGATGAGGTGTTGAGAGCTACTTTCTGATATGCAGAAAAGAATTGAAAAAGAAGAAGAAGAGAGAGTTGTAGGAAATTGAAAGGTTGTTAAAACTTTTTTATATCCTTAGATCCTACTTATGACCCTAACCCCATTACAACCAAATAAAGACCTTTTAACTGGTGTGTACTTTTTGCTTGATAGTGGTGGTTATTTGATATCTGTGCAAGCTTATGGTAATGCCACGTTTTGTGAACTTGAGCAATATTAACCTGTATACTCTATTGAGTGATTAAGAGTGCTTATCCTTGTGAGATTGGTTGAGAAGTGTATGTTTTAACTTTAAGGCAATTATTAAGGGAGGTAACATTTGCTTCGGTTGAGTACTATATATTGCCTGTGATTTCTGTCGGATTTTAGCTCACTTATGATTGTGCTTTCATTGAGAAAGTTTTGAGATTATTAGACTTTGCTTAATTGTGTGTTAGTGTTGTGTCTTTTGTTTGCCATTTTTTGGGGAAAAAATGCTTGTAAACAAGCATCGTTTAAGTGTGAGGGAGTTGATAGAGTCTAAATTAGTGCAAGATATATAGATATTTGATGGACTTTGGAACAAAATTATTGCAATAATTATGTTTTTTATTGATATTTTATTTATTTAAGACTCTATGGAGGTAGTAGGAAAATGATTTGAGACAATCTGGAAGTGCACAAAATCTATCATGTAGACACATGGATGGACGAACTAGGAGAATTATTTTTATGATTAGAAGACTATTTTTTTAGAAACTCCGATTGTCTAAGGAGGATTTTGTGGGATGTATATCCCCTGTAATCAATCAGTGATTTGACATGATTAGATTTTGAATATTTGAATTAGGTAGTTAAGACAATTTAGGAACTCTAGTTGTTTCGTACTCTATGTTGCTTCCTATTCTATATGAAAGGAGCACATGAAGTAGATTGAAACACACAGAGAGAGACTACATCCTATTCTCCATTATTCACTTTAGACATTAGTGTTTTCCATATAATGTTTTGTTTGTAAGTTCTTCTATTTTGATTAAGGATCAATGAAGTGCTAGTTCAGTTTATTTGTGAGATCTAAAAGCGTTCATATACTCAATTATTAATAGGTATTTGCTATTCTTTTTAATTATTCTTCATGGTTGATGACTTTATTGAATATTATCCGCGGATATTTTGTTAAGTTTAATAGCCTGTAGCCAAGTTAAACRAGGCAAATTTGTAGTTGTTTGTTGTGATTTWACAGAGTGACAAATTGGCATTATTTCACCTTCTATCAGAGTGAGATTTGCCAAGGGGGGATAACAAGCTAGTTTAATGAACTTGCTATCTGAGTTTATTGATTAGAATTAGGTCTCTSTAATACTTAATGCTGTCGGTACATTAAATCTCTGGGATTCTTTATCGATTAGAGGACAATAAACAAGGCTTTTCCTTTTAATTATCGACACTTAAAGAGGAATAGGTTGTTTAAATCTTTCTTTGACAGCTATAATCAATTTATTTATGAAAATTGAGTAAATTACTGAATCAATGAACAAATGTTTGAACTAATGTGACTTTAATTACCTTAACCAAAACCTTGTTCTATTGAAGGTTTATTGTTAAAGTTAGTTTTCTATAATTAATAGTTTCATTGTTAAAATTTAATTGTTGGTCCGTTATTGAGTTACCTAAGTTGAACTAATCGTTGGAGAAAAGAAATTGATTAGCCGTTCCCTGTGAGAGACGACTTTGCTTATTATTGTACCAAATTGTGAGCTTATATATATTATTAAATTTTGATGAATTAATGATGCATCGATGCCTTTAAGCATTAGGGAATGATATGACCCAAAAGATGCCTCTAAGAACATCGTTTTCTTCATCATATTAAAAAAATAATAATTTGGTTCATTTCAAACATATATAGACATATATAGGCAACTAATTTGAAAATATAATTATTCTTCTAATAGTTAATTAGAGCAACAATCAAAAGTCAACATTGATTTTTCATGCTCATTCACAAGCGAAGTTCATTTCTCATTCGTGTAAAGTCTTCCCATTTGTTGTTTCATAATACAAACATGAATAATTGTTAGGGCAAAAATGATTACCCATCTTTAGAGCTTGTGCTATTAAGTCTCGCGAGCATGCGTTTTACGGGGCGAGAGTTCATGTTGATGTAGTTTTGAGTCTCTCAATTGTAATACTTCCTTTGTTTATATGAAATCAGATATATTGCAGCAAAAAAAGAAACTCATTTTCACTTAAAAAGATTTCACAATTAATGTTCATAAAAACTATAATCGAAGTTATTTATACTAGTAAGATATTTTTCCTTTCTTCCACATTCTATAAAAAAATATTCCTAAAAAAATCAAAGTAAAAGTAAAAGGAGAATAGAAGAGTGATTTGCATCAAGTCCTCAGATTTTAGGGAAATATATATCAGTGGCACCCACATCTCTAGTTCCAGCATCATTTGAAGGAGCACTTATGTCAATAACTATATTGCCTTGACATCTTTGAGCTAATGTGGACTTGCTATGTCCCTGATAGCACCGTAGTTATTTCACCATGCACTACAAAAATTTGACTTTTGCCATGCTTTCCACTATAATGCCAAAAAAAAAAAAAAGAAACCGTGATAAAAAGCTATCTTTTACCACAATTTTGGAATATATGGTAATTAGTAGCTTTTTGCAACATATTTTATTACAACCGAACTAATTATGTGGGTAAAATTTAACTTTTCCCTATAGTTTAAAAAATAGTTTCGAGAAAAGTAATCATTTGCCACAAATAATTTAGAAGCGTGTCGAAAATACCTATTTTTATCACAGTTTATTAAACCTGTGGAAAACTCTTATCTCTTTGGATAGGTCTATATAAATCATTATTATGTGTAACTTATATTTTTTATTCATATATATGATTGTAATTGACAATTAATTATGTATTATCTTTCTCGAATTAATGAATTAGAACATTAAGATTTAATTATTATGCTTTAATTAATTAATTTTATTTCAATTTAAGTTATGTAGAAGGTTTTTTTTTTTTTTTTTTTTGGTTTTCTTGTGGGTTCAATGTCACGTTTGGTCTAGTTTGGTTAGATTATGATGCCATTAAATCTCATGAAGCCAAGAAAGAATGTGGCCCAACAACTTGAAAAATGTTAGCTTGGTTACATTTATTTAGTCATTCCACTCCCTGAGATTAAGGCCAATCAAACAAACACCAAATGGAACCTAAATTTTTTTTAACAAATGAATGAAATTGAATTTTGAATTTTAAACTCATAGCCCATCAAAAAAAAAAAAAAAGAATTGAAGCCAAAAATAATCTTGTAGAGGCAGGGTTCCTTTTCTTGTTTAATGACAATTTAGGGCCTAGTCTCCTTTTTGCCACATTAAATTTGGGAAGGAACCATTTTGCTTTTTGAAAGGATATTTGAAATTGAATATAAAAGTTTTCTTTTTCTAAAAAACATTGACCGAGATTATAGACTTTTAGAATATATTAGGCTAAAAGTTTTCTTTTTTCAAATTCATGGACCCGTTTTTAGACTTTTTTAAGTATCACTATAGAAAAATAACATTGAATAACAACAAAAGGGTCATCACTTAATTCAAAATTTTTTTAACCAATTAAAAGCTATTGATTACATCTTTATTTTCCCATATGGTTATCACCTAACCACCGTGAAGGACAAAGGGTCACAACATTGATTTCGTCGTAAACTCATAATAGAGATAATTCAAATTAGTCACTAATCATATGTACCACATTTAGGGGAGTACAATCAATCATCAACGAACGGTGACAATGTCACCAACCTAAAACAAATATATTTGCAGAGGCATTCAAGTTAGAATATACATTGATCATTGTCAAAATGCAACTCTAAAGCAGAATGTTCTCGACAAAAAAGTTGTCAAGATTAACTCAATCTTAAGATACACTACTCCAATTAAGCAAAAAGTCTACTCCAATTTCATGGTGTTCTTTTGGCAACCTCATCAATTTCATCTTCCATGGATATAATTACAGAAGCTCTGCAAAATTAATAACAAAAAGGAATTAGGTAAAGAAGGTGAGAAAGCAAATGAGTTAAAGAAAGAAAAGAAGAAAAGCAGCATGATTTCTTCATTATTTGCATGAAAATGAGATATTTCTTGTTTTAATACTTCATAATGTGGTACAAAAACCATCACCCTAAAGAAAAAATGAAAAAATAATTCAGGACCTGATTTCTTAGAGTATGAAACATCCATCTAGTTATAGAAAATGCAATATGCAGTTGTCCATACAGAAAAAGAAATAATAAAAAAAATTGGTCCAAATTGATCTTAAGAATTTGGATATTCTAATGGATGCTGAAGCGTAGAGTAATTGCCTGGGAACAGAATATCATCTATCTAATTTGATTGCTTGATATATTAGTAGTGCAACGCTACCATCGATTTTCCATGCTCATTCACGAACAAGATTCGTTTCTCACAAGTGTAAACTCTTTCCATTAGCTGTTTCATAATACAAACATGAATAGTTATTAGTAGAAAAATGATTACCCATCTTTGGAGTTCGTGCTATAAATTAGGGAGAGCGTGCAATTTGCTGATGCAGTTTTGAGCTCCTCCCCAAGGTAATACTTGTTTGTTTTATATGAAATCAAATCCATTGCACCAAAAAGAAAAAGAAATTCATTTTCCCTTAAAAGGCATTCACAATCAATGTTCAGAAAATCTATAACAGAAGTTGCTTATACTAGCAAGATATTTCTTCTTTCTTTCAGATTCTATACAAAATTATTCCTAATAGTAAAAGGAGAAAATAAGAGTGATTTTTCATTGAGACCTTAGATTTAAGAGAAATATGTACTAGTGGCACCCACGTAACTAGTTCCAGCATCATTCGGAGGAGAATTATGCCAACATCTATATTGCCTTGACATGTTTGAGCTGTTGGCACTTTTTGTGTCTCAGATGACACCATAGTTATTTCGGCAAAACAAGGCACATCTAAAGAATTGCTATGGGATATTAATCRATCATTATATGTATAGTCAATCTTTCTATAACATTTTGGACAAAGTTAATATCTAAATTTTCAAACACGCAAAGGTGGAAGTTGATACTTAGTATCAGAGAAGTTATCATCATTGGCAAAGTGTGTAGAAGCTTTTGGATTCTTCATTCTCATTTTGGAAGCATATCTCCTACAGTAAAGTAGGAGCAGTAAGTCAAGTGAAAGTTTCAAGAAATCTCGAAAATGGAAATCCAACATGCACATTACTAAATTAAATAAATGAAGGAAGAAATATACATCTAATTGCCACAAAAAAGAATTTATTCCAAATCCATCAATTGTTTTAGCCCAAAAGGTAAAAATTTTACGTAGGAGAAATTGAAACATTAGTGTTCAAGACCTTTGAATTTTGAGAAAATCTAGATGTGTTCCTAAATTTTCATTAATTATTTCATCCACTTCTTTATATTCATTTTTTRCATAAGTTTTGTTAATTACCTACTCACTTGTTTGCATCCAAACCAAAATATAGTTACTAACTTGATATATAAGGGTTATATTGTACTTTGACAATACTTTTATTTTATTAGGAAATACCTAATTTTTTATTCATCTTATGACTATTTTGTATTGTATCCCCATGTCCCATGATCTTTAATTAGCAAATCTTTGCTAACAAAGAACGTCATTTTCTTAGTCATATATAAAAATAATAATGGTTCATTGCTAACATATATAGTCAACTAATGTGAAAATATAATTATTCTTCTAATAGTTAATTATAGCACAATTAAATGCCAACATCGATTTTTCATGCTCTTTTAGGAACGAGATTCATTTCTCACGAGTATACACTCTTTCCCTTAGCTTTTTCATAATGCAAACATGAACAGTTAGTGGAAAAATGATACCAATCTTTAGAGCTCGTGTTATTAGGTATCAAGAGCATGCAACTTCCATGGCAAGGGCTCATGCTGATGTAGTTTTTAGTCTCCCCATGGTAATACTTGTTTTGTTTATATGAAATCAAATCAGTTGGACCAAAAAAGAAATTTATTTTCCCAAAYAAAGCATTCACAATTAATGTTCATAAAAACTATAATAGAAGCTGCTTATATTAGCAAGATATTACTTCTTTCTTCCGTTTGTATACAAAATTATTCATAATAGATACATAAAAACTAATGTGACGAGCATTTAATGTTGTCACCCACATCTCCAGTTCCAACATCCTTTGGAGSAGCATTTATGTAAATATCTATGTTGCATTGACATCTTTGAGCCATTGGGACTTGCTGTGTCTTTGACAATACGGTAGTTATTTCACCATGAGAAGGCACATTTGAAGAAATACTACTGGATATTAATCCATCTGTATATGTATTGTCAATCTTTCTATATCATTTTTGGAAAATGCCAACATCTAAATTTTGGAACATGCAATGGCGGAAGTTGCTCTTTACTATCAGCGAGGTTACTATCATAGGAAAAATGTGCAGAAGCTTTTGGATTCTTCATCCTTATTTTAGAAGCATATCTATTGTAGTACAAGTAGGAGGAGTAAGTCAAGTGGAAGTTTCAAGAAATCAATGAAATGGAAATCCAACATACACATTACGAAATTAGAGAAATGAAGGATGAAATATGCATCTAATAGTCACGGACAAATAATTTATCCCAATTCCATCAACTGTTTCAGCCCAAAAGGTAAAAACATTTACATAGGAGAAATTGAAACCTTAGTGATCAAGACTTTTGAATTTTGAGAAAATCTAGATGTGTTCCTAAATTTTAATTAATTATGTTTCATTTTTTTCTTTCTATTCATTTTCTTTTCATAAGTTTTGTTTGTTGCTTACTTACTTGTTTACATCCAAAGCAAAATATAGTTAATAACTTGCTAGCTAAGGGTTAAATTGTACATTGATAATACTTTTGTTTTATAAGAAAATATCTAAGTTTCATCTTATGACTATTTCATATTGTATCCCCATGTCCAATGATCTTTAATTAGCAAATCTTTGCTAACAGAGAAAATCATTTTCTTCATCATATTTATATAAAAAATGGTTCATTGCTAACATATATAATCAAATAATCTGGAAATATAATTATTCTCCTAATAGTTAAATAGAGCAAGAATTAAATGCCAACATCGATTTTCCATGATCATTCACAAATGAGATTCATTTCTCACAAGTGTAAACTCTTTTAGTTAGTTGTTTCATAATACAAACACGAATAGTTATTTATGAAAAAAATAATTACCCTTGTCTAGACTTCGTGCTATTAAGGCTCCAGAGTGTGTGTTTTACAAGGCGAGCGTTAATGTAGATGCAGTTTTGAGCCTCTACATGGTAATTCTTCTTTTGGATATATGAAATCAAATCCATTGCCCCAAAAAAAAAAAAAAAAAAGGAAATTCAGTTTCCCTTAAAAGGCATTCACAATTAATGTTCGTAAAACTATAATCGAAGTTGCTTACACTAGCAAGATATTTCTTCTTTCTTCCATATTCTACCAAAWATTATTCCTAATAGATATGAAAACTAAAGTAAAAGTATCAAGTCCTTAGATTTTAGAGAAATATATACAAGTGGTACCCACATCTCCAGTTCCAACATCATTTAGAGGAACATTTATGTCAACAATTATATTACCCTGGCATCTTTGAGCTGTTGGGGCTTGTTGTGCCCCTGACAACACCATAGCTATTTCATCATGAGAAGGTATACTAAAATAAGTGCTAATGGATAATAATCCATCCGTACAGTAAGTCAAGTAGAAGTTTCAAGAAATCAAAAAAAAAAAAAAAAGGAAAACTAATATGCATATTACTAAATTCAAGAAATGAAGGAAGAAATATGCATCCAATAGTCTCACAGAAACAATTTATCCCAAATTCATCAATTGTTTTAGCCCAAAAGGTCAAAAATTTACATAGGAGAAATTGAAACATTATGATCAAGAATTTCGAATTTTAAGGTAATATAGATGTGCTCCTAAATTTCCATTAATTAAGTTTCATTTGTTTCTTTATATTCCTTTTTATTTTTTATACTTTTTTTATTGCATACTTACTTTTACATCCAAAGCAAAATATGGTTACTAACTTGACATATCTGGGTCAAATTGTACATTGACAATACTTTTTTTAATAGAAAATACGTAATTTTCTATTCATCTTATGACTATTTCATACTTATCTACATGTCCCATGATCTATATTTAACAAATCTTTTGCTAACAGAGAATATTGTTTTTTCATCATATTTTTTTTAAAAAAGGGTTCATTTCTAACATATATAGTCAACTAATCTAGAAATATATTTATTCTTCTAATAGTTAATTAGAGCAGTAATTAAATGCCAACATTGGTGTTCCATTCTCATTGACGAGTGAGATTCATTTCTCARGAGCGTAAACTCTTTCCATCTGCTTCATAATACAAACATGAATAACGGTTAATGAAGAAAAGACTAACCATATTTAGAGTTTGTGCTATTAAGTCACAAGAGTGCATTTTGCGGGGCGAAGGTTCTTGCTAATTCAACTTTGAGCCTTCCCATGATAATACTTCTTTTGTTATATGCAATCAGATCCATTGCACCAAAAAGGAAAATCATTTTCCCCTAATAAGCATGCACAATTAATTTTCATTAAAACTATAATTGAAGTTACTTATACTAGCAAGATATTTCTCCTTTCTTACACATTCTATACAAAATTAGTCCTAATACAGTTGAAAACTTAAGGAAAGTAAAAAGTGAATAGAAGTGTGACTGCATCAAGTCCTCGTACTTTAGAGAAATATAAACAAGCAGCATCACATCTCCAGTCGTAGCATAATTCGGAGAAGCATTTATGTAAGCATCTCTATTGTCTTGACATCTTTGAGCTGTTGGGACTTGCTGTACCCTTGCCAATACCGTAGCGATTTCACCAAGAGAAGGCACATATAAAGAAGTGCTATTGGATATTATGTTCATCTGTATATGTATTGTTAATTTTTCTATAGCATTTTCGACAACACCAACATCTAAATTTTGGAACGTGCATAGGGGCAGGTTGCTCCTTAGTATCAGTGACGTTACCAGCACAAGGAAAACCTGTAGAAGCTTTTGGATTCTTCGTCCTCATTTTAGAAGCATATTTGCTAGAGTAAAAGTAGGAGTAAGTCAATTAGAAGCTTCAACAAATCACTAAAATGGAAATCCAACATACATATTAGTAAGTTGAAGAAATGAAGGAAGAAATATGCATCCAATAGTCATCAAAAAACAATTTAAACAAAATCCATTGAAGGTTTTAGACGAAAAGGTAAAAAATCTACATAGGAGAGATTGAGAATTAGTGATCAAGACCTTTGAATTTTAAGAAAATCTACATGTGTTCGTAAATTTCAATTAATTATATTTCGTTTATTTCATTTATATTCATTTTTACTTTTTCATATTCTTTTGTTTATTGCATACTTACTTGTACATCCAATGCAAAATACAGTTACATATAAGGATAAAATTGTACTTTGACAATACTTTTGTTTTATTAGAAAATATCAAATTTTCTATTCATCTTGCGACTATTTCGTATTGTATCTACTTGTCTCATGATCTTTAGTTAGCAAATCTTTGCTAATAGAAAACAGCATTTTCTTCATCACATTTAAAAACAAATTGGGTCATTGCTAACATATATAGTCAACTAATCTTGAAATATAATTATTCTTCTTATAGTTAATTAGAGCAACAATTAAACTTCAGAATCGATTTTCCATGCTCATTCACGAGGTTCGTATCTCACTAGTATAAAGTATTTCCGTTAGCTATTTCATAATACAAACACGAATAATTGTTAGCACAAAAATGATTATCCATCTTTAGAGCGTGCTAATAATTATCATGCAGGGCAAGCGTTTGAGTCTCCCATGGTAATACTTCTTTTGTTTATATGTAATTAGATCCTTGCACAAGAAAAAAAAAAAAGAAATTCATTTTCCCTTAAACATTCACAATTAGTGTTCACAAAAACTATATTCGAAGTTACTTATACTAGTAAGATATTTCTCCTTTCTTTCGCATTCTATGCTAAATTGTTCCTAATATAGTAGAAAACTAAAATAAACGTAAAAGGTGAATTGAAGAGTGATTTGCGTCAAATCCTTAGGTTTTAGGGAAATATATACCACTGACACCCACATCTCTAGTTCCAGCATAATTCAAAGGAGCATTTATGTCAACATCTTTATTGCTATGACATCTCTGAGCTGTCAATGTCCTTGACAAAAGCGTAATTATTTGACCAGGAGAAAATGTGCCACTGGATATTAAAAATACATCCTTTTATGTATTGTCAATCTTTTTACAGCGTTCTAGACAACATCAACATCTAAATTTTGGAACGTGCAAAGGTGAAGTTTCTCCTTAGTATCAGTTAGGTTAACAACACAAGCAAAAGGTATAGAAGCTTTGGATTATTCATCCTCATTTTAGAAGCACATCCACTGCACTAAAAGTCGGAGGGGTAAGTCAAGTAGAAGTTTCAACAAAGTACTGAAATGGAAATCCATCATTCACATTACTAAATTAAAGAAATAAAGGAAGAAATATGCATCTAACAGACACAAAGAAACAATTTATCCCAAATTCATCAACGCCTTTTTGCGCAAAAGGTAAAAATTTACAAAGGAGAAATTGAAACATCAGTCATAAAGACCATGTTGAATTTTAAGAAATTCTAGATGTGTTCCTAAATTTCCATTAATTATGTTTTGTTTGTTACTTTATATTCCTTTTTACTTTTTCATATGTTTTGTTTATTGCATGCTTACTTGTACATCCGAAGCAAAATATAGTTACATGTAAGGTTACTCTAACAATACCTTTGGTTTATTAAAACATACCTGATCTTCTATTCTGGTTATGACTATTTTGTATTGTACCCACTTGTCTCATGATCTTTAATTAGCAAATCTTTATTAACTGATAACATCATTCTCGTCGTCATACTTAAAACAAAAATGGCTCATTCCTGACATATATAGTTAACTAATTTGGAAATATAATTATTCTTCTAATAATTGATTTGAACAACAATTAAATGCCAACATTGGTTTCCTATGCTCATTCATGAGCAAGATTCATTTCTCAATGAGTGTGAAATCTTTCCATTAGCTATTTCATAATACAGCATGAATAATTGTTAGTGAGAAAATGATTACCCATCTTTAGAGTTTTTGCTAATAAGTCTTGAGTGTGTTTTGCGGGGGCAAGGATTCATACTGATGCAATTTTGAGCCTCCCCATTGTAATACTTCTTTTGTTTATATGAAATCAGATCCATTAAACAAAGAAAAAAAAAAGAAATTCTTTTTCCCTTAAAAAGCATTGACAATTAATATTCATAAACTATAATTAAAGTTACTTATACTACCAAGAAATTTCTCCTTTCTTTCACATTCTTTACTAAATTATTCCTAATAGTGCTAAAAACTAAAATAAACATAAAAGGTGAATAGAAGAGTGACTTGCATCAAGTCTTTAGATTTTAGGGAAATATATACCATTGGCATCCACATCTCTAGTTCCAACATCATTTGGAGGAGCATTCATGTCAACATCTCTATTGCCATGACATCTCTGAGCTGTTGGGACTTGTTGTGTCCCTCAAAAAACCATAGTTGTTTCACCATAAGAAAATGTGCCACTGGATACTAAATCCATCCTTATATGTACTGTCAATCTTTCTACAATGTTTTGGACAACGCTAACTTCTAAATTTTGGAACTACAAAGTTGAAGTTGCTCCTAGTATCAGTTAGGTTATAAGCATAAGCAAAAGGTATAGAAGCTTTTGGATTCTTCATCCTCATTTTAGAAGCACATCCACTGCAATAAAAGTTGGAGGGGTAAGTTAAGTAGAAGTTTGAACAAATCACTCAAATGGAAATCCAACATACACATTACTAAATTAAAGAAATGAAGGAAAAATAGGCATCCAATAGTCACGAAAAACAATCCCAACTTAATCAAAGGTTGTCACCCAAAAGCTAAACAATCTACAAAAGAGAAATTGAAACATCAGTTATTAAGACCTTTGAATTTTAAGAAATTCTAGATGTTTTCCTAAATTTTCATTAATTATGTTTCTRTCATTTCTTTATATTCATTTTTACTTTTTCATAWTGTWTGTTTATTGTATACTTTCATTTACATCCAAAGAAAAATATAATTACATGTAAGGGTTGACTTGTGCTTTGACAATTTCGTAATTTATCTATTCTTGTTATGACTATTTCGTATTTTATCTACTTATCTCATGATCTTTAATTAGCAAATCTTTGCTACCCGAGAACATCGGTCTCGTCGTCATATTAAAAAAAAGGGCTCATTCCTAACATATATAGTCAAGTAATATAGAAATATAATTATTCTTCTAATAGTTAATTTGAGCAACAATTAAATGCAAGCATCGATTTTCTATGCTCATTCACGAGCGAGATTCATTTCTCATGAGTATAAGCTCTTTTCTTTAGCTATTTCATTATACAAACATGAATAATTGTTAGTACAAAAATGATTATCCATCTTTAGAGTTCTTGCTAATAAGTCTTGAGAGCGTGTGTTTTGTAGGGCAAGGGTTCACACTGATGTAGTTTTGAGCTTCCCCATGGTAATACTTCTTTTGTTTATATGAAATCAGATCCATTACATATAAAATGAAATTCACTTTCCCTTAAAATGCATCAACAATTAATTTCATAAAAACTGTAATAGGAGTTACTTATTCCTAATAGTGTTGAAATCTAAAGTAAAAGTCAAGGTGAATAGAATTCATTTGCATCCAGTTCTTCGATTTTAGAGGAATATATAACAATAGCACCCATATCTCCAGTTTTAGCATCATTTGAGGTGTATTTATGTCAACATATGTATTGACCTGACATCTTTGAGTTGTTGGGATTTTATGTGTCCTTGATAATACCGTACTTATWTCACCATGAGAAAGCACATTTAAAGAAGTGCTATTGGATATTAATCCATCCGTGTATGCAGTGTGAATCTTTTTGAAGCTTTCTGGACAAAGCCAGTGATGCCCTTGTCGACCCCTAGGTAAGACTGGGGCCTAATGAGCCGTTGTCTATCTTTCGATAGTCGATACTATCTTAGAAAAATATTATGTCTAAAATGAAATAACTTAAATTACAGTCCAATAGGGATTATACATCCCGAATGAAATTACAAACTTAGAAATTACACCATAATATGAATAATAAACTAAAATATTTGGATAAGAGATGCTGCTCTAGCACTTTAAAGAAAGACAGATACTCCTAAGTGCTCGATCCAAACTCGAAAACCTAGGAATTCATACCTGTTACTAAGAAAAATAAAAGAAATTTTTGACTGATAACTCAGTGATTTTCGCAAGTTTGCAAAGTGATAAACAAAAATAAGATAAATGTTGAAGGAAAGATTAAGAATAAAATCAAGGATAAAACCGTGCTACTGTTCTTACATTTCAAGCATTTGATAAATAAAATCTTTGTTAATTCGATCAAAATAGTAATAAAATTATTTGCTTGAAAAGAATAACACGGAATAATAACAGTTACCGCAAGAGTTAAACTTTGTGGGGTCCAGTAATACTAACCATATCACTCCCGTTATCCATGCGAATTTCAATCTTATCACCTTTTATACAATCAATAATACCCGATAGATAGGCATGGGGAGTCGCCCGTCCCCAAATTAAACTTTTTGAGTAGGGTTAAGACTATCCACAGTTAATCCTGGGCACCAAATAACATGACCATTCGCCTAAGACATTCCCAGTCCGCCATCTGGCACTCCAGGCTTTGGCCAAGTTTAGGCTAACTTTGGTACTAATGCTTGCATTAGCTCAAGAGATCCTCGCGTCGGGAACTAGTGAAAGGTTAGTACTTTGCTTGCCGGGCTAGTTATTCAAAGTTGCCTATTGAGTATCGAAAAACAATAATCTTCAATCAATAGTGATCTTAAAACATTTCCAGTACAACGTGTCTCAATCAATTCAATCAATAGATATTACAAAATATTTTTTCCAATTTGAAAATTTTCCATGAACATTATTAATCTCAAACATTCTTTTGCAATCAAGAAGTCTTCCACACGTGAATAATATACATTTTCAAAGGACTTCTAAAGAATTCATTATGAAAGTAAATCAATTCCATTCAGCAATTTCTAGGAAGAATCTTAAAACTAGACTTAAGGAAAAGTCATAAAATGGTATGCTTTTTGTGAAAAACAGTTTTAGAAACGTCACTTGTAGCTGGACAATTGAAATCAATAGCTAATTAGCTAGAGCTACCTAAAGTAATTGGTTTTAGTTGACTATATGTAGCAGATCAACAAGTCATAGAATCACAGTTATACATCGTCGCAAAAACTAGAGCTAACATATCCTAAATGAATCTGGCCAAATGTTGYCTCATAATTATCAAACTTGATTTTATAAATTCAGTACGGTAAATAAGAGTAAATAACTTCCTAGAAACATATTACTGTAGCAAAAAGAGGTTTATTTAAGGTTTGGGAAGTTCATGTAATTAAGGAATAATGTTTCTGTCRAGCTTGGACAGGGGGACACTAAATTGAGCATAACTTGAGTTAGAAATTAACCCAGAACAAAAGGCTTTCTAGCTTTATGAATTATATCAAAACAAGAATCACAGTGGTTCTGTTTTGAAGTTAAWATATGATCAAACATACTCTTCTAACTTTTAAACCAAGCCTTTTTCTTGTTTTATTTTGCTAACTTCTTAAACATCTCAAATCATATTTTTAGATCTCCTTGATGATTCATCAACATCGCCAAATCAAAATTGGAGTAAACAACATCTTGCATGTTCATAATGTTCCTACTTTCTCAATACCGAATATATGGCATTTTCATTCATTCCAACCCCAATACATAACACATTGCATTCCAAATCCTCATACAACTCAGAAAATAACGAAAGCTATAAACATGTAATACTTCAAAAACTTAAAATCTTTCCAAGCAACAATTAGTTCTACCATCATGCCATGAATGAAAGTTCAAACTTAATCATTGTATAGCTTCATAGTCTTACGTAGTTCAACACCTGTCTGCTATGCTTCTTCCAAAAAGAGATTATAACTTACTAACCTTGAACTTTCAGCAAGAAAAGGGACGTGTATTCTTGCTCCACCATGTCAGAATCCTAAGAGAGTAGAAGGAGAATGATGTTGAACACACTATGTTGCTTGAGCCTCTAGAAGAAGATCTTCTTTTCCAGCTTGAAAGTCTTGGTTAAATTAGAAAAAAGGAAGCTAAATTATAGTAGGGTTTCAACTGAGAAAAAGAAAGACGGAGAAGTAGTTTACTGAAAGTTCTAAAGGTAAGCTGAAAGGGTCAGCCGACTATAGAGGCGGGGTATTTATAGGCTAGAAATCTTACTAAGGGTAGAGGCTTCTGGGATAAGGGAGAGGGTTAGCTTATTACTTAAGACTAACTAAGGCTTATGAAATAAGCCTTTTGGGCAATGAATCTAAGCTGAAACAGGAAGAAGGCAATCTAAGCTGAATGAGAAAGAGAAATAGGAATTGGAATCTTCAAGGAAAAGTAAAAAAAGGGAATTCAATTTCCTCTAAAAGTATTAACTATTATATTATATAGAACCTGGGAATTGGGAGAAGAAAACAATGGAAGAAAGTTGTACTACTAAAGTTATGAGGATTCCATCGGTTGAATCCAAAGATGAATAAGACACCACAATCCAAATTGTGTAGTAAACAAAAGAACATGCATTCTACCAAAGTGGTAACCATGCATTGGTGGAATTTAAAAGCTGAAAATTTTGTTACAATTTTTTTTTAAAAAAAATTAAAGAGTGTTTCGGATGTCAACTTGCATGCATGCAAGGTGGCAAAAATTTATCTACTGTTGGTCACTATGTGGCATCTCTGCCCTCTCCTAGGGTCCACAGGGGTCGAACGAGCCACCGCCTGCCTCTTAGTAGTCAGTACTATCATTACAAAGATATAATTCCTCATAAAACACCTAAAGTACAACTCAAGAAGGAGTGATTACAACTTAGGATAATATATCTCAACATCAATTAGACCAAGTTAGTAGTGTAGCATTTTCCAATTACAAACTGATATTCCTAACTCTCCTTTTCAAATCCCAAAGGCTCAAGATCCGTGTCCATCACTACAAAACGAAAGAAAGCCTGTGAGCGCTAACTCAGTAAGTTCCGTACATGTGCAATGTGAGTTTGAAAACAATACATGTTCAGGGATACAATAAAAAGAAGCTTTCATAAAATGGTTGTGCTATTTTTCCAAAATCAGAGATAGAAAAGTGAGAAAATTTTTGATGCAGAAATAAATTACAATCATTGAACAGTTACCACAAAATCATACTRTGTGGGGTCTATAAATATCAGTCTTATCTCCTTGTGTTCCTGCATGCGATTTACAYCCTTATCACATCCATACCAATCAATGGTACCCACTAGCTAGGGTACTACGGGAGTCACTCAACCCTAGGTTAAATCAGATAACCAAGGGTATGACTATCCACACAATATGAACTAAGTATCAGATGATGTGGCCATTTGTTCAATGCATTCTCGATCCGCCACTGGTGACCCAGTCAGGTAAAGAGRAAGCTTACTCTGATACTATTGCCCGAACTAATTCAAGAGGTACTTGTACTAAGGACCAGCTAAGCATAGTCCTTTGCTTGTCGGAGTTAGTCAAACCATGCCTATTAAGTACTCAATACAATCCATCAATTTATTTGAGCAATCAAAAGGTGATCTCATAACATGTTTTCAAAACAATTTTTCTCAATTGAAAATAGAGATCACGAGTGTGTGAAAAAATTTTCCTAAATAGTTTTATCAAACAAGCTTTTGGAAACACAGTTGTCATAAATTTTTCAAGAATCGAAACTTTTATAAAATGGCAAACTTTTGCTCAAAACAATTTTGGAAAAAGTCAGTGGTAGAAGTTTTTGTAGAAAGGAGAGTTCAAAATATTTTTTAGATATAAAATATTTGATAGGAAAAATCATTTTGCAAACTCAGGAATTGAAAATATAACTAGAGTATGCTTGAACGAAAGCAAGCACATCTTTGCAAATCGGTTGTGAAATATAACTAGAGTACGCTTAAATGAAAACAGTTGAGAAACTGACATGTGCTTCTGATTAATCAAAAAGTTTACTGACTGTTATTTCCTAAAATACTGCTCAAGAAATATCCTTAGTAATAAATCACAATAAATCACACTCAAGTCATAAACTAAAAACTCATTCCACAACAACTAGACTGTATTTTTTAATTGGTTTTGTGAATAAAATCGTTGTTACAAAAATATATATTTTTAGACAAGAGGTCATTTATAAATTGAAAGGATGTAATATAATATAATTCATACAAACATATAAGATGCAGTGTAAGGAAGTTTGAGGTTTTAAAATCATAAGCTTTGAAAATCGATGAATGGACAGCTTGTGATATTTTGAGTATTATTCCAAAAATACTCGTAGTTTTTGAATAAAATTGGAGCCAAAATAATCCTAATACATTAGCATTTTTTATCATGAAAAAGTTGGAACGTAAAATAGTTTGAATAGAACCCAGATTTTATGAAAATTGCCCAACACTTATTCAATCAGCCAGATTAACCACATTGGAAAGATCAACTCATATCATACGTTTTACTCGAAAAAATGAGATGCAATTTATACTAAATTTTTCCTAAGATCAGTGGATTTCTAACCATATATCATAATTATAATTTCACCAAATAATCAAGCTTCTATGACACGCTGAAAGGGGATAAAAATTCTGGTTCGACCAGAACAAATCCCAATTATCCTTTCTTACATTTTCTATCATAAAATATGAAATACTCATCCCCAAATCATATAAAAAACCTATACACTCATATCATGACAACACCATTATCATAACTTCAGAACAAAAATGCAAAATCCTTGCAATATTTACGCAATTCATATTATCGAAACACTAGACACCACTCACACAAAAATACTGCATGACCTGACCTTAATTTCAAGTTTAATCTAAATCCACCTTAACATTACTAACCTTGTGATTTGGCAAGGAAATGGGTAAAAGGGCCAGCTATGACTTGGTGCAAAAGTGATGAAATGAATGGCTCTTAACTTCAAGAAATAAGGGTTAGTTTCGGCTGTCACTAAGAGTAGAAATGTGGCTATTTTTGGCGTATGAAGAAGAGAAGAAAGAGGTCAATTGTAGAATGAATTAATAGGTGAAATCAAGTCCTATTATAGAGATGTTTGAGGGATAAAACTAGGAAGATGTGAAAACCAGATGAAAGTGGTATGAAATGCAGACTGCCTTCTTGCAAGAATTGAGGAAGAATAATATTATTTTACTTCTATATGCCATGGGCAAATGACARCTATGTGTACCGCTATCTAAACATCAATTTATCTTCTATAAAACCTTGACATATCTTCTAGATTAGGTGCCAAGCTCCTAGCTAAGGCTCTCATGCAAATGGATAMKACACACTAGGTTGAAGAGGAGACGAAAAGGTTGGGTAGAGATGGAGAGGAAAGTCGGTTAATTGAAGAAGGAATTTCCTTTTATTTATTTATTTTTTTTTTTGGTTTTGTTCAAGACATGTCCTCTAGACACCTCAAGTGGCAGCTGTCAACACCCTGAATATTCTATCCTCAAAGCTTGCCAACGCACCTAGATGAGGTGATAATCTTCTAGCCAAAAACCTCCACAACTGGACAGCACACTACCTTAAGAAAAGCTGGAATTTTGCATGCTAAAGAACCATCAAAATCGAACATCTATGCAAGAAATTTCATGCAAGTTTCACGCCAAAAACACAACATGCATTTTTGGATGATTAATGGGATTCAATCAAGGTTTGATGATCAAGGGCTGGAGTTTTGAACTCAATTGGATAGGATGAAGAAAATATGGTGGAAAGATCAAGGCGTTAGGAAGGTTTTTAGGCTAAAGTTGGACAAAACTGTCAAATAGTAAAGTAATTATTTTAAGAAGAAAATAATATAGTACTTAAGAAAATAATATATGGTTTTCAAAATAAAGTTAAGGAAGATCGATTTTGAAAAATAGAGTTTTCAAAAATGAATTTAAGAACAAATAGTTTTTCAAAAATAAAGTTTAAGGAAATCAATTTTTATAAATAGAATAAGGTTTAAAACAAAAACAAAAAAAAAATAAATGCCGCAATTGTAAGAAAAAGAGTTTTTGAAATTTAATTAAGTCGAGATTATGTTTTGTACTTATTCTGGCAGTGATAAAGCTATCTAAATTTTAAGTCTTATCATATCCTATTTTCAAATATTTTAATTCTTACACTAAATCTACTCGCAATATTGTCACCTATTTTGGTTTCTATTTTCTCCAAATATCCGGGTTCGGGACACACAATTTGGGAAAATTTGAAATGAGTTTTCAATAGGATTCGAAATTAGGCTTTTAATTCGGCCAAGAAAATGTTTGGATTAATTCTGACGAAGGTATTCTATCTAAAATTTGGATCTATATCCTTCTTATGCAATATCCTTTAAATCATAAGCTAGTAAATTCGATAATCCCAAATTTTCAAGCATTCCTATTATTCATCTATAGACTAAGCTTGAAATCGTGAAGACACGATGTTTATAGCGATATTTAGTTGTAGAAATTTACGGGTCATACAATGCCAACATCTAAATTTTGGAATATGCAAAGGTGAAGTTGCTCGTTTGTATTAGTGATGTTACCTCACAACCAAAAGGCATAGAAGCTTCTGAATTTTCAAACTCATTTTGAGAAGCCTATCTACTGTAGTAAAAGTATGAGGAGAATGTCAAGTAGAATTTTCAACCAATCCATCTCAATTGATAGTTAGCATTTCTAATTTAACCCACAAAAACCATAAGAACTTAAAAGTTGTTTGAAGTTATTTAACGCATAAAATAGATTAGGAAAATATAATTATCTTCTAATAGTCATTTAGTGCAAGAATTATATTCCAACATAAATTTCAATAACCATTCATGAGTGGGTTTCGATTTCCAGTCGGTAAAATCTTTCCAAGAATTGATTGTGCACCAATTTAGAGTATGAGCTATTAAGTATCGAGTACATGTGTTTTGCAGGGAAAATGGTTCAAGCTATTTCTGTTTTGAGCCTCACCAAAAACTCTTTTTGGCTTTTTGAAATCATTGTACATTTAAAAAAATTATTTTTCCTTGAGAATCATTTCAAATTTTATGTTCATAAAATTTCTAATTGAATTGACTCGTACAATAAAGAAAATTTACCATTCTTCCACATTCTATACAGAAAATTTGAGTTTCAAATTTAAAAATTGATCCCACGAGGACTATAGTTCAAAAGTTATGGTTTAAATTCCTAGTAAAATCCATGTGTTGTTGATGGTTGTCACTAACAATAAGACAAAATTATCTAAGATTATCTAGTCACCAAGATTCAGTAGTAAGTCGAGACAATCGCTCACACAAGATGATTAAGAGCTCAAAAGCAAGTTAGAGCTAAGAATCCCTAATGTAATAATGTCCAAGAAGTCGATTCAGCTATGCTACAGAATCAATTCTACAACACTGATATAGCAAAGAATAGTTTCATAAATAACGCAAATTGAGGCATCCTTGTTCCTACTTCATTAAGTAGTTCTACTTTTTGAAACAATCAATGAAACATTTACTATATTAGTTCATCAAAGCTTTAACTTCTAGGGAGTTAGTCATGCTCTTAGATGCAAGAAAATAAAAGAAATTAATGCTCAACAACTCAAAAGACATCTCTAAATGAAACTAAGAAATGGAGAAATAAAGCCTAAAAGGGATTTGGTGAAGCAATCGGTGAAGTCCTCTTTAGTCCTTCTTCTTCCTTCTTCTTTATAGGCTTCTTCCTCTTTTTGCCTTCTTTCTCTCCTTTGTTTTAGCCGATCCCTTTCTATATAAGGGCCTGCGAATGAAGCTCCAAGTTGCATTTTTTCCTTTTTGTCCCGTGAAGCTTCCCTTGGAAGCTTACTGAATAGTTATCATAAACAAGCCGCTTGTCAATTTCCTATTAGACTTGCCACCCACTTGTACGWTATGTTTTTTTCTTTATGCTTTATGCCATTTTGCACAAAGATATTTTTTTATTACTTTAAGACTTCCTAGGACACACTTTCCTCACTTAATCGTCCTCTTTCCTTTGAATTTCTTGTAGACCATGTTCTCTGCTCTTACTCACTTTCTATTGTTGCAACAATAAATTGCTACAACAATACTCAAGTCTTTAGTTCTTCATCAAGCAATCTTCTATTTTGTGTGTAGAATCCTTTTCTTGATCAAATACACCATTTTACCTCAGTAATAACACATAAATTCTATAATATCACACTACACCATAGATTGAATTTAAACAACGTTCAAGGTAAAATAGTATAAAGTGGGTTTTCACCCACATCAATATCTCCAAACCTAAACATTGCTAGTCCTTGAGAAATAATAAAAGAAAAAGGGAGTAACAAAGTATTCTAACACAAGTAATAATGCAATGAAAAGTCCATAGTAGAATTCTTCAAAGTGTGCTCATAACAAAAATTAGATGAGTATCTTGGTCACCTTAAGTAAGTGCGTAGTGATGAACCATGACTAACTATATGTCAAATATACAAACTATTCATACTCAATACAAAAGAGTAATGGGATTTCAAAATATGCTCAATAGACCTACTTTCACATAAATATAGAATTTCACAAGTTAGAAATGAAAAGGAATAATAGAAATCATGCTGGTAACAAATTTTAAAGCATTATTGCAGCCTCGATGCTGCAAAATTGTAAGTTCTCTTTTCTTTTTCTTTTGTCAATGCATTTTTTTTTTTTTTTATAAACATGCATAACTTTACTCTATAATATCAAAAAACCTGTTTGATGCAAAAACTGACATTTTGTGATGAAGGTTTTTGGTTATTAGGTCCATGCCATAAAAATAAGAGTTGCTATGCATACTCTTACCTACCATCACTTTTTGATGCAAAATTACACACAGACAACATGCATAACTCTGATTACTAGATAATTCAAGGCATTAGAGTAGTTATTGCCCAGTCAAGTGAATCGACACACCCCAAAATTGATTGAAATTTTATTTCCAAAAAAATTCATTCCATTTCCATGATAAAGAAGGGATTTTGCAATTTAGTTTCAAAGGCATTTGTAAAGTCAATCCAAATCACATTTATGTCTTTGAAATAGTGGAATAAGCATGTATTGTTTAACAATAATTAAGCTATCTCCATGCACGACACTTGAGATCTTAAGGGATTAATAATACTTTGCAACATTTAGACTAAGGATAGGAATCTATCAACTTTATAGCAATTACATATGCTGAAGGTAGCAAAACAATAGAATAAGTCTTGAAAGGGTGTGTTTTGTGAGGTGAGGGTTCATGCTGATGTAGTTTTGTGCCTCCCCATGGTAATATTTCTTTTATTTATATGGAATCAAATACTTTGCACCAAAAASAGAAATTCATTTTCACTTAAAAAGCGTTCACAATTACTATTCATAAAACTATAATCGAAGTTACTTATACTAGCAAGATATTTRTCCTTTCTTCCACATTCTATACAAATTATTCCTAATAGAGCTGAAAACGAAACTAAAAAGTAAAAGGAAAATAAAAGAGTGATTTGCATCATGTCCTTAGATTTTAGAGAAATATACATCATTGATACCCACATCTCCAGTTTCAGCATTATTCAAAGGACAATTTATGTAAACATATATGTTGCCTTGACATCTTCGAACAGTTGGGACATGTCGTGTCCCTAGCAACACACTAGTTATTTCACTATGAGACGGCTCATTTAAGAAAATGTTATTGGATATTAATTCATACATATATGTATTGTTAGTCATTTCTAGCATTCTGGACAACGCCAACATCAAAATTTGGAAATGCTAGGGTAAAGTTGCTCCTTTGTATAAGTAAGGTTAACATTACAAGCAAAAGGCACAGAAACTTTTGGATTATTCATCCTCATTTTAAAAACATATTTGCTACAGTAAAAGTAGGAGCAGTAAGTAAAGTAGAAGTTTCAACAAATCGATCTCAATTGATAGTTTGCATTTTTGAGTCAACCGACCAAAACCCTAAGAACTTAGAAGTTTTTTCAAGTTATTTAACCTATGAAATAGACTAGAGAAATATAATTATTCTTATAATAGTTATTTAGTTCAAGAATTAAATTCCAACATAAATTTCAATAACCATTCATGAGTGAGTTTCGATTCCRATAGTGTAAAAGTTTTCCAACTATTGATACACAATACAAATACAAATAATTATTTGTGGAAAAATGATTGTGCACCAATTTAGAGTTTGAGCTATTGAGTTTGGAGTACGTCCGTTTTCTGGTAAAATGGTTCAAGCTATTGCAGTTTTGAGCCTAACTATGTAAAAGCTTATTTTGGTTATTTGAAATCAGATCCATTGTACATTTAAAATAAAATTGTTTTTCCTTGAAAATTATTCAAAATTTTTGTTCATAAAATTGCAATCAAAGTGACTTTTACAATCAAGAAATTTACCATTCTTCCACATTCTATACTGATATATTCATATTCTATATTATGTTTTTCTCTTACTTAAGTAGTTTGTTGTCGAGATTTCTATATGATTTACTTTGTATTATACTAATTTTGGTTTGAAATAATTCCTTATAGGATTTTCATCTTAAATACAASAATAGGAAAAAGATCAGTTATAGAAGAGCTTAAAAAGGTCAAACAAAGAATTAAGAGGAGTTTGGGGTAAAAAAATTAATTTTTAGAAGCTAAAAATCATCAAAAATCAACTAAGTGTGGAGGAGAACTAAATCAGGCTCTGATTCAAGAGCAATTTAATGCTCTATTTTTTCAGAACCAAATTGGCACTAGTTTGGTCCAAACCGGGCACTGGTTTTGTCATTTTGCACTAAACCAGTGCCCGTCAAGCTTTTTATGTACTTCTACAAATAGTGTGTCTTATAGTCAATTTTGGGGACTTTTGGTGGCTTGAGACACTCTTTTTTCATAATTTTAGAGTAGTTTAATAAGAGGAACATAGAGGAAGCTATGTGAGAGCTTAAAGACTTGTACTTAACCAAGATTACATAAGGATTTGTTCATCAAATCGATTCTTTCTTCTCTAATATTTGGTTTTAACATGTTGATTATACTTTCTATAGTGGATTTCATTAGTTGCTTAGGTTAAATCTTTTGTGTTGGTTACGATTCTTGGAGAAGATGATTTCTTTATAAAGGGTTAAACTCTATTGTGTTTTTATTATTGATTCCAATCTAGATGAGTTGTTTATTATCATTCTAGCTTTTTTTTTAATGCTTTTTGTTGATTAGCTACTACAAATAGATTTCACAATCTATTCAGAAGGATAGGGAGATGAACTAATTGATTAGGACATAGGCAATGATGACCCATTAGTATTGAATCGGCTGGGGATAGAATCGGTTCCTTTTGGGTGATTTCGATAGTAATTGACCATAGTTAACAAAATTGGAGAATCTCTTAGATATTTAATGCAACTTTGATTAATTTAATTCACATATGGATATGGCTTTAGTTAATTGAAATTAGGGGTTTATGCAAGAGGGTTAGGTAAAACCTAAATTAGGAAATTTCACCATTAACAATTAGACTAGATTTGGGAATCAAGGCAATTAAGGTGTGATTAACTTATCTCATTATACAAATCATTCTGATCAATACTCCAACCAACCTCTTTTATCATATTAGAACATATGAGTTTGTGAGCATAACATACAAAAGATTTGAGTTTCAAATTAAAAAATTCCTGCCTTCCTCGTTTAATCCTAACCAACTTCCCTTCTATAACGAAGTGTTAATCCAAATGCAAACTAAGTGCCAAATGGCTAGCTCGAGCRGATGTATTTCCTGAAGATATTCCATTCTTTAAGTCGAGCGATTGCATCCCACAGAAGCACAATTTTGCGTATTGATCCACTGGTCTATGCCAAAACAACTCCTCTCATGAATCTGCAAATCCCCTTTCATATTGGTTCTTTACCATGAGTTCAACAATCTCCATAGGTATATAATCTAAATATTCTTGTGTGGTTCTGTGACTGGAAATATGATCAATTTCCCTATTTGCTTCTCTTTTAATGTCCTTGAATTTTATATGTTGTTGCCTTGTGGCATGATTAAAGGAAATTCTGAAAAGAAATATTATTAAATTAACTAAGTACAACAATAATTGTAAAATTTTAGTCCATAGCTGCATAGCTTTGGATAAATAATATGCAATGAGAATAAAATAGATTAGGAAAGAAAGATTTCTCAATCCATGRAGCAGCCAACATACATATATGAATATTTGGAAGAACAATTTATAGTACTCTTGTATTAAAAGACATTGTCAAAAAGATCAAGATTACAAAGCATTGAGAATAATTCAGATATGCTCATGACAGCAATCTTGAGGACAGTAAAATATTTTGATGCAGATGTAGTATGAAAGACTAACTAGATTCAAATTCACGCATTTGTTTTGTCTCATCCTTTTCATTAGGAATTATAGGATCAATGTAAATTCATCTAATCGCTATATTATATTCTGTACTTTTTTATTCCAGATTGCTTTCAAATGTTATGGCACATGCTTCTTTACATTAGTTGTTACATAATACATACACAAATAATTGTTCGTGCAAAAATTATTACCTATCTTTAGAGTTTTTGATATTAAGTCTCGAGAGCATTCGTTTTGTAGGGTGATGGTTCAAGCTGATGCAATTTTAGCCTCCCTATGGTAATGCTTCTTTTGTTTACATGAAATTAGATCCATTGCACTGAAAAATGAAACTTAGTCTCCCTTAAAAAGCATTCACAATTAATGTTCATAAAAACTGTAACTGAAATTACTTATACAGGCAGACATGTCTCCAGTCTTCCACATTCTATACAATGTTATTTCTAGTAGAGCTGAAAACTAAAGTAAAAGTAAAAGGTGTATCGAAGAGTGATTTGCATCAAATCCGCAGATTATAGAGAAACATATACTAGTGGCACCCACATCTCAAGTTCCAGTGTTATTGGGAGGGGCATTTATTACAATATCTATATTGCGCTGACATCTTTGAGTTGTTGGCACTTGATGTATCCCTGATAATGCCGTGGTTATGTCACCATGAGAAAGGCACATTTATAGAAGTGATCTTGAATATCAATCCATCCTGATAATGCCGTGGTTATGTTACCATGAGAAAGGCACATTTATAGAAGTGATCTTGAATATCAATCCATCCGTATATATTTTGTCAATCTTTCCATAGCATTARGGACAACGAGAACATCTAAATCTTCGGACATGCAAAGGTGGAAGTTGCTCCTTAGTATTAGTGAGGTTAGCATCTCAAACAAAAAGTGTAAAAGCTTTTGGATTCTGCTTCCTCATTTTAGAAGCATATCCACTATGGTAAATATAGAATGGGCAAGACAAGTAGAAGTTTCAAAAATTGAGCTCAGTTGATAGTTAAAATTCTAATTCAACCCACCAAAACCCGAAAAACTTAAAAAGGTATTTCAAGCTACTTAACATCCAAAAAATAAGATTCATCGTACCAAAAAAAATTATTTTTTTCCTTTAAAATAATTCAAAATTTATGTTCATAAATTCTGCGATAGAAGTTACTAGTACAATCATGAAAATTTTCCATTCTTCCACACCATATGCAAAAGATTTGATTTCAAATAAAAAAATTTCCATCTTCCTTGATTAATCCAAACCAACTTCTCTTCCATAAGGAAGTGCGAATCCAAATACATACTAAGTTCCAAACGACTTGCATGAGAAATTGCATTGCATTGCAAGGAAGCACAAATTAGCATATCGATCCACTGGTCTATGCCAAAACAATTGCTCTCCTTAATCTGCAAACACCCTTTCATATTGGTTCTTTGCCATAAATTAAAAAATTTCCARAAGTATATAATCTAATGATTCCTGAATGATTCTGTGACTAGAAATAAGAAAAGTTTGCCTATTTGATTCTCTTTGTAAGTCCTTGAACTTCGGATGTTGTTGCACTGTAGCACAACGATATTGGAAAAATTTTAATGAATAAGCTGCACTACTTTCGATAAATAATATGCAATGAGAATAAAATAGAATAGGAAAGAGAGATTGCTCAATCCATGTAGCAGCCAACATACACATGCACATAWTTGGAAGAACAGTTTTAAAGTATTCTTGTGGTGAAAGACATAATCTGAATGATTATAATTGCAAAGCATTGAGAATAATTCAGATAAGCTCATGACTGCAATCTTAAACAAAAAAATGCATTTGTTTACGTCATCCTTCTCTTTAGGAATTATAAGATCAACGTAAAATTCATCCCATCACTATAGTAAATTTTGCATTTTTTTGATTCTGAATTGATTTCAAACGGTTTGGCACTCGCCTCCATGTTGGAAATATGAGAAATTACTGAAATGGATATGTAACATATACGTTACTAAGCCAAAGAAATGAAGGAAGAAATATGCATCCAATAATCAGGGAGAAACAAATCATCCCAAATCCATCAACAGTTTTAGCCTAAAAGGTCTAAAATCTGCATTGAGAAATTGAAATATTTGTGATCATGTTCTTAAATTTTGAGAAAATCTAGATACGTTCTTAAATTTCCATTAATCATGCTGATTGTTTTTATATTCCGTTTTACTTTTTCATAATTGTTTGTTTGTAGCATACTTGTATATCCAAAGCAAAATTTAGTTACCAATTAGACATATAAGGATTAAATTGTACTTTGATAATCATATTGTTTTATTAGAAAGTACCTAATTTTTTGTTCACCATATGACCATTTCGTATTCTATCTACTTGTCCCATAATCTCTAATCAGCAATTCTTTGCTAACACAGAACATCGTTTTCTTCGTTATATTTTAAAAAATACGGTTCTTTGCTAACATATACAATTAACTACTCAGGAAATATAATTATTCTTCAAATAGTTATTTAGTTTAACAATTAAAAGCCAACATTGATTTTCAATACTCATTCACGAGCAAGATTCGTTTCTAACTACTTTAAACTGTTTCCATTAGTTCTTACATAATACAAACACGAATAATTGTTATTGAAAAATGATCACACATCTTTATTGTAATACCCCCAAGTTAGGGACTATCCTAATCTAAGAATATTAGTGTTCATCCGTTCATAAATGCGGAAGGAAAGGATATAATTTTGAACTTTCTATAGGTAAAGTTTTCTCTATGCATAAATGCTAATAAAATGTATATCAAAAGTCTAAAGCCAAAATGCCATTCAATTACCAAAACTGATAGACTATTCAAAACATAACTACTCAAGCTAAAGAGTTTTAAGCATTAAAGATTTGATAAAGAATACTTCTAAGATTATGTACCATCCGGATCTGAGTTTGTCTTGAATGATCTCCTCGAATCACTTAACTTTCATCACCTYTAATATAGAATTAGGAAAAGGAGTGAGCTAAAATATAATAAGTAACTCTATGTATGAATGAAATGAAATGTAGTAGCTTTGGAAACCTTTCGAAAACTATATCCTTTTTTTCCTTTAACTTTATCAAAACTTACATTCCTTAACTAATGTAAGCACACATAGTATATCGCCTAACCATTAAGCTCTACAATAAGCTGCTATTATTTGAAATCAGGTCATATTCCTACTAGTAGTACTACTATGCAGTTTACATTGCTTTACTTTCCTTTCACCTCACAAGGAGGTCAACGTTACCATATATTCCACTCTCGAAGATGGATAGGTTAGATGCGCCGATCCCCCCACGCCCAATTTTCCACTCACATCTTTAATGGATTAGGCATATATCTTTTTCGTACTTAAAATTGGGATACATGCTTTACAAAAATGTTCAATATGTCGTACATAACACAAAATTGATATTCATGAATGTATGCCATAACATGGAATAATGCTCAGACTGCTTGAAACTGTAAACATATAGTACTTCACATAAGAGAAATTCATGCAACACTTATACATATTAAATACATAATAAGCATSACCACAAATGGTGAGAATGAGGAAATTTACTTACATACTTGAAAATTAACCATAAACTCACATTCAATTCACAATAGACATACCCCACAATTGATGAGAATGAGAGAGCTTACTTACATACTTGAAAATCAAGCATAAACTCGCATTGAATTCACAACAGACATACACCACAATTGATGAGAATGGGGGTGTTTACTTACCTGAAACTCTTCTTTTAAGGCTTAAGCTTGGTTTTGGTTTACCAAATGAAGTTCCACAGCAGCCAACGATGTCAATGTGTCAATTTTCTAATCAATACAAGGAAAGTATAGATAAAGGTACTTCTAATTCATTAAGCTCAAAGACTCCTTTTTAAAACTCTTTACAAATCATTTTCTAGCTTGCAAAGTCTAGAAACATGTTAACATTTAGCCATGCTTGAATTCCAAAAAAACTTCAAAAAAAAATTATTTTTCATTCAAAATTGTGTGGCTAAGGATGGCACCCATGGACTTATGTACCGTCCTTACTTTCTCCTTGCTTGCATCCATGCACATCCAGAAAGTTTGAAAAATAGCTCTGGTACTGTCCGTGGACGTCCTTGCCTGTGCCCATGCACTGAAATGAAAATCCACATACAAATTACTATATTAAATAAATGAAGGAAGAAATATGCATCCAATAGTCACAGAGAAACAATTCATCCCAAATTCATTAACTGTTTTAGCCCAAAAGGTCGAAATTTACATTGGAGAAACTGAAACATTAATGATAAAAAATCTAGATGTGTTCCTAAATTTCCATTGATTATGTATCATTTGTATCTTGATGGTCACAAACTATATTTATGCACTCTTATCCTAGCAAGTATACTAGTGTCAAAAAGTATATAGCAAGTGAGTCGAGGTCAATCCCACGAGGATTCATAATCAAGTACCAAAATTACCAAAATGTGATTGAATTAGACTAATAACTAGAAATGAAGAAGTAATCTAAAAGGTTCGATTATGAAATTTAATTGCCTATATCCAAAAAGATTTAATGTGATAAAAGAGGTTAGTTAGGTATTGATTCCAAATCATTCCAATAATGAGCTAAACTAATTGGACATTAACTGCCCTAATTCCTAAATCTAATCTAATTGTTAATGGTAGAATTTTCTAAATTAGGTTTTAGTCAAACCGTTAGCATAAAACCCCTAATTTTAGTTAACTAAGGTCATATTCCTATGGGAATTAGATTAATCAAAATTGCATTTATGAACTACGAAATTTCCAATTTCATATGACTAATTACTATCGGAGACCACCCAAAAGAAACTGATTTTATCCCTCATCGGTTTACTACTAATGGGTCATCATTGCCTAAGTCCTGATCAATTAGTTTACCTCCCAGTCCTTATTAATTTGTTAAGAAATTGATGTCTAGATAGTTAATCCATAAAAAAGCAATAATGATAATAAGCAACTCAATTAGATTAGGAATTAACAATAACTGCACAATAGAGTTTACCCGTTACAAAGAAATCATCTTTTCAAATAACCTAACCAACATAAAAAAGTTTAGCCCAAGAAACTCATGAAAATCCACCATAGAAAGTATAATAAACATGTTACAAACAAAGATTAGCAACAAAAGAAATGATTTGATGAATGAATCCTTAAACAATCTTGATTGAATAGAAGTCTTCAAGGTTTACAATGGTTTTCTCAAAGTTCCTCTCAAGAAAACTACTCTAGAACTACGTAAAAATAATGTTTCTAGCCTAATTTTTGCCTCCCTTTTAAGGTTACAACGCACTATTTATAGGAGACATCAAAAAACCCTAAAATTCACTTGACAGGCACCTGAAATTGGCCAAACTGGCATTTGATTTGGGCTGGTGTAGCCGAATTGGAGCCAGTTTGGTTCTTCAAAAATAGGGCAATGATTGGCATGAAACCAACGTCCATTGGAGCCCAAATTTGCGCCTAATTGGACTTTCTCTCACACTTGGTAGATTTTRCAAGTTTTTCAGCTCCTGAAAATTTCACTTTGACCCCAAACTCCTCTGAATTTCATGATTGACATCTTTAACCTCTTCTACAACCGATTTTTGCCCCTTTTTTACTATTAAACATGAAACCCTACAATTAATCATTTCAAACCAAAATCAGTATAATACATGGTTAATCATATAAAAAAATTAACATGAAATGACTTAAGTAAAGGATAAATATAATGTCAAATGCGACTATATAAACTACTCCCTACTAAAACTTTTGTTCATCCTTGAACAAAGTATGACGAGAAAACAATGAAAAAGATATAGAAAAATCATTTACACATTCAACTCAATAGTACATCTAAAATTCCATTAGATAAAAAAGAATTCCAGTGCTAATAAGATCCATTCATTAAAAAGAAAAGAGAGTGTCTAAAATAACCAAAATTAAGTGTCTACTAAAAACTTGACAAACATCTAGGAATTATGAATACTTTAYCAACACTAAAAGAATATAGCAAGTAAAATCCACCCCACATGTTTGTAATCCTCACCACCTCTCCACTAATTGAGACAACCAAAATCAACAAAGCTCCAGTAGGACTTTTATGCTTGTAATGTATGGCTAATGTACAAGTAAGTAAAATGAAGGACAAGGAAAACAACAAGATTAAAGAAATGTTGCAATAATCAACATGAAACCTTCTAACTCCATTTTCTTCTATCAAATTTCTTCACCATATCTTCCTTTCTTCATTATTTATCAACAACTAACAAAAGCCACAACTTCTTTTCTTTTTCACGCCTTCTTTTTCTTTTCTTTCTATTTCTTTTTTCTTCATTGATCTATATTTTGAAGATTTATGAAATTTTCATCAAGATAATACAAGGTTTATGCTTTCACCCCTTAAGAGTCTATTTTCTTTCATGATTTTCTCAACACTTTAACCCCTTAACTCATTTCATCAAACCAACTTCATCTTCTCACCATGCATTCAATGAACTCCATTCAGTCACAAAAATAAGAGAAGATACATTGATTATCTTACAATTGAAAAGGTAAAGTGTATTCAAATCTTACAAGATAAGCCATATAAGGGTGAATCAAAGAAAACAAAATATTCATAGGCTCAAAAAGGAAACTAAGGATATAATATAGAACAAGTAAGCTTGAAAGGCTCAAACAACTCAAAGAAGGCCCAAGACTTTGATTTCTATGTCAATAACGATCATCTTTCTGTTTCGCCTCAAAGAGTAACAAAAAAGAATTCTGGAGAGGTTGTGATAGAGTCCAAATTAGTGTAATATAATAGATATTTGATGAACTTTGGAACATAATTATTGCACTAATTATGTGTTTTATTAATATTTTATTTATTTAAGACCCTGTGGAGGTAATAGGAGAAGAGAGGCGTTATTGTAGTGATTTGAGACAAAATTCCAGAAGTGCACAAATTCTACCACATGGGCAAGCTGAGGACGAATCTGGAGAAGTTTTTTTAAGATTGGAAGACTATTTTTTTAGAAACTCCTTTTGTCTAAGGAGGATTTTTGTGGGATATATATCCGTTGTAATCAATCAGTGATTTGATTAAATTAGATTTGAAAATTTGATAGTTAATCAATGATGTGATTTGATTATATTTCAATATTTGAATTAGGTAGTTAAGATAATTTAGGAATCCTTGTTTCCTATTTCTTGTTGCTTCCTATTGTATATAAAGGGAGCATAGGAAACACATAGTGATCATCCTATTCTCTATGATTCACTTTAGTCATTATTGTTTTCCGAATAATGTTTTATTTTTAAGTTCTTCTATTCTAGTTAAGGATTAATAAAGCAAGGATTAATGAAGCACTAGTTCAGTTTATTTGTGAGATCTAAAAATGTTCATATACTCAATTATTAACAGATATTCATTATTCTTTGTGATTATTATTAATGGTTGCTGACTTAATTGAATATTGTGTGTAGATATTTTGTTAGGTCTAATAGCTTGTAGCCAAGTTAAACCAAGTAAATCCACAATTATTTGTTGTGGTTTAACAAAGTGGAAAGTTGGCATTATTTCTCCTACTATTAGAGTGAGATTTGCCAATGGGAGCTAACAGGCTAGTTTAATAAACCTGCTATCAGAGTTTATTGATTAGAATTGGGTCTCTCAAATTCTTAATGCTATCGATACATTAAATCGCATGTGCTATCTCTGAGGTTGTCTGTCGATTAGGAATATTTAATAAGGCTTTTCCTTTTAATTTTCAACACTTATGGAGGGATTGGTTGTTTAAAGCTTTATTTGACAACTATAATGAATTTATTTGTGAAAATTGAGTAAATTATTGAATCTATGATCAAATGCTTGAACTAGTGTGGATTTAATTACCTTAACCAAAACCTTTTTTCTATCGAAAGTTTATTGTTTAACATAGTCTTCTGAATAATATTTGTTTCTAAGTTCTTCTATTCTGGTTAAGGATTAGTAAAGCASTAGCTCAGTTTATTTGTGAGATCTAAAAGTGTTCATATACTCAATTATTAACAGGTTTTGTTATTCTTTGTGATTATTATTAATGATTTTAAGTAATCAGTTTCTTTCAACCTTATCTAACTCCTTGTTTTATGCTTATTTAACCAATATTTTCTCCTTGATCTTCAAATATGAGCTCTTTCATGTCCAATGCATCACAACCATTTGGATTTGGACAAGACATGTACTCAAGAAGGATGAATGAAGTAAGTATGTCTTCTCGTGAACCTAAAGTATTTGACCCAGGTTCTAGTGTTCAACAATGGTCACTAGGAACAAATTCTACAAGTCACCACTTGTTGTATGTTTCATAGTGACCATTTTTGAACACTAGAAGCTGGTTCAAATACTTAAAGGTTCAAGAGAAGACATACTTACTTCATTCATCCTTCTTGAATACATGTCTTGTCCAAATCCTAATGGTTGTGATGCATCCACCATGAAAGAGCTCATATTTGAAGATCAAGGAGAAAATATTGGTTAAATAAGCATAAAACAAGGAGTTAGATAAGGTTGAAAGAAACTGATTACTTAAAACCTTTCCCCGACAACGGCGCCAAAATTTTGGTGCGTCATCAATTCACCAACAATAAAATATATAAGCTCACAGTATGAAGGCAACAGAGTCGTCTCTAGCAAGGAACGATGAATCAATTTCTTCTCCTTACAATCTATTCAACTTCYGTAACACAATGGGGGATCAACAATTAAATTTAAACAAGGAAACAATTAATTTTAGAAAACTATCTTTAACAATAAACTTTCGATAGGAAAAAGGTTCTAGTTAAGGTAATCAAATCTACACTAGTTCAAGCATTTGATCATTGATTCAATAATTTACTCAATTTTCACAAATAAATTAGTTATAGTTATCAAAGAAAGCTTTAAACAACCAATATCTCCTTGACTGTTGACAAATAAAAGGAAAGCCTTATTAATTATCCCTTAATTGATAGACAACCCCAGAGATAGCACATGAGATTTATGTACCGACAACATTAAGAATTAGAGAGACCCAATTCTAATCAATAAACTCTGATAGCAAGTTTATTAAATTAGCCTGTTATCCCCTCTTGGCAAACCTCACTCTGATAACGGGAGAAATAATACCAATTTGCCACTTTATTAAACCGCAGCAAATAATTACGAATTTGCCTGGTTTAACTTGGCAACAAGCTATTTTACCTAACAAAATATCTATGCACAATATCAATAAAGTCAACAACCATTAAAAATAATCACAAAGAATAACGAATACCTGTTAATAATTAAGTATATGAACACTTTTAGATCTCACAAATGAATTGAACTAGTGCTTCATTACTCCTTAACCAGAATAGAAGAACTTAGAAACAAAACATTATTTGAAAAATAATAATGACTAAAGTGAACAATAGAGAATAGGATGTTCCTTATGTGTTTCTTATGCTTCCCTATATAGAATACGAAGCAACAAGAAATAGGAAACAACAAGGATTTCTATATTATCTTAACTACCTAATTCAAATATTCAAATATTCAAATCAAATCAAATCACATCACTGATTGATTACAAATGATATACATCCCACAAAATCCTCCTTAGACAATAGGAGTTTCTAAAAAAATAGTCTTCCYATCTTAAAAATACTTCTCCAAATTCGTCCATTCGTGTGCCTACGTAGCAGAATTTGTGCACTTCTGGAATTTTGTCTCAAATCACTCCAATAATGCCTCTTTTTCTCCTACTAAATCCATAGAGTCCTAAATGGATAAAATATCAATAAAACACATAATTAGTGCAATAATTATATTCCA
>MEJB01000023.1:1310779-1401963 GCA_001752375.1 Rhazya stricta
GCTGTTCCAAGAGTAACGCACAAGATGAGCTCGGAATGGGCAGCCGTAACGTCAAGGCTAACAATCCCTCTCGGCGCTCTTTTCGATGCTCGTTAACACAGTACTCTATGATTGGCGCGAACTCGGCAGTGCGGTTGCTTCCTCGGCATCCCATGCTGACCGCGCCAACAGTGGCACGCTACCCCACGCATAACCCCTAGGCGGCCGCAACACGTTACCCGCCTCAGAACAACGTTGGTCCCCTTTAGCTATGTTGCGACACAAGGACGAGAAAGGCACCTAAGTTATCACGCGCCACGTCCGCGACCCAATGCCCAAGCGCCGGCACCCAGGTGCCCTGCGGACCCACCAGAACGTTTCTCACGAACTAAACCTTTAACATAGCCGGTCCAGACGCGTCGCCTCCTCCGTTTTGTCCACCGAGTACCGTGCATTGCGCATCTCTTTTTCTGAGCTCTCGTACTTTCTCTCTATCGAAGCGAATGCGATCCATATCCTCCGTTTCTCGTCAGCGACACGTGATCAGGCCGAACCCAAGCGCCCTATTGACGCAGTAACTGGTCATACGCCCATACGCCATGCGACCTTGAGCGCCCGAATTTCGCCTTACCTAAGCCCCAAGCGATGCCACCAGTGACTTGAGACCAATCGTCCAGGATGCTCCAGGTGACCTGCACAAGTACCACCTCTTGAAGACAGTAGATATCACGCAGCACTGCGCGAATACCAGTTCGCCGTTCACGCATGCTTGGAGCCAATTTCTTCCCGGAGCACTGCATGCAAAACGCCATTCATCTTAGACTCGATATCACACCTAGCGTCGGAATAGTGATTACTTCCCTTTAGTTTCTTTATTTAAATTAACTGAATGCCTAGGTTTTTGTATCATGTAATAATAATTAAGATATAAAATATTTGAATATGTTATTAATGAAATTTAAATTAGTACGATTTAAGCTAAAAGGAAGATATAATTCTAGAAAATATGTTGGCAACATAATTTTAGCGGTGACAATTTAGGGTTGTATGATAAAATAATGTATATTGTGATTATGATTATTATTGTTATTTTAAGAACAAATTGAGGAATCATGAAATTATAATTTAGTACTATTAGTCGTATAGTTCACGGATTTTTATTGACATGGAATTCATCATTGAGGAAATTATTAGTTAAGGTCCCATAGGAAAAACGATGAAGGGTATAACGGTAAACCACTTGTGTAAAATGATGTGTTTAGTTAAATAAGTTTCAAATGAATATCCTTTGTGTATTTTTTTTTTTTTTCCAATAATATTAGGATACCTGTGGCACATTATGTTGTAGGCCAACCAAGGACCCCGCCTAGTGAAAGTAAACAAATTTACTAAAGGATTACAAGTAAAGTAAATTCTCAACATTCTATTAATGCATATGTATTTATGCCTTCTAAATTCTTTTGTGATGAAGTGGATGTGCTGTCTATGAGCTCTATGTAAGTATCTCCCCATACTCGCCTACCTTTTTCATTATGTGTTATATGGTAACTATATTGGAATGTGTTATATTGTYTTGAATGATTTCATAAAATGTAATATATGTGTTATGTTGTATTGAATGATTTCATATAATGAGTATATTTTGTACTGTTTTATGTGAACGGTGTTTATATACAGTTTATGTATTTCATGTCATGTGCATGTAGTTGTAGAAATTCTACATCATTCTTAGCATGAATCATTCATACATTTAGGAAGCGAACGGTTTAGGAAATGAATTTTGAAAGGGAATGAATTTTATAAATGTATTATGTTCAGGAAAATATTAAGATTTTTGGAAAGGAGTGTAAACCTAGCCATGAAAGATGTGAGTAGGAAATGGGGCGTTGGGACCGGCGCACCCAAACCAACCCTCTGGAAGGGAGGTAATGATTCACCTCTGGGAGGTGAAGAGATGAAAGGAAAAGTAAAGGAATGTTAACCGCTTTACAGTTCTACCGGTAGAAATGTAATCGGATTCTAAAGAACAAATTGCCCACTGCAACTTAATGGCTAGGCATTACACTCAGTGAGCTCATGAATGTAACGAAATGAAAGGTTTTACAAAGTTCTTGCATTTTGAAAGGAATGATTTAATGGAAAGGTTATACAAGAAAATGATTTGAAAGTTTTCATTGAGAAAGTGAGGTTTTATAATTCATGACATTATAATTCATGACATGTAGGGCATTTTCATGCATTCATGCATGAGATTTGCTTACTAAGCTTAGTAGGTCATTCCATTTCTCTCATTTTTCATTTCAGGCGATGTTTAGCTAGATGGTGCGCGGAGGTAGCTTGTGGGCAAACCATGATACCCTGAAGTTAATGTAAATGAATGTTATGGATTAAGATGGTTGTTGACTAGAATGGCTTTTGTTTATTATTAAGTATTTCTTATTTGGTTTAAATTCTTTTGGGTTTCTGTTAATTCGTATCAGTGAGTAAATGATGACATTCCCGAGTTAGGATAAAGTTTCTTAATCTGGGGGTGTTACAGCGAGTTTGTGAGGTTGGAGCAGGGGAGCCGATCTGTCGGTGAGTATGAAGCTGAGTTCGCTCGATTAGCCAAGTTTGCTCCTGATTTGGTTGCTACGGAGGAAAGGAGAGCAAGGTGCTTTGTGGAGAGGCTTAAGCCTCAGATTAAAGTAYTGGTGTTCCCTTTTGAGCTTTCTATGTACCGAGAGATTGTTAATAAATCTTTCTTGGTAGAAAGGACTCAAATGCTGAGTAAGGAGGAGTTTAGACGCTAACCCACAAATCAGAGATTCAGAGGTGGAAATTCTAAGGGCTGTGCTAAGAGTGGTCAGAAGAGGAGATACGACCAGGGAAGTAGATAGGGAAATCAGCAAGGCTAACAGCAGAGGAAAGTTTGCCCGAAATGTGGTAAGGAACATCTTGGTGAGTGTCTCTTAGGCAAGAGAGTGTGCTTCAAGTTTGGGAAGCAAGGGCATTTTGCTAGGGAATGCCCTAGTAAAGGTGGTGGAGGTGGTGGAGAGTGCTTTGACTGTGGGAAGCCCGGACATCTGGCCATGGACTGTAGAGTGAAGAGACCAACTGCTCAGGCACGAGTCTTCACCATGACAAGGAATGAGGCCAATGAAGCACCAACTATAGTGTCAGGTAGCTAGAACTTAAATATTGCGATAATTCAGTTATTATTAATAATTGCATGAGTTTAAGGATTACCTGTTATGTAGGTACTATATCTGTGTGTAATATACCTGCCACTATATTATTTGACTAGGGAGCTACCCATTCTTTTGTTCACCCTGATTTCGCTGAAAAACTTGGAACCTCGTGTACACGTATGGATACATTGCTTGGTGTGCCCACACCTTCTAGAGAAGTCATGAACTCGGAGTACGTATTGAAGAATTGTCCAGTTGCACTAGATGGGAAAGAGCTGATAGCGGAGCTCATGGTATTGGACATTCAGGAGTTTGACGTCATTTTAGGCATTGACTAGCTCTTGAAGCATCATGCCACAATTGATTGTCGCAAGAAGAAGGTCATGTTTGGTCCTCTCGGTGAGTTGCAGTTCTATTTTGTCAAGTCTAGGGTGAAACTGCCCATCCTGATAATATTCGCTGTGAAGGCTCATCGAATGATGAAGAAGGGTTACACTGGCTACCTGGATTTATTAGCGAGATTCTTGAAACAGAGCTCTCGATCGAACAAATTTCGGTTGTTCGAGAATATTTAGATGTGTTCTCGGACTACCTTGAAGGTTTACCACCGGTAAGGGAGATCGACTTTGCCATTGATTTGGCCCCTAGAACAGCACCGATCTTTAGGGCACCTTATCGAATGGCTCCCGCGGAACTTAAGGAGTTGAAAGAGCAATTACAGGATCTTATGGATAAGGGCTTCATCCGACCTAGTTTTTCGCCATGGGGTGCGCTGTGCTATTCGTAAAGAAGAAGGATGGATCGATGAGGTTATGCATAGATTTTAGAGAATTGAACAAGGTGGTGATAAGGAATAGATACCTGTTGCCAAGGATCGATGATCTATTTGATCAACTTCAAGAGGCGGGATATTTTTCCAAGATCGACCTTAGATCTGGCTACCATTAATTGAGGGTCCGAAATGAAAACATCCCTAAGACCGCATTTCGATCTCAGTATAGGCATTATGAATTTTTGGTTATGCCATTTAGGTTGACCAATGCACCTGCCGCATTTATGGATTTGATGAATCGAATCTTTAAGGAGTACTTAGATCAGTTCATCATAGTTTTCATCGAAGACATATTGGTGTACTCTCGATCCCAAGAGGAGTACGAAGAGCATTTGAGGAAGGTACTCCAGGTGCTTAGAGTCGAGAAGCTCTTTGCAAAATTTAACAAGTGTGAGTTCTGGCTTGATAGCGTGCCATTTCTAGGGCATATTATGTCCAAGGAAGGCATTTGCGGTGGACCTGAGTAAGATTGAGGTAGTGCGACAATAGCCAACACCTACCAACGTCGATGAGGTTCGTAGCTTCCTTGGGTTAGCCGGTTACTATCGGAGGTTTGTGGAAGGGGTTTCCAAAATTATCTTTCTTATGGCCCAGTTGACCAAGAAGAACACGAAGTTTTTATGGAATGCGGATTGTGAGCGCAGTTTTTGAGAATTTAAGAGATGACTGAAAACCYCTCCAATCTTAACAATTCCACAAGGTTGTGAAGGGTTCGCGATTTATWGTGATGCTTCAATGAAAGGATTGGGTTATGTCTTGATGCAACATGACAAAATGATTGCTTATACCTCAAGGCAATTGAAGAAGTATGAGAAAAACTATCCAACGCATGATCTGGAGTTGGCTACCGTTGTTTTTGCGTTGAAGATCTAGAGGCACTATCTGTATGGAGCAAGGTGCGAGATTTTCACGAACCATAAGAGTCTCAAATACTTCTTCACCTAGAAAGAGTTGAATATGAGGCAACGATGATGGTTAGAACTTATGAAGGATTATGATTACGTGATAAACTACTACCGAGGTAAGGCTAATATGGTAGCAGATGCTCTTAGCAGGAGAAATTATAGAGCTGTGGCCGCTTTACGAGTCTATCAGAAACCTTTGATGGCAAAGATTCGGAAACTTGACTTGGAAATGGTTTCGCAAAACTTATCCAGCTATTTRGKGAACATGACTCTTACACCCATTTTCCTTGAGAGGATAAGAGATGTGCAGATGGATGATCTCTTAGTGTTGAAATGGRGAACAGAAGTTGCAAATGGGAAACGTTCGGACTTTGTAATCACTGTTGATGGATCCCTGCGGTATGCCAACAGACTTTTGGTCCCAAACGATAAGGGTTTGAAGGAGGAGATCTTGAGAGAAGCTCATAATACGCCCTATTCGGTTCACCCAGGAAGTACCAAGATGTACCAAGATTTGAGAAAGCATTTCTGGTGGGTTAGTATGAGCTGCGATGTAGTGGAGTTTGTTCAGCATTGTCTTACCTGCCAAGAGGTTAGGGCTGAACATCAATGAACCTCTGGTCTTCTGCAACCTCTTATGGTTCCAGAATAGAAATGGGAGCGCATTGGCATGGATTTCATTGATAGGTTTCCTAGGACAAGAAAGGGGTGTAATGCTATTTGGTGATTGTGGATCGTCTTACGAAGTCGGCACACTTTTTGCCCYTTAAGACTACTTATATTATGGAGAAATATGKGGAGTTGTATGTGGCTGAGATTGCCAGGCTGCATGGTGTCCCATTATCCATTGTGTCTGATCATGACTCAAGGTTTACTTCTGCATTTTGGAAGAGCTTGCATAAGGCTATGGGTACTCGATTGAATTTTAGTACCGCTTTTCACCCACAAACTGACGGACAGACCGAGAGAACAAATCAGATCTTGAAGGATATGCTGCGAGCTTGTGTGATTGACTTCCAAGGAACTTGGGATGAATTCCTTCCGTTAGTGGAATTTTCGTATAACAATAGCTATCAGGCTACTATCGGCAAGGCCCCTTATGAGGCATTTTACGAAAGGAAGTGCAGGTTGCTAGTTCATTAGGACGAAGTTGGTGAGAGGAACTTGTTGAGTCCCGAGATAGTGCAATACACCGTAGAGGCAGTTGAAAAGATTCATCAATGGATGAGAACTGCTCAGAATAGACAGAAGAGTTATGCGGATAGGAGAAGGAAGCAGTTGGAATTCGAAGTCGGGGATAACGTCTTCCTAAAGATGGCGCCTATGAGAATATGGTAGGGATCCGAAATGTATTTCCTTAACATGGAGACATGAAATACATTATGTACACCTGATAGGGTTGGTGGTTAAAGTTCTCTGGAGGAATCATGCAGTGGAAGAGGATAGTCGGGAACGAGAGGAGGAAATGCGTGATAAGTACCCACACTTGGTCGATGAGTCCTAAATTTCGAGGATGAAATTTGTTTTATGGGGTGGGGTATTGCAATACCCGAAATTTTTCTTTTATTAATTTTTATTTTATCGTGTGAAATTGCGTGCCAACTAGGATTGGATAATGTTCTATGTGGTTGTTGTTTAATTTTACGTTTAAAAAGTTTGTGATTATTGTGTTAATCAAATGAGAGCCCTTGGTTGGTTAGAGGCTCGACTTGTGGACCTATTCATTTTTCAGTCAGAAGCTAGACTTTTATTGAAAGAAAGGTCCGTTGAAATTAATTTAATGGATTGGGTTAGCTATGGATGGGAAGACTCGAAGGATTTGGGTTACAACCTAAGTTAAAAAAATAAAATAAAATATTAATTATGTCTACTGTTCATCCCCTTCCTCGAAAACCTTATCCAATCCTACTCGCTGCCGCCACCCTCACTCCCAAAAAATTTCAGCCGCTGTACTCGCCGCCTCCTTTTCTTCCTCGATCTGCCCAACGCCGCTCATTGTGGCCTTTCCTCTCTCTTTCTTCTCTCTTCTTTCTCTTCCTCTTTCCTTGCCGCGCATGTGAGTGGATCTGCAAGAGAGCTAGTTGCGACACCTCTTCACCGGCTAGGCTTGCAGATCTAAAGGGACATTGGACCCTTCTACTCGTTGGTTTGCCTTAGCCCTAATTCAGCCAGACCACCACTGCTTGGTCTCCGTCTCTACCCACTCTGACTCTGATGTGCTTGAGGCCATCTCTCTGTTGTTTGCTACCTGCACGTCCAAGCTGTTGTTCACGCAGACTTTCTCCCTTCCTCGGGATCCAGTTTGAATATTAGGCTTGCACATCCTCTCTGCTCAACACCTTCCTGCACGTCATTGACCAGTTCTACTAATTGTTGCTGCTCAACGGATTCGCCAAGACAGAGGAAGGATAGTGCTTGGTCGCTCGATGCAGCGGAGCTCGTCCGGATCTATTTCTTCCATGACTAGATCTGGAATCCCTTGCCGTCGCTCGGATGCTCTGCCTCGTGGCCAGCCAGTTCCTTACCGGCCTTCGCTATGCCCAGATCTGATCACCATCGTAGTAGATTTCAACCTCCTGTCAGATTGAAGCTCTGTCTGCCGGCTTCCAGAGCAGAGAGAGCCCAAACGCCTAAACACCCAAGCGACCAGGGCTGTTGCATGCGACTGCTTAACCACACAGTCGGAATGCCTTTTCCGCAACACCTAGACTTTGTGGACTTAAAGGTGAAAATATTATTATTTGATATTGGCATTTATGACCTATGAAATTATATCCTAAAGTAAAATTGTGGGAGAATATAGATTAGGTTTAATACCCGAACTAAGGAGTTTAAATTGTAGRTTTAAGAACGAGATAATTGGTAATATGGGAATTGAGTATGGATTAATAATTGGCAAATGACATTCTTGGATTAAACACTGGATATCTAAGTTGGGACAATCGTACAAAATGGACTATCCTTCTGTAACCACAATTAGGTCGTTTCGAGCGCCTTAACGTTGAGAACAGTAGAGGGATTTCACTTCATAATTTAAATAAGAACCCTTAACGTAAAGGACTCCAAGTAAGTAAATTCTCGTGTTATGCTTCTAAATTCCTTTGTGGTGAAGTGGATGTGTTGTTTATGAGCTCTATATAAGTAAATCCCAATACCCGCCTACCTTTTTCATTATGTGTTATATGGTATCTGTATTGGAATGTGTTATATTGTATTGAATGAGCTCATATAATGAGTATATTTTGTACTGTTTTATGTGAACGGTGTTTATATACAATTTATGTTTTTCATGTCATGGGCATGTAGTTGTAGTAATTCTACATCATTCCTGGCATGAACCATTCATACATTTAGAAAGCGAATGGTTTAGGAAATGAATTTTGAAAGGYAATGAATTTTATAGATGTATTATGTTCAGGAAAATATTAAGATTTTTGGAAAGAAGTGTAAATCTAGCCATGAAAGATGTGAGTGAGAAATGGGGCGTGGGGGACTGGCACACCCAACCCAGCCCTCTTGGAGGGTAAGGAAATGTAATGTTCACCTCTTAAGAGGTGAAAAGATGAAAGGAAAAGTAAGGAATGTTAACCGCTTTGTGGTTCTACAGGTAGAAGTGTAATCGGGTTTCAAAGAATAATGGCCCACTGCAGAGCTTAATGGCTAGGCGTTACACATAATGAAATCACGAATGTAATGAAATGAAAATTTTACGAAGTTCTTGCATTTTGAAAGGAAAGATTTTATAGTAAAGTTATAGAAGAAAATGATTTGAAAGTTTTCATTGAGAAAGTGAGATTTTATAATTCATGACATGTAGGGCATGTTCATGCATTCATGCATGAGATTTGCTTACTGAGCTTTATCACTCATTCCATCTCCTTCATTCTGCATTTCAGGTTATGTGTAGCCAAATGGTGCTTAGAGGTCACTTGCGGGAAAGCCATGATACCCCGAAGCATTTTTCTTTAAATAAGTTTTACCGAATAAGATCGATGGTTGATTGGAATGGTCTTGTGTTTTATTAAAATGTTTCTTTACTTGTTTACCTAGTTGTGCTTTAAATTCTCTTGGTTTCCGCAAATTTCAGTTTTTGTAAATGTTAAGGAAATAAAAGTTTTTTTTTTTGAAATACTCTGTGTATTTGTATTGGATGGTTGTTGGGTTGGAATGCATGTTATTTAATGGGTGTTGAAATGTTTGAGGACTTTGAATGTATACATGGGGTTGTGGTTGAAATTACAGAGGAAACTCTGTTGAGATTTTTATAAATCTCTTTTCCATTTTAAATATCAAGATTTTTATTATTTCAAAAATTTTCGCAAATTCGTGTAGTGAGTAAATAGTGACATGCCCYGGTTAGGATAAAATTTCTTAATCTGGGAGTGTTACATAGCAAATCGATACTTTAATTCAAATTAATGCACACATGTACTTCGAAAACATAGGAAAAACCATTGCTCGGAAAGCGTAAAGTAATTCCATGTAAAGCATTTCACAAAGCATTTATCAAAGGCTCGATAATTCAAAGAGGCTTAAAACATTTCATTTAAATAACAAAATTAATGCATTCTGAGGTTTAACATAAAGCGAAGAGAATCATATTCAAGCATACAAGAATTCATTAAAAACATATTTAGAATACACTTGAAATAAAACATGCACCTTTCAGAGGTTGAAAAGACAGAGGGACTCACTTGAGCTCGGGAATTAAACAGATAAAAAATCGGGATTAAAATGTCCTAAAACAGGTAGGAAAAGTATCCATTAGTTGCCTTATGATCCGGTCAAGCTATTTCACCAAAATATCACACATTAGTTCACATACCAAGCTGTTTGCCTTGCACGGGCAATGTTCACTAAAACAGTTATAACTTGAGTCCTGGTTCTTCTTTCCTAATGAATCTTATATTCTCTGAATGTACACCCAATGGATTATTTGAGAACTGAACCTAAGATGGTGAGCTAATTCTGTGAAATGGTTTCACTAAATTCTAAGCAACAGAAGGATCGCAGTTTAGTTGTGAAAATAGTGTTCGGTTCCTTATCGAATAAACTGTCCAGTTTCGATTTTTTATCAATAACTAGAATTCTACAAAGGCGAACTGAATGAAACAAGTCCCATTCTGTTCCTATGACATTCCTGAACATATCCAGATAAAATAAGAACCTAACATTTAACTCTCAAAATATATCTAAGCAGAAGAGTGAAATAGGGGACTTTTAATATGATAGGGTAATGTTTTTTGGTCATATCTCTAGGTATGGTTGTTCAAATTAAACAAATCGAGTCCCAAATTGACCCTTCGATTCATAGCTATCCAATTGCATCTCATGAGCATAATAAAAACCCATAATCAACTTAGAAGGCATAAAAACATTCAGGTGTTTTGTCAGCCAGCAACATTGGCAGAGCCTAATGAGAGCATCTCAATGTTTCTATCATATTTTGGGTTATACTAACTAAAATCAGGTAAAGTTGATCACAAAATACTCCTTAAACAGTAACATTTCCAACCATGTAACGTATGCCAAAATCTAACATACGAATAAACTAGAAATATCCCAAGATAGTGAGCAAAAACACAATTCCTAGATTCTGTCCATCAATTTTGTACAACCCGTATCTCATAATTTACTACGACTATGGCCATGAATTTTTGCTTTTTTTATACCTAAGAAACAGTAATACAATGTAGTATACCCAGTTTTAACAAGTCATTCTAAGAAAAATAGAACCAAAACAGAGCATACCAAAACCTGTTTTCATCATTTCCCAGCAATAAGGCATATATCAAGTTCTCATCCTGTTCCAACCACAATCATGCTATTCAAGCTAGAAATACTCTAATAATCACAAAGTTAATAAGCATGCTCATTCACCAAAGAAAACKATCTTAAAAAGGRATGTTATGTCATCCAAGAACTCAGCAACTTCTCAACCGTATTCAAATATATAACAACTAGCATATCAACTCACACAAGACTATCTATAAACTTGATTTATCTAATCTATCTAAAGCTGTAAAACACCTACAGATGCTTAGCTTTAAAAGACATAAATGAACGAACCTTGAAAGGAAGAAGGAAGGTAGATAATGGGTTCTTGATGCTGCCCTAAGCATTGCCCATAGATTTGATCTTCATGGAATAAGAAGAAACAAGGGTTTCGTTATGGCAGCAATTTTTGGAGGAGAAGAACAAGAGGAGCCTTTCTTACCTTGTGAAGAACAAAAGCAAAGCTGCCGAAGGAGGGAGGAGCAAGGCTGGAACTGGGTGGTGCAAGGCCGAGAGAGAGAAAGAGAGAGAGAGAGAGAGAGAGAGAGAGAGAGTTGGGAGCTCTTTGTGTGTTCTTGCACAAATGAAATGGAGAGAAAAGAGAGAAGGGAGGCTGGCTGAAGGGGGGTCAAAGAGTTAGGAGTGATAATTTTCCTTCAAGAAAAAGAAGAGGAGAAAGAAGAAGGAAAAAGAAAAAGAGAAAATAATTAAAAATGAATAGTGGGTTGATCAAAGGTCACATGGGCAAGGCTAAAGTTATTGGTAAATTGATGGGCACCTTATGCATGCATGGTAAATGTCCTAGCTTTGCATGCATCTGCTAATTAGGGCATTCTAGTAATTGATATGCACAGTTCCCAAGATATGTCCGAATTTTTTGAACGTGATAAAAGTTTTCTACGACTCTGGGAATACGCACGTATGAGACTAAAAAAATAATCCTCAATTGGTTCACATGTGAGCTAAATACTATGAAATCCTAAATAACTATCTGGAAGTCGAGACCGCCTGGGTTTTACATCCTCTCCACTGACAGAAATTTCTTCCTCGAAATTTTTCCATATCTGTGAGTACTTTTGTGTATATTTAATTTTCTATTTCCCCAGTTTCCTCCTTAATTAACGAGCCAAATTTCTTTATTACCCAGCTTCTTGACATTGGTCTTCAATATCCATATGGTCTACCCACGCACAACAAATTAGGATGTAATTCTATTTGGACCCCATTTATTACGTGATCCGATGATGGATTGTATTTCTTAATTTGTATGACATCGAACACATTGTGAATCCCAATTAACTAGAATGGCAGTGCAATTCTATACGTAACTGCTCCAATCCTCTCCAGAATCTCAAATGGTCCAATATACCTTGGACCCAGTTTACCACCCCTAGGGTGCTTGAAAATTAATCTCAATGGGGCCTAAGTTTTAGGAAGACTTTATCGCCCAACTCAAATTCCAAATCTCACTATTGTTTTTCCGCAATACTTTTCTACCAACTCAGGGCAGATAGTCACCGATCTCAGATTATGTTCACCTTTCAATATGTTTCCTCAATATCTAATAACCGGTTACCTTTCTATATTTTCCTTTCTTCATCTTCTTCCTAAGCAATCAGTGATGTAAATCTTATTCCGTAGAATGCTCCATATGGTGCCATCCCAATCGACAATTGATAACCATTATTGTAGGCAAATTTTGCAAGTGCCATGTCTTCTGCCCTTTTGTATCCAAAATCCATGACGTATGCTCTCAACATGTTCTCCAAGATTTGTGAGATTCTCTCTAACTGGTCGTCTGCTTGGGGATGDGCAATAGTGCTAAAGCTTAGCGTGGTACCAATCGCCTTTTAGAACTTCAGCCAAAATCGTGAAGTGAATCTTCGATTTCGGTCTGACACAATATTGACAAGTAGGCCATGAAGCCTTACAGTTTCTTGTACATAAATCGTCGTTCCCTTCTCCAAAAAGTACTCGATGTTAATCGATATGAAATGGGTCGATTTAGTCAGGCGATCTACTACTACCCAAATCTATGTTTTTATTTTCCCGAGTACTAGGTAAACCTGTCACGATGTCCATAGTCACACATTCCCACTTCCATTCTGGTACATGGATAGGTTGGAGTAATCCTTCTGGTCACTGGTATTTCACTTTTACCTTCTAGCATGTCAGACACGTTGACGCATACTGCGCAATCTCTCTCCCATTTGCGATACATCTTGTTGCTTCCAAGATGGATTGTGTACCTACTTCTATGGACTTCGTGGAGAATAGCTCTCTTAAGTTCTGCATAGTCCGGTACACATATCCAGTTTTGTAAGTGTAGTACTCCTTGATATGTTCTGAAATCAGGCAAAATTCCAATCTGCATTTTCTCCTTGAACTTCTGTATTTCTTCATCATGCTCCTGTATTTCTTTAATTTGTTGTCTCAAACTAGGGGTTAGGATGATATTGGCCAAAACAATTGCTTCAGTCTTTACTTTAATCTTAACCATTACCATAGGTTCTAACTCTTATCAATTCTTGAAGTTGTATGATGGACAATTTTGCCTTCCTACTCAAGGCATCCACGACCACATTTGTTTTTTCGAGGTGATACTTGATGGGACACCGATATTTCTCAATTCTATCCATCTCTTTTGCCTTATGTTTAAGTCTTTTTGTGAGAATAGATACTTGAGGCTCTTATGATCCCTGAATATTTCATACTCTGCTCCAATAAAGATAATGCCTCCACTTTTTGAGAGTGAACACGATTGGCGCCAATTCCAAGTCATGAGTAGGGTAGTTTACCTAATGTGGTTTGAGTTTACGTGAGGCATAAGCCACCACTCATCCGTCATGCATAAGAAGGGCTCCAAGTCCTTCATTCGATGCATCCATATACAAMGGATATTTCTTTCCCGCCTCGAGAAGAACTAACACGAGTGCGGACATCAACCATTTCTTTCACTCCTAGTTTCTACTCTTGGATTCTAGTCCCACTTAAATTGGGTATTTTTTTCAGGTCAACTTAGTCAGCGAGCTGGCGATTTTGGAGATCCTAGATAAATTGCCTATAATATCCTAGTAAACTAAGAAAGCTTTTGATTTTAGTGGGGGTCTCTGGTCATTTCCAGTTTGTCATAGCCTGTACTTTTGACGGATCCACTGCTAAACCATCTTGTGAGACTATGTACCCCAAGAAAGAGACCTCATGAAGGCAAAACTGACATTTTCTAAATTTTCCATACAACCAATGCTCGCTTAATTTCCTCAACACTAGGTCCAAATGTCCTTCATGATCTTCATGGGTTTTGGGGTAGATTAAAATATTATTTATAAAGATAACCACAAATTCATCCAAGTAGGATTGGAAGATCCTATGCATGAGATCAATAAAGGTTGCTAGTGTGTTCGACAGCCTAAATGGCATCACCACAAACTCAAAATGCCATACCTACTYTCGAATGCTAGTTTGGGAATGTCTTCTTCACGGATTTTGACATATTAATATCCTTGCCTCATGTCTAACTTAGAGATATATCCAACGCCATGCAGTTGATCAAATACTCTTCAATAACAGGTAACAGATATTTATTCTTAATGGTCGGATTGTTCAGGCCTTGATAATCTATGCACAACCTTAAAGTGTTATCTTTCTTCTTAACAAAGAATACTAGATCACCCTAAGGTGAAGTACTAGATTTAATAAATCCTTTCTCCAATAATTGTTGCAATTGTTCATTTAACTCCCTAGGCTTAGCTTGTGACATCTAGTAAGGGTCCTAGTTATTGCTTCCACCCTAGGGATTAGGCCGATCCTGAACTTTACATCTCTGTATTGGGGTAGCAAAGTCAATTCTGAGAGAAAAAAGTCAAGTATCCTTTCAACGTAGGTAATTTTTCTAGTTCCTCAACTTTCGAGGATTGGTTAATCAAATATGCTTGACACCCTTGCAATCCCTTCCTCAAGAGTTTCCTAGCCTTGACGATCGAAGAACTTACAACACCAAAACCAATTTCGATGGAATTCCACTACTTCTCTAGGTGTCYTAAACTTAACTAACCTGTTCCTATAGTCCAGTTGGACTTTGTGCCAAGGATAACCAATCCATCCCTAGAAAGAGATCATAATCCTTAAAAAGAAGTACTATTATATCTTAAAGTAATATGTTATTCCCTTCACCAATTTCACAACTAGCATACATTATGTCTTCCATAACATTTTCATCAACGGGTGTACATACTAAAAACTTGTATAGCAGTTCAATAGCATGAACTTGCAATTAATTCACACAATGTGGAGCAACAAAGGAGTGGCTCGATCCCGGYTTCATGAGTACCATAGCCAAGTGGGAAAAAAGTTACTTCCTCTAACCACATGGTTCGGTTGTGCCACTCTGGTTTCATAGCTTAATTAAGAGGCTGAACGACACATAATATCATGCTATCACGCCTTGCAATTTCTATCATGAGTAAAACACATCAAAGAACTAATAATATTCAACCCCATTGTTATCTATGTAAAGATTCTTTTCACGCTTAGTCCCAAATCGAATACCACCAATCAAGTCAACCATAAATTTCAGCACGGCATCCTTCGCATCTCTACAAGATATACTCAAACATATTAGTACCCTTAGATTCTAAATACTCCAAATYAATGTTCTAGAATCATAAGGGACTTAAAATTTATCAATTCCAAACACAAATAATTCTAACTCGAATCTCATAATCATCTTTTGGAAAATCCTACCTCCCTTGATTTCAAAACAGGGACAATATGATTTTCATAAGATAGCAAAATCGACATGCTTTTCCTAGCCATGCAAAATTGTTAAAGCTAAAATAAATARAGAAAGTAGAAGAATACCTATAATCCTTATCCCTAAAGTTTTCTCTAGGTAGGTCATGAAGTAGGTGAAGAAACTAAATAAACCCTAATTATGAGGGCATCCGAGTCGAGGGGGCTAGTATGAAGGTCCAGCTCCCTGATCACCCCAAGATAGCCACTAAATGGGCTCAATATGACCACTGTGAGAAGTCAAATGGAAGAGTAGGTCGATAGGCCAAATCAACTAAAAGATTAGGCCAATTAGGCCAATAGGTATGCTCGCCTGGAAACTCGCATCGAACGAGTCGAGTCGAGCCAAGAATCTGGTGCTAGATAGAAGTTTACTGAGGGGTTAGACCTAGCTTCCTCTACAAGTGGTCTCTCATGCCAGCTCAACTTACTTGTTAGCTCCCTATTACAATTACGGAGGCAATAAAGTTCCCTCTCTAGCATTTACGGCTTCGTGTGACCCTCAAAAAAAAAAAATCCCTATAGGCATTTTCTCTTTGCAAATTATCTCTTTAAGTCTCAAGGCCTCTATCTTGGATTCCTGGAAGATACCTGTACTTCCAACTGCTAGATCCTAGCCAATAAGGCATCAAATTGATGCTAGTACCAAGGTCACATAGAGCTATTCCACTYTAAGTGCTTCTAATCGTACATGGAATGGTGAATCTACCTAGATATTTTAACTTCCAATGTAACTTATTCTCTATTATAGAGCTACACTCTTTAGTTAATGCCATAGTCTCATACTCCCCCAATCTCCTTTTCTTGGTCAAGATGTCCTTCATGTACTTCACATAATTAGGCATTTGTTCAAAAGCCTCTACAAGCATAATATTAATATGAAGTTGTTTCAGGACATCTAGAAACTTGTTGAACTGTTTATCTTCTTGCTTTTTCTGAAATTGCTAAGGAAATGGTAGCTTTTGATGTACTGGTTGCTGGTTTGTCCTTTCTAGCGGTAATGCTGCAACATCAGAATTTTCTAAAATTAACTGGTGATGCTGGCGCATTGAATTCAGCCTACTCTAGACCAATGTCTATTACAATTTCAAGATTTTGATTTCTTTATCCTTTGTTTCCCTTGGAACTTTCTTTTATTGATGAGATTCGCCCAACTCTTTACCACTCTTCAAGGTGATAGCATTGCAATGCGAGCTATATCATTAGGAAAGGTACTATGGGGTCTATTGCTCAAGGCATTTGCGAGCTATGCCATTTGGTTCTCCAAGTTCCTAAGTGATATAGTGTGGCTTTGGATGATTGCATCTTATCTTTGAGAATCTTTTTCACTGTGCCATAAATTCCTTGAGAAGCCTTTCAATAGAGCTATTTTGATCACTAGGTTGCCCCCTATTTTGCTGATTTTGTTGTTGAAATACAAGTTGTCCAGGAGGTCTAAACTGCTGCCGTTGTGTCTGGTTACTTCATTGGCTACCCCATGAGAATTAAGGTCTCCATCCTGGATTGTATGTATTGGAGTAGGGATTGTTGTTCTTGTTAACATATAGATTTCAGATCTGAGGGACAACTCTCAAAAGAGTGCCCCTCTCCACAGTACATGCAAGATGGTAATGAGAATGGTGGCATAGATGTGTGTTGTCCTAACGAAGGCTACTGTCCCATAGATAATCTTGAATGTACTTGCATATATTTCAACATACTCGAGATGGAAGTTACCTCAACTGCAAGAGAAGACATTGCATCAAGCTCATTGATTCCTACCACTTTTCTTGCTAATAAAGGTGTTGTAGATGCATTTCTAGTTGTTGGCCACTGAAAGCTATTGCGCCAATCCTCTCCAATATCTCAAAAGCTTCATTATATAATTTGTCAAGCAATGCTCCATTGGCCAAGGCATCTATCACGTTGCAGTATTGAGGGTTTAATCCATTGTAGAAAGTCTCTGTTTGGATCAATGAGGGATTCGATGGTGTGGACATTTCCTCAAAAGCTCCTTGAACTTTCCCATGCCTCGTAAAAATTTTCATCACTATGCTATTGAAATACTATGATGTCATTCCGCAATTTAGCATTCTTAATTGGAGAAAAATATTTGAACAAGAACTTACCTGCAAGATCACTCTATGAAGTAACAGAATGAGAGGGTAAAGTGTTTAGCCGATCTCTAGCTCTATCCCTCAATGAATATGGGAAAAGTTTGACTCTGAGAGCTTCCTTACTAACCCCTTGCAACTGAAAAGCATCACTCACTTCCAAGAAAAGACGGATGTGCTGATGAGGATCCTCTGTAGCCATCCCACTAAACTGTCCACTGTCTGAAGCATCTGAAACATAACTAGCTTTAGCTCAAAATATTGAGCTTGAATAAGAGGCCTTACTATGCCTGACTGACGATCATCTAACATAGGTATGGCTGACAATATTTTGCTCAGCATCCATCACTGTGGCATCCCCTGCAGCATTGAGTCTGCGCCCGTACTCAATAAATTTCCTTGTTATCTTCTAGCCATTTCTCTTCTTCTTTTACTAGCATTTGCACGCGGTCTTCTTCTTCTAGAAAGAAAAGTTCTTTTTGGTTTCGGATCAAACGGATACGTGTTGTCCTCTTCGGACATTTATAGGAGAACATTACTGTCAAGAACAAGAATAAAGAATAAGAATATAGAATAGGATTAAGAATAATAAAAGTAATACAAATTCAAATATCACTCAAACACAAAACAATCCCCGACAATAGTGCCAAAAACTTCATAGACAAAATTGTATATGCAATAAAGCTTCATTTATGCAAGTATCACGGTCCACAAGTAATATAGAGTGAATAAGAGTATCATCCCACAAGGATTGTTGGTTCAAAAGTGATGGTTTAAATTCATAATAAAATCAATTGGTTGTTGGTTGTCATAAAAATAAAGTAAAATAAACTAGAATTATCTAATCACAATGATTCGGAAATAATCATAGTAATCACACAAATGATATGATCAAGAGCTTAAAAGTGAGTAAGAGTTAAGAATCCCCTATGTACTAATGTTAAGAAGTCAAAACATCAATGTCGCAGGCAGGCTGCAATAATAACTTTTGAGTAAACGCAACAGCAAAGGTTTAGCTACAACGTCAATACTGCAGGCTGCAGCATTGACTTCTAAGCAAACACAATAGCAAAGGTTTAGCTATAGCAAAAATGCAAATTGAGACAGAATTGACCTCACCCTTTCAGTTTGTTGGTCCTTGTTCCTATTTCACGAAGTTGTTCTACCTGTCAGAGTTACTTAGCTTAAGGAACTTGAAAAAAGTTCAAGTCTCATATGATCTTATGAATGAAATATGAATGTCTCTAATATTCTATGATATCCCTAAGATATTAAACCTTATCTCAAGATAACGAAACCCATATCTACTCAAGTTTTCCACCTCTTCAGCTGCCTTTTAGAGTTCAAGAAGCTCACACAAACACCATTCATGGCTAATAGAATAGTAATATAAACAATATGTAACCTTGACTAAAACATTTATAAAGAGCAAACCTTGCTCAAATCATTCAAATAGACATTAAATACATAGGTTCATCAAAACTCTAACTTCTAAAGAGTTATTTCATGTTCTTGGATGAAATAAAATACAAGATGTTAGAGATTAACATATTGAAATGCATCTTGATATAATCACTAAGAGAATGAGAAACAAAAAGACTAAAGAGGTTGATGAAGTCCAATATTGATGGCTTCCTTGAAGTCTTCTTATTTTTCTTCTTCTTCTTCTTCTTCTTCTTCCAAGCTTCCCTCTTTTTGCTCTCTTTTTCTCTCCTCTTTTCTCTCCTTTTTGATTCTTCTGTAAAATCTCGAATCCTCCATCTTGTTTCAGCATTGCTCCCTTTTATTTCCTGAAAGCTTACCTTGGAAGCTTGGCAACAAGGTGTCATAAGCACTTTTTTCTTTTAAACTTTTGCTTTTTGACTTTTTGCTTTTCACCTTTTGCTCTTTAGCTTTTTGTCTCTAGAAATAATTATATCCTTTATCCATTGATGACTTCTCTATTCTTCCTTGACTTTCTTTCTTTAAGTGAAAATATTTGTTTTTGCTCATAATACTCACTGATGCCGTGTTGCATTTTTAAGCCATTGCTATCCATTATAGTAGCATCGAATGAATCTTCGCTTGTTCATCAAGTGACCTTCTATTTTACTTATAGAATCCTTTTCCTTACAAAATAGAGTATGTTATCTTAGCAATTGCACATAAATTCTATAATTTCGCACTATTGCACAATTAAAGTCACTTGGTTGATTCTAAGTAATATTTAGGGTAAAATAGTATGAAGTCGTACTTCATCATATTAAAAAGGGTGAAAACATGCATATAATCACTAGTAAAATCAATAGTTTTTCACTCACAACATGCATACATGCAATACGCCACTTAGTACTAGAATTTAAAGACAGCTACCAAACTTAAATGATCATCAAGCATTCTTTAGTCCTTACTCAAAACAATGGCATAATTAAAACCTTATAAACCTTAACATGCATAATTTTATAGCATAGAATTAAATATGAATTCTAGAGTTATAAATAGGAATTTCTAACCTTGAAAATTAGAGGAAAATTAGTGCTTTAATGAAGATCATCAATAAATCTTGCAAGCTGTCCGATAGCACGAAGAAGAATAGAAAAAGGTTTGGCCATAGATCGATTAGGATAATATGAGAAGAAAGGAAATGAATCACTAATCTCTAGAGTAAAATTACCTATCTTTGGAAGAGGAAAAGCTGCCGGAGAGGAGAAGAGGTGATGCCTAACCCCCAGCCCTTGGTGAGAAGTGTGTGTGCATGTGAGAGCTGAGAGAACTAGAGAGTTATCGAGAGAATTTTGTTAAGTGAATGAGATGGGTAGTGGCTGGAAGGGCGATATATATATATATATATATATATAGAGAGAGAGAGAGAGAGAGAGAGAGAGAGAGAGAGGATTCTTGGAAGTAAAGGCTATTTGGCTTCAAGACAGAAAATTTCTGCTTGGGGACTAAGGAGCAAAAAGGCTTCTTAAAAAAGCTTTTCTAGGCAGATGAAACTAAGCAAAAGAAAAGAGTGAAATTGAATAAGGAGAAATAGGAAAACTAAATGGAAATTTGGATAAAAAAATTATAGCAAAGCCTTAATAGAAAAGGAACAAAACAGTTGCATGCAATTGAAGAGAAATGGCAATCATGGTTATGTGGGAATAAAAATGCAATTTTCGGAATCATAATTGGACTTCGTATTTGAACTACTTCAGACAGTCTAGTGAATTAAAAATTAAGAATGAAATTTCATCTAGACTCAGGTAGGGTTCAAAGTAGAACTTTTCGTTCGGCCGAGAAAAATGCGCAGATTCCTGATCATCTATACTAATATGATCTAATTCTCTAATCGGACTTATCATAACTAATTCTCAAAACATGATATCCTAATTTTGAAAATCACTAATATCTGAGCACTCTTATTCTCTAAATATATAAACAAAATACGAAATCACGAAAACATGCGGTTCTATAACTCTAATCACTCGTCAAAAAATCTAGGTCATTACATACTTACTTGTACATCTAAAGTAAAATATAGTTACTAGCTAGATATATAAGGATTAAATTGTACTTTGACAATACTTTTATTTTATTAGAAAGTATCTCATTTTATATTCATCTTATGACTATTTCATATTGTGTCTACTTGTCCCATGATCTTTAATTAGCAAAGATTCGCTAACAGAGAACATCATTTTCTTCATCATATTTTAAAAAGAAAAATGTTCTTTGCTAACATATATAGTCAACTAATCTTGAAATATAATTATTCTTCTAATAGTTGAGCAAAATTAAATGCCGACATTGAGTTTCCATACTCATTGATGAGCGAGATTCATTTCTCATGAGTGTAATCTCTTTCCGTCAATTGTTTCATAATACAATCACGAATAATCATTAGTGCAAAAATGATTACCCATCTTTAGAGTTTATGCTATTAAGTCTCGAAAGCATGCATTTTTGCAGGGCAAGGGTTCATGCTGATGCAGTTTTGAGGCTCCCCATCTTAATATTATGTTGCTTATATGAAATCAAATCCATTGCACCAAAAAAAGAAATTGATTTTCCCTTAGAAAGCATTGAAGTTCAGGAAAACTATAAACGAAGTTACTTATACTATCAAGATATTTCTTCTTTTTTCCACATTTTATAAAACATCATTCCTACATGGGGTACATGAGTCTCCTGGTTGCTCAATACATGTCCCAACTTACAAATTGTTGTAGCATACTCATATTTTGTTCCCCTTTTAACGCAAAGGCAAACATGGGTAACATGAATTCTTCTGGTTACTTAGGTACTGAAAATATTGGAGTAGTTTTTTATTATGTCTCTCTTCTTTTCTGTTCCCCAAACTTATTTTGAAAAAACTCTTTTTTTCTCAAAAGCAAATCGTAGCAAAATAAATCCTCAAGAAAATTCCCAAGTCTAAATTCAATGTTCAAACCCTTTTCTAATTAATCATAAAAATGGGGTTTTAGAAGAAAATTTTGTTTTGGTGAACAGTGAGAACAAAAATAGCACCTACACTTATTTCTTGTGATTTTCCAAAGTACTATACTACCTTTAACCTGTRAACATGATTTACCCAATTCAAAATATACTAAGCAAACTAATTTATGCTAAAGAAAAGAAGAAACATAGGATGATTTCAAAATAACCAAAGTAACCAAAGCAAACTACTAGATAGCTAAAACCATATCTCAATGTGAACTAAACTAATTGAAATTGCATTAGTGATCTAAGAAACTCTCCAATTTCACCAGCTACGATTATCTATTGTTAAAAGCCACCCAAGAGAAATTGATATATCCCTAATCGGTTTAGAACTAATGGGTTATCATTGCCTAATTCCTAATCAACAAATTTACCTCTTGGTCCTTCTCAATTGATTATTAATTCAATTTGTAGATAGCTAAACTACAAATGCATTAAGAATGCTAAAATGAAAGGGAATGAACAAATAAGGCACAATAAAACTCAAAAAACCATTAAGAAGAAATCATTTTTACATAAGCTCTAACCAACATAAAGAAACTAGCCCATGAAACTCATGAAATCATACGTAGAAAGTTTAATTAACATGTTTAAACCAAAATTAGACAAGATAAAATCCAATTGAAGAACAAATCATTTGATTGAGCACAAGTCTTTCAAACTCCTAAGAGGTTCTTTTCCGTTTCTTCAAAGAAACTACTCTAAAAATGTGAAAATATACAAATATTGATTTCCTTTTCAAGCTTATAATGCATTACTTATAGAAGAACAATAAAAAATCTAAAAACTAACCACAGCGGCAACAGTCTCTTCCCATTGGGCCAAAATCAGAGCCTAATTGCACCAAATTAGCGATGATCTAGTTTTGCAAAATGCTCTTCAAATTTGCACAATCAGGCGCATGTTTCATCCCAAACCGATGCATGATTGGTTGCTGGAAGACTTAGCCAAATATTTTAGGTTTTTAACTTCTAAAAACGGCTTCTTGACTCCAATCTACTCTAAAATCATTATGTGGCCTCTTCAAGCCCTTCTTTTCATGATTTTGCCCCTTTTCTTGTCTTTGAGACAAAAAACCTTGTGAATAAATATTTCAAATAAAATTTAGTGCAATACAAGGTTAAGCACATAAAACTTGACAAGAAATGACTTAAGTAAAGGGAAAATGAAATATAAAATAAGATCATATCAAGCTACAGCTCCAATCTTTTGTCTATTCTTCTTCTTGATAATTAAATCTCTTCAATTTCATCTCATAAGTAAGTAGGAAGGCTATAAGTTCTTCAACCTACAAGCTCTCAAAATATTTTGCCTCTTCAATCACTACAGCTTTAGGTTGCCATGACTTAGGTGAGGCATAAAGAATCTTGTTGTTTTGTTTTCTTAAGAGTATAGGTTTTTTCATAAGCCTTAAGTTCACTGATGATATTGGTGAACCTAGTAAATATATTGGAAATGGTTTCACTTGGGTTCAACTTAAATATCTCATAATCTCTCACTAGCATTTCCATCTTAGACTCTTCCACAGTTAAACTAAAATAAGGTCATGACAGTAAAGTTCAAAGTTTACCAACTTACTATAAATTCATAACCACTTCAAAGGCTAAATCAATCCTATTTCGTGACTTGTTTTAGGACATTGAAATAAGAAATTTAGCCAGTTAAGAACCCTATCGCAATAAGGTGACTTCCTCCAACTTTTGAACTTCCAAAATGCGTGCGAGTTTTACTTAGTACTCTAGATCATTATTTTCAAATATTTTAATCTGAGTTCTCTATCTTTAAAACTCTCCAAAAATGTGTATTGTTATTTAAGCATACTCTATATATATAATTTTTTCCAAAATTCTCGTAGCTTGAAAGTGAGTTCCTTTCGTCTTTTAGAATTTTAAATATGCATGACTATGTGCCACTCTAGAAATGCGTATCAAATAACTTCCAATATGTTACAATAAATTCCATTATTTTCTGACTGTTAATACCCTTGATACTCAAGAAAACATCCTAAAAATTATTTGAGCATGATTTTGTCTGATTCTTGTGATTATAAGACAAGTATTCCATCGAAAGGCTCGTGTGGGTAGTTGAACTGCCTAAGTACTATGCTTGGCCAGTCACCAGTATGAGTACCTCTTGTGCCATCAGGAGTTAGTTTTCGGGATAATCATATGGCCTATCCGATGGCTATACGTGTGGCAAATCAGAATGTATTAGGTAAATGGTTATATCTCATATACCCATTGTGTTCTTGATGGATGCTCCTACCTTAGTCAGGAGGTTGACTCAGGGCAAATGATTCYTAATTCACTACTAGCGGCCATTCTCGCTTGATGAGGATATAAGTTTAAAGTTAGCATGTGCAATATGTAAATATAAGGCTAGTAATACTTTTCTCGTTGAGAATGTCTCCAACAGTTATCTCGTGCATCCCATGTTTTATAAATGGGAAAAGCCTCTCACTAGACGATTTTATACACGTCGTTCTTATCTTTACTTGCTTGATACCTAATATTGTCATATTTTCTTGAAAATCTATGGAATAATTTTTTGATTCACATATATATGCATATTACACGTTTATATCTTATTTTATGTAACTCGATATTTACTACTAAAATTGAGCTTTTATCAGGGTTTTAAATACAGTTGCACACCGCATACATTGAACTCACTGGGCCTTGCTCATTAGTTTATTTGTTCACACTATGTGTCAACTAATTAAGTATAAGAAATGGGGAAAGATCAGAAACGTCGAGAACCTAGGATTTAATGGATTCGTCTCTTAGCTTTTGTTTCTTTTCTTGTAATATACACTAGATAGTTGTGTATTATTTCATGAACTGTTATGTATGCTTGTTCCCTAACTGCCAATAGGAAGGCAGGGCCTATACAACCCCAGTGGAATCTAGGGAAGGGTGGGTCATCACAATTGGTATCAGAGTCTAGGTTTCAAATTTAATAGGGACTTGTGGTCATAGTGGACGTTACTAATTATATTTGGAGCTAAGCTATGCTGATCTCATTATAGGATTTCTAGATCACTGGACACTAGGATTGCAGAATTAGAGGGCCAAAATGCACTTTTACACTTAAGTTGGAAATGCTAGAAAGTGACAACACCCAACTACGAAAAGAAGCTCTTTGGAAAGGGCAATGGCTGGAAAAAGCCAACAAAAGGGCTATGGATGTTGAAACACAACTAATCCAGCTACAAGCAAGAAGTCCATCAGTCAAATTCTACTTCATCAGTTAACAAATCAACTGAGGCATCCAAATGCTCRGAACCATCCGGCTATTAGGGACTTCCAGCGGATGCTTCACAGTGTTGCAGGCCTTGGCCCCAACCGAGGCTTCCCCATCACGACCACCTTCTAGTAACGCTTCTCCCTCTCCTGCTTGCATATTCTTGCTTGAAAGGATATAAGGTGGAGAGTCACACACACAATACAAGGATATAAGGTTGGCGATACTGACCCCATGAAGTATGTCTCCAATGTTTATATCGTGCATCAAAAACCTCTCACTATATGATTTTATACACGTTGTTCTTATCTTTACATGCTTGATACCTAAACTTGTCATTTTTCTTGGAATTGCTTCAGAACAATTTGTGATTCACATATATATACACGTTACATGTTTATATCTTATTTTATCAAAGTTTCGAATACACTTAAACACCTCGCTTATCGAATTCATTGGACTTTGCTCATTAGTTTCTGTTCACACATTAGTAAAAAGGTAACTATGAAAAGCTATGGAGAGGATAAAAAACACCACGAACTTGGGATTGAAATAAACTTAGCTCTTAGCATTTAATTCTTTTCATGTACTAGCTTTAATTTGACTTGGATTGTAATCCGAGAATGCATATTATATCTTCATTGTTTCTTGAACTATTATATATGCTTATACCTTAACCTTCAAGAGGCAAGGGCACCCGTACAACCCTAGTGGAACATATGGGAGGGTTGGTCATCATAAAAGATCACTCATAACCTAGAATAGAAATTGTAATTTGTATATCGATTGTAGGCTCGAGCACTACACTAGTATTCATTAGGAGCACATTAAGATTGTAAAAATACATATATATGTATAACATTATTCTTGGAAATTAGTAAGCATCATAGATTGAAAAATGACTCAACTGAGGATGCATTTATTACGTGTTCTTTATGTTACAATCAAGAGCATTAGTTGACTGTTGTAGGAAGTACACGCCTACAGGTAAGTCAAATGCACATATTGTGTTAGTTTTTCTTAAAGCTATTTTAAATGCATTTCTCTGAGTTGATGACTTGACATGTTTGTGAAGGATATTGTCATGATTTTCTTCAAAGTTTTTTTCTTTGCAAGAGATTTGAAATGTATAAATACTCACCATATAAAAGATTTCATATTTGCAAAGATATGTCCTGCAACGTGCAATGGCTTTGATAAGGTTATTGAGTGAACACGAGACTATTGAATTCTGAAACTATCTTGAGGTTGTGARTGATTGCTTCAATAATGTTATATTGGGATTGAGTACGCAATTGGTGACTCTAAATACTAGTTTGATAGGCAAAGTACTATTTGGTTGGTCGCAGCATAAGGGCCTCTTGAGCCACCTGGGCAATAGTTACAAAGTTAGCCACATTTGGCCAAAGTCAATGGATAATACTTGCAGTGGACGTGAATGCTTCAATCGAATAGTAAAGCCACCAGTAGCCATGACTAATTACGAAAGATTGTACCCCTGATTGGTAGATAATTTGGGGACAAGTAACAATGTGTTACCCTACTTGCATGTACTATTGATTTCTTGATGAGGTGATTATGTTGAAAATCTCATGCATATGCATAGTGATAAGGCTAGTAATATTTGACCCCATAGAGTAAAACTCTTGCAGTAAAGGTTTGTTAATTATGTTTTACATTCCTTTCCATGATAATGAGTTTTATTAAATGTCCTTTTTTTATTTATCTAATTGTTTTATTCACTGAAGGCTTGAAAATGAAACTTTTGTAAGATATACTACTGGATACAGCTTATTTTAAAATATCTCTGAACAATTATTTTAATTATGCCATTAAATTATATTTCTTGAAAATAATTCTCAATGCACACTTGAAGAACTCTCTGAGCATCGCTCACAATTTTCTCCTATTTTTCTTAGTGAGAGGTATGGATCTTTAAGACAGTGTTTGGAGAGCCTAAGAATGCTTTTAACTATTATTTTTGAGTTCTAGAGTGGATGAATGTATTATTGTGGTGTATTTTGATAAGTTTGTAATAGATTTAGCATTTGTATTGTCTATTCAGGATCTATATCCCTATCGAACTTGTAATTGAGACTTTAAATTTATGCTTTTTTCTCTAGATGTAATATATTTATTGGGAGTACTAACTATTGAGAGACAGGAGACAGCTCGTTCAGGCCTAATCATACCTAGGAGTCCACAAGGGCATCACAGATAGACAATTAAAGGCAAAGAGACAAGAGAGAAAAGACACAAAAATTTATAATGGTTTGAATCTCCAAAGTCTACATCCACTATGAAAGATCTCCACTAGGATTTCAAACTTCCACTAACTTGTGTAATTACACGAAGTTTACATAATCTAGGTTGTTATCACATGGCCAACCTTTTTCCAATCCAAGAGAGGTGCATCCTTCATAGAGTTTTACACAAGTAACCTCTCAATGACCACAAAGATGAATAAGTGAAGAAGAACTCACCTTCTACAGGATGAGTTTCAGAATAGAAGCTCAATACAAATCTCATGAAGAATTGATATACAATTTCAAGCTCTAATCACACCTTTGAGAGAATTTCAATAAAGAAGATGAAGCTGAGATTTTATGTCTTGTAAAGATGTAAAGATTTAGCTTAATAAATGATGTTTGCAAGATCGAGAGCTCAAATAAATTATTCTTATGTTTAAAGCTCAGATTTTTAGCTTTTCGTAGGTCTACAAACCAAGGTATATAGTGAGAAAAATAAGGTTTAGTTATGTAGCCATTGAACTAGCCGTTAGACACTATTTTTCAAAATTCACGATTGAACGGACGCAGCTATGCGTTACGGGTACCATACATGATAGCATCTTTAGGAATTTTAAATCCTTTGGACACTCATGGACGTACCATCCATGGCCAAGGACTGAGGTTAAGGATGGTTCAACCATTCATAGCAGGCATCCTTGCCCACAATATATGTAAAAATCAATCTTTCCAAGGCAATTGAGCAATGTATATAAGGCTCATGCTTTTCAAAACGTTTTTGGTGATGCAAAAGGACTCATGTGAAGTTTTGTAAAAATGTTTCTGAGTTTTATAAACTTAAAAGAACTCTCAAATGGATTAATCACATAATGATACTTATAATCATGACTAATCTATGATCTTCAAGTCTCCAATTCTTCTAAAGGCGCCAATGTACGTTAGACTTGAGATCGTTAACTTCTCATTGTGAGTTGTATTGCAATGTAGGCCATCACAATAATTATAAGAGAAATGCTTTGGACTTCTTAACTATAAGATAAACTCAAATGATCATTAGTAATACTCAATATTTTGTTATTCTCATAATATAGGTTGATTGTGAATAGACACTCAACCTAACAGTCTTAATGCAAATCTCTCTTCTATTCTCCTTTTATTCTTTCTTTAGTTTTTAGCACTATTTGAAATACTTTTGTATAGAATGTCGAAAAATGGAAAAATAGGTTGCTTGTATAAGTAACTTCAGTTACATGTTCTAGGAACATTAATTTTGAATGACTTTTAAGGAAAAATGAATTTCTTTTTTTTTTTTCGGGGAAAATGGATTTGATTTCATATAAATAAAAGAAGTATTACCACAAGGAGGCTCAAAACATCATCAGCTTGAACCCTCTCCTTGTAAAAAGCACATTCGTGGGACTTAATTGCANTTTTGGGGAAAATGGATTTGATTTCATATAAATAAAAGAAGTATTACCACGAGGAGGCTCAAAACATCATCAGCTTGAACCCTCTCCTTGTAAAAAGCACATTCGTGGGACTTAATTGCACGAACTCTTAAGATGGGTATAACCATTATTGCACTAACAGTTATTCATGTCTGTATTATGTAACAACTAATGGAAATAGTTTACACTCGTTAGAAAAGAATCTCACTCGTGAATGAGTATTGAAATTTGATGTTGGTATTTAGTTGTTGCACTAAATAAGTATTACGAGAATAATTATATTTCTCGATTACGTTAACTATATATATCATTAATGAACAATTTTTTTAAAAATATGGCCAAAAAAATGATGTTTTTTATTTGCAAGGAATCTCAAACTGGAGATTTTGGGACAAGTAGATACAATACAAAATAGTGATAAGATGAAAAGTAAATTAGGTATTTTCTAATAAAATAAGTATTCTCAAAATACAATTTAATTATATGTCTGATTTGGTAACTATATTTTGCTTTGAATATACCCGTAAGTATGCAATAAACAAAAGAATATGAAAAATAAAAAAGGAATACAAAGAAAGAAATGAAACATGATGAATAGAAATTTAGGAACTGATATAGTCACATTTTACATTATGTTTATCCGTTACATAAGTGATTTTTTGTTGAGTTTTATGTGTTTAACCTTATATTACACTAATTTTGGTTTGAAATGTTTATGTGCACGGTTTTTATCTCAAAGACAAGAAAATGGATAAAAATCTAGAAAAGAATAGTTTAATGAGGCCATACAACGATTTCAGGGAAGTTTGGAGTCAATGAGCAATTTTTGAAAGATGAAAACATCAAAATTGTAGGTAACTGTTTAAGTCTTTTTCAAGAATGAAGCCCATGATTTTTACCAATCAAGAGCCATTTTGGTGCTATTTTCTTCTAGAATCAAACTGGTACCGGTTTGGGGCCAATTAGAGAAAATCGGCGCCAGTTTGGTTAGTTTTCGAGTTTTTTGAGTTCTCCCATAAATAGTGCATTGTAAGGCCTAAAAGAGAGGCAAAAATTGAATATTTTCACATTTTTAGAGTAGTTTTCTTTGAAGAAACTTGATGGAACCTCTTTGAGTTTGAAAGACTCGTGCCGAATCAAAAGATTAGTTCTTCAAATGGATTTTATTTCTTTTAACTTTGGCTGTAAATATGTTTATTAAGTTTTCTGTGGTGGATTTCATGAGTTCTTCAAGTTAAAATTTTGTGTTGGTTAGGGTTATTTGAAAAGATGATTTCTTTGTAATGGCTTAAATTTTGTTGTCTTTATTGCTAATTCCCAAGCTAATTGAGTTATTTATTATCATTGTGGCTTTCTTATTACTTTTTGTGGATTAGCTACTTACAAATCGCGGTATCATAACCAATTAAAATGGACCGGGAGGTGAGTTAATTATTTAGGATTTAGGCAATGATGACTCATTAATTTTAAATCGACTATGGATATCTTTTGGGTGGATTTCAATAGTAATTATCCGTAGTTAGTGAAATTGAGAAATTTCTTAAATCATTAATGAAATTTCAATTAATCTAATTCACATGGGGATATGGCTTTAGTCAATTGGTATTAGGAATTTTATGCGAAGGGATTGGGTGAAACCTAATTTAGGAAATTCTACCATTAATAATTATATTAGATTTAAGAATTAGGATACTTAAGGTGCAATTAGCTCATTATAGGAATGATTCGTATTAATACCCTTATCAACTTCTTTTATCACATTAGATATTTTTGAATTTAGGCAATTAAATTTCATAGATGAACCACATTACTTCTTCATTTGTAGTTATTAGTGTAATTCAATCACATGCTATAGGTTTAAATTAGGAAAATTCGATAATTTTAGTACTTGATTAAAAATCCTTATGCGATTGACCTTAACCGAGGAAATTATGTAGATTTTGTTAAAATTCAGATGTCTCTATCAACTAATGTTTTAATTTCTCCAATTTAGAGTTTGGGCCTTTTGGGGCAAAACCATTGATGGCTGGGATGCATTATTGCTCAGTGGTTGTTGGATGCATATTTTCTTATTTCATTTCCTTAACGTAGTCATGTATGTATTGAATTTTCATTTCAGTGATTTCTTGTGCTTTCAAGATGGAGGCAAGCGTAAATCTTTTTTCAACTGAATAAGTCCTTTGGAATATGTCTACATCAACATGTACCTACTACTTTTAAATTGGAAACATTTCACTCGCTCAAAGATGGCAGTGAGCTTAAAGAATGCAATTGCTTGACCTAAAGAATGGATGGTCTTCACGTAATACACTTAACATGGCCTCAAACCAGCCCTTTGGCACTTACGATGTATTTGGATTTGCTCTTTGTTACAAAAGAGATATTGCTTTAGATTAAACGAGGAAGGCTGAATTTTTTAATTTGGAAGTCAATTGGTATAGAATGTGGAAGAATGGAAAAATTTCTTGGTTTTATAAGTAACTTCGATTATAAAAATTACAAACACAAACTACGTGCATGTCTATAAAAGCTACATTTAGGATCCCTAAACAAATTGCCAGGTGTATAACAAGTGATCCTCAAAATAAGGGACATTTAGGGTTGGAAACTACATGTTGAAATTGAATAGTTATCCAAAATCCACAATTAACTCTAAACCCTTTACACATACACCAAAGAATAAATAATTTAGGTTTAGTTACTACTGCAATACCATCCTTCCTACCAGAAAAATTAAAAGACCACAAATTGATGGCATATTTGTAATGCAATCTCAGACAGATAAGACCCTTTAGACACTTCAAGAATAAAATGAGAATTATCGATTGTCAAATCACCTCAAATTCCAACTATATGAGTATTAATTCCTCAGGATAACCACAGGATAATCACAAAAGCTAGACAAACACTTAGTATCAACCATGTGATCATCAAAAAATCCCGCCACACATTAAAATCATTAAACGATATCTTAAATTCATGCGCCATTAATTGAAAACAAATCAACGGAGGGATATCTAATGCATATTTTGTGATGGGAGTAAACGAAAAGGTGCTATAAAACGATTTAGTTAATTCAATAAAAGCAAGACATATAATATCCAAATAAGGCGATCAGTCTATAACATCAAAGTATTTACGAACAACTATAACAGTCACATCAAATAAAGTATTTAATTTAGGCTAATTAAACATTTTACTCGAGCTAATTTTGCGCGAAAGGTAACCTGTATAATGCTCCTTGGCAACTGCGGCAGTGAATCAAATGTGTCATTTTAGTGCGGGAGCCGTGGGAGGTAGAATAGCCTTTTCTTTCCATGCTTGAGATCACTGGACTGTTTGGTTCGTTGCCGGCATTAGGTASGTCGRTGGAGCAYAAGAATCTGCAATAATATTGGCAGAGAAAGGTGGCACGGTGCTGGAGTGGCTGGGTGCATGTCTCTCAGATYGTGGGTAGCGGCGYAAAGCGGTGATGGGATTATCAGCTCGGGTTAGAGTGGAGGTGATGACCGGCGAGGTGTGCTGTCTGAAGTGGGTGCCGACAATTCGATCTCAGAGTCGCTGGTCTGTGACGCCGAGATCTAGGTAAGGGAAGAAACAGAAGGTCAAAATAGGATGGGTGCCGATCGGTCTGAAGAACGGCGTGGAGGTGGCTATTCGAGTTGAGCAGAGGGCACCGGAGATGGCATCGCGTCGAGCTGATTTGGCTTCGGTTGGGTGGAGCGATGAGTGGATTGCAGGCTCGAAGATGGAATAGTGGTCATCCTATGTGTTGCCGGCTAATTCATGCGTGGCAGAGGTTGGGCGATGGTAGGTTGTCGACGTGCGCGGTTGGGGAGTGAGTGGGTGACGATGGTGGCGAACCGGTATCATCGGAGGATGAAGAAGATGACAACTCCATCACCTGGGGTGCTGTTCTCCATCCCATTGCAGCGGTGGTCGGTGGAAGGGAGATACACTCGGCTTGGCCTATGGTGCCGGTTGGATTCGGTAGCGCTCAAAGACGGCTCCGTTGCGTCGCATGGACTCAATGAACGGCAGTGGTGATTGGCAACAACAGAGATGAAGATTATAGAAACGGCGGCGGRGGAGAGTTGGAAGAAAAAGAGACGACAACCGGCTGCTGGAAGAAGAAGAAAAATTAAAAAAATAATTAGGGTTCTAGGTAAAAAATTAAAAATAGGAAACAGTAAAAGAAAGAAATCCTTTTTATAAAGAAAATCTCCTTCTTTGTTATTTTTCAATTAAAAGAAATAAGAAAAAATAGTAAAAAGAAAAAGTAAAAAAATAAAAGAAAAAAGAAAAGAAAAATCTATTTTTTTAAGTAAAAGAAAAAAGATAAGAAAATATGTGATTAAGTCGATATGGATATATGGTATTTTGACTATACTTCTGAAAATTTGATGAAATTTCGTAGGAAAAGCCACATGAGTGCATGGTATTTTGATTATGCTTCTGGAAATCTGAGAACTCTAAAAATTGTTTCTGCAAAATTTGTCTTCAAAAACCAAAGAAGTTAGTTATCACTCCAGATGGAAAACATCGAAATCATTGGGTTGCCTCCCCACGAGCGCCTTTCTTTAATGTCTTTGGCTAGATGAATTTTGGCCTGAAATCATAAATAAATAGGATTAGCTAATTCAAACTCTTCAATTTTCAAAAGTTCATATTCTCCAAAAAATGGTTTAAGCCTTTGCTCATTTACCTTAAAACTTTAATTGGTTTCTAAACTTTTAATTTCCACCATACCTTGAGAATTTAAAATTACCACTTCAAAAGGACCTAACCATCGGGTTTTGAGTTTCCAAGGCATGAATTTTAATCTAGAATTGAATCGCAAAACCTTTTGACCCATATGAAATTGCTTATGACTGAAATGCTTGTCATTCGACAACTTGGTTTTTTTTTTTTTTTTCTTTTTACATTCTCACGTTTTCGTAAGCCTCCAATCGAATTTCCTCCAATTCTTGAAGTTGGAGCTTGCGTTCATCAACCACTTTCTTGCCATCCATGTTGCAATGTTTCAKTGCCCAAAAAGCACGATATTCAATRTCGACAGGCAAACAACATAATTTTRCAAATACTAACCTATAGGATGACATCCCTATTGAAGTTTTATAAGTTGTGCGATACGCCCATAGTACATCCTCGAATCTCAAACTCCAGTCCTTACATCTGGATTTACTATTTTTTCTAAAATACCTTTAATTTTCCTGCTTGAAAGCTCTGCTTGTCCATTCCTCTGTGGATGGTGAGCAGTTGCTACACAATGATGCACTCCATATTTTTTCAACAATGCTTCCACTATGCGATTACAAAAATGCGTACCTTGGTCGCTAATAATTGCACGAGGCATCCCAAATTTGCCAAAGATATTAGACTTAAGAAAACCTACAACAACTTTAGTATCATTAGTTAAGTAGCTTTTGCTCCTATCCATTTCAACACGTAATCCACAGRAGCAAGATGTAAACATTACTAAAAGAACAAGAAAAAGGGCTCATAAAATCCATCCCCCAACTATCAAACACTTCACAAACAATAATAGGCATTTGAGGCATTTCCTTTCTAGAGGATATATTTCCTACTCTTTCGCATTGCTCACAAGTTTTGCAGAAAAAATATGAGTCCTTAAACAATGAATTCTAGTAAAATCCACAATCTAAAACTTTTCTAGCTGTCCTCTTAGGACCAAAATGTCCCCCATAGGCATAAGAATGACAATAAGTTAAAATGGAATAAACTTCCTCTTCAGGAATACAACGACGAATAACTTGATTTGAACAAATTTTTCATAGATACGGTTCATCCCATATAAAATATTTAGAATCACTCTTTATCTTATTTTTTTTGTGAAGAACTTAAACCATGTGCAAAAGTTCCAAAAACTAGAAAATTTACCATATCTGCAAACTAAGGTTCCTTACCTTTTTTACCTTSTATGGTTAACAAATGTTCATCTGGAAATACTTGAAAAATGGGTAAAGGGTCTTCCTCTCTAGCCAGTCGACTCCAATGATCTGCTACATGATTTTTTGCCCCTTTTCGATCTTTTATTTCCCAATCAAATTCTTGGAGCAGCAAAACTCATCTTATTAATTGGGCTTTCGAGTTTTTTTTCGAAAGTAAATACTTTAATCTTGCATAACCAGAAAATACTACAACTTTAGAACAAAACAAAAAAAGATCTAGATTTCTCAAATGCAAAAATGATTGCAAATAGCTCTTTCTCATTGTAGCATAGTGATGAGTATTCCTGCCTGTCATGCATGTGAACCAGGTTCAATCCCCGGCAATGGCACCGAAATTTGGTGAGTCATTAATTTACCAAAATTTAATAATATATATGCTCATGTTTAATTGGCTACAATAGTGAGCAGAGTTGTCTCCCATAGAGAACGATGAATCAATTTTTTCTCTAATGATGAATTCAACTTGAGTAACGCAAATGATGAACCAACAATTAAATTTCAGCAAGGAAACAATTAATTAATAGAAAACTAACTTTAAAAATAAACTTCTCGATAGGACAAGGTTCTGGTTAAGGTAATTAAATCCACACTAGTTCAAGCATTTGTTTATTAATTCAATAATTTACTCAATTTTCACAAATAAACTAGTTATAGTTGTCAAAGAAAGCTTTAAATAACCAATCCCTCCTTAAGAGTAGATAATTAAAAGGAAAAGCCTCGTTAATTGTCCCCTAATCAATGGATAACCCCAGAAATAGCATATGAGATTTAATATACCGACAGTATTAAATATTAGAGAGACTCAATTCTAATCAACAAATGCAAAAACGCACATAACAAGTTCACTAAACTAGCCTATTATTCCCCCTTGATAAATCACACTCTTATAGCAGGTGAAATATTGTTGACATGCCACTTTGTTAAACCACAGCAAARAATTACGGATTTGCCTGGTTTAACTTGGCTACGAGCTATTAGACCTAACAAAATATATGCACATAATATTCAATCAAGTCAACAACCATTAACAATAGTTACAAAGAATAACAAATACCTATTAATAATTGAGTATATGAACACTTTTAGATCTCATAAATGAACTGAAGTAGTGCTTCATTAATCCTTAACCAGAGCAGAAGAACTTAGAGACAAAACATTATATGGAAAACGATAATGTCTAAAGTGAATAATGGAGAATATGATGTAGTCTCTGTGTTCCCATCTTCTTTCTTGTGTTCCCTTTACAGGATAGGAAACAACAAAGAATAGGAAACAACAAGAATATGAAACAACAAGAATTTCTAAATTATCTACACTAACTAATTTAAATATTCAAAATATAATCAAATCAAATCACTGATTGATTATGAGGGATATACATCCCACAAAATCCTCTTTAGACAATAGAAATTTCTAAAAAGAAATAGTCTTCCAATCTTAAAAATAATTATCCAAATTCGTCCATCTGCGTGTTCACGTGGTAGATTTTGTGCACTTCTAGAATTTTGTCTTAAATCACTCCAATAATGCCTCCTTTCTCCTACTACCTCCACAGAGTCCTAAATGAATAAAATATAAATAAAACACATAATTAGTGCAGTATTCTGTTCTAAAGTCCATCAAATATCTATATATATTGCACTAAATTAGACTATTAATAACCAATTTAGAAAAACTTTGAATACTATGAATTTTGCACTTTTATCCTTTTTTATTCCTTGAAATTGATATTGCTATTGATTTATATTGAGCAATAGTTGAGAAGAAAAAATGGAGGAAAGGATAGAACAGAATATGCTTATTTTTTTTATGTAGGATGGATTGTCGAAGGGATTGAAGATCAAATTGGGTTTTAAAGTTTTTATCGCTTTTTAGACTTTTTAGTAATTTATGGATTTGCTTCTATTCTATTAATTAGGATTTAATAGTAATTGTTATCAAATATGAGATTTATTTCAATCTTATTAGTTTGGTTTTATACTAAGTCTTGTAGGATTAGGATTGTGGTTTCCCTTTTAAGGAGAATTTCAGCTACAACAAATATAGACGTTATTATTGTTCAAATGGCAGCCATAATTGCCACCATCAATGCGACCATCAATATTCAAAATACTCATCATGGTCAAATAATGGAGTTTAGGAGATTGGTTGAGGAGAGGAATATCCCAAAAATCCCCACCGATGTAGAAGCAAGGAAGAAGAATGCATTATGGCTCCACATGTTGGTCGAAATGTTGAAGAGTCTGATATCAAGGAGGAACTTATACAGCCTGAAAAACAAGGTTAGTTAATCATCAAGACTTTAAGTTTAAAGCGGATATTCCCAATTTTTCTGGTCAAATGAAAGTAGGGAAATTTTTGCYTTGGCAAGTAGAGGTGGATCGATTCTTCGAGATTATGGAAGTTCTGAAGAGCAAATATGTTAAGATGGTTGCTTTTTGTTTGAAAAGCAATGTTGTTCTTTGGTGAGATCAGTTGCAGAAGTGTCTTCTGAGACAAGGGAAGCGATGGATCCAAACATGCAGAGGATAAAACACCTGATGATAGATCAATTCTTACCAGTGGATTACGAGCAACATCTATATCATTTATATATTGATTGTGTTTGAGGCCATGGACCTGTTATTGAATACACCAATGAATTTCAAAGCTAGTCAAAGCACAATGATTTGGTAGAATTTGAAAATCAAAAGGTGGTTCGATTTATGACCTTCAATTCAAGAGAAAATTAGAATATAGTATGTCTACAGTGACTGAGGCTTCTAGTTTGGCACTCAAATTAGAACTTCTAGATAGAAATTCAAATCAAAGGAACACGGAGATGGTGAATTTCGCTGCAAACAAGGGTAAGAATCCTATACAAAAGGCACTCCTCCGGGGAAGAGTTTGGACATTTAGTCCTACCATTAAAAGGGGTAGAATTAGGAAACATGTGAACAACTCTATCATCTTCTTCTTCGCCATCGACTCCCTCCAAAAAAGCAACCAGCCTTTAGGTTGGAGAAGTATTAAATCTATGTCCAGGTTCACGATATCTATAAAAAATATTCTAGTACTTTTAGCTTATATGATTGATGAAACATATAAAGGGGCAGAGATTCCAATTGAAGAATCATCTAAGAGGGTAATTTCTCCCTACAGAGAGTCGTCCTATGTCCAAAAGAGGAAGACAACATCGAAGCTTATTTAGATCACTTTGTACCATTAATAATAAGTTGTTGAATCTYATTGTCAACAATGGTAGTTCTGAGGTTTTGTGTCAAAAAAGCTGGTGGATTATTTGCAATTACCTATGCAACCACATAAGACACCCCGTTGCTTAGAGTGGATCAAGAGAGGATCTCGAGTTCGAGAGTCTGAGTCCTGCAAAGTGCTAATATATATTGGTAAGTATTATAAAGATGATGTTTTATGTGATATGATTGAAATGGATGCTTGTCATATTCGCTTGGGACGACCTTGGTTATTCGACATGGATGTGACTTATAAGGGGAGAGATAACGTGTTGCAGTTTTCATGAAATAAGTATAAATTTGCTATGGCTCCCGTATCATCTTCTAGAGGACTCACAATTATGAAGGGGGAAAGTCTTTTGACATTGTTCAGTAGTGAACCTCCAAATTCTTTGGGAATTTCTAACACCTTTAATATTTTTTATACATGAGTTCCATGGAGATGAGGGTTCTTATCCTAAAAAGAACTCGAGGTTGAGTTCTTCGGAGTTGCAGGAGACTGATGTAGAAAGGATAGTTGAAGGCATTGAAGATCAAATTGGATTTTAAAGTTTTTATCACTTTTTAGACTTTTTAGTAATTTTCGAATTTGTATCTATTCTATTAATTAGGATTTAGTAGTAATTCTTATCAAATTAGGAGATTTTTCTATCTTATTAGTGTGGTTTTAGAGTCCAAATGTAGCCTAATTTGAAAAGAAAAAAAATAAAAATAGATAGCCAAATGAGCAGTGATTTTGAAATAGAGGAGGTAAACTCTTAAATTGATTCACTTGTCAAAATATCTTAATTTTATAAGCTCTTTAATTGCTGATTCAGTTTTAAGTACTAAATTGCATTATAAAAAATTTCCTACTTATAAGAGCATCTCCAATGCTACGACGTTAATATTGCCAATATCTAGTTTCACAAAGAGTGTTTGACATCTTAACTCACCAATTGAAGATAACTCTCAAGTTTAAAAGTTTATTTTATATTATTTAGAGATAACTATTCAAATTAAAGTATTTTTATATTATTTTATTTAAAAAATAAATGTCATGTGGGTAGGATTAGAGGACGTCAACATTATACATTAATTACAATTTTTGAATTTTATTTTTTTAAAATTATGCATTAACAATCATATGCCAAAATTTGTTCAAAATATTTCGAGTGTATTGACAGGCTCCAGCCCTACGGTTTGACTGTGTTTGACTTTGAGAAACTAGAAAAATCTTGGATAGGACATTTGTAGAGAAATTACTGGGACCAAGTAATATGGTTTCATCTTTGCTGGCTTTCATTCTCTTCTGGATATGCTAATTTAGAACATTCCTTTTGGCCCTTTTGAAACGTCAAAGCTATTGTGTTTCTGGAACTTGCACAAGCCATGGAGAGAAAGTCATCGTGGACAAGCAAAAGATGCTAATCACGGCTTTGTTTGACCAGGGAGGGCTCAAAACAAAATTGGAGAAGAGTCGACTARATAGATATTCATTTTGTCCCCAAAGTCTTCCTCTATGTAAGTTTCAGATGGAATTTATGAAAACAGCTGTAAAGTATTGAATCTTGAAGTTTGCCTGATCCATATGTAGAATTGCACGTTCCAGAATCGGAAATTCATATCTATGATTATTTCAGTGTCGTTGCAGCTTTTCTCTCCAATCTTTCTCAGTCTTCGATTTCATTAGTCAAAAATTCAGCTGATTCCACCTTTGTATGACCATTCACTCGCATGCAAACTCAAATTTGTCAAACACATGGAGCAGATTTTTATCTACAAAGGAAAAGAAAAAAAAGAATCTATAAATTCACATTAAATTGTATAATAGTTCCCCATCATCCAACCAAATACAAAGCAAGTTTTCAGTAATCATTCCAAATTGCTTATCTTTTTCTGCAATCTGCAATGTCTCAGTTCTTTCCTTTTCTTTGCTTTCTTTGTTTTTGCTTTCTGAGTTCCGTGCACCTTGCGGCCTCAGACTCCAACTATGACAATTTTGCTCAGTGCCTAGTGAAAAATTCAATCCCAATTGACCAAACCTCTCGAATTCTTTATTCAAGGACAAATTCTTCTTATAGTTCTGTTCTTGATGCCTATGTTAGAAACCGCCGGTTCGGAACTTCTTCTACTCCAAAACCAGTTTTAATTGTAACACCTTTGTCAGTAAATCATGTCCAAACAACTGTTTCCTGTGCCAAAAGTTTGGGACTGCAGCTCAAAATCCGTAGCGGCGGGCATGATTATGAAGMTATCTCATATGTATCTGAGACCCCTTTTGTCATTCTTGACATGTTTAACCTCAGGTCCATCACCGTTGATATTGAAAATGAAACTGCTTGGGTACAATCTGGTGCCACACTTGGGGAACTTTATTATAGAATTTGGGAAAAGAGCCAGGTACATGCCTTCCCCGCAGGAGTTTGCACAACAGTGGGGATTGGAGGCCATATAAGTGGTGGAGGATATGGTGTATTGTTGCGAAAATATGGTCTTGCTGTTGATAATTTGCTTGATGCAGAGATTGTTGATGTTAAGGGCCGGGTTCTAGATAGGGCAGCCATGGGGGAAGACCTTTTCTGGGCTATTAGCGGTGGTGGTGGTGCTAGTTTTGGTGTTGTTTTGGCATACAAGATAAAGTTAGTCCGAGTCCCCAAAACTGTGACAGTTTTCCGAGTTGAAAGGAGCATGGTACAGAATGCTACTGGAATTGTCTACAGATGGCAAGAAGTTGCAGACAAGATTGACAATGATCTCTTCCTTCGGGTTTTGTTGCAACCAATTACAGGAAAGATAAAAGGTCAGAAAACAGTTAGAGTAACATTCATTGGTTTTTTCCTCGGTGACTCCAACAGGCTCATGTCTGTCATGAATGCTCAATTTCCTGAATTGGGATTGGTAAAAGATGCTTGTTTAGAGATGGGTTGGGCTGAATCAGTCCTCTGGTGGTCGAATTTCGATAATAAGACTGCTATCGAGGCGCTGTTGAACCGAACTCGAGAATCGGTGAATTTCTTGAAGAGAAAATCAGATTATGTGCAGACAGCAATTCCTAAAGGTAGTCTGGAATCAGTATTCAAGAAATTGGCTCAGTTGGGGAAAACAGGATTTGTTTTCAATCCTTATGGAGGAAGAATGAGTGAAATCCCTGAAAATGAAACGCCATTTCCTCACAGGGCAGGAATCATTTACAAGATCCAATACTCTGTGAATTGGGAAGATGATGATCCAGCATTAGACAAGAAATACATAGCACAAACAAGAGAATTGTACAATTTTATGACACCTTTTGTGTCAAAGAATCCTAGACAGGCATTCCTCAATTACAGAGATCTTGACATCGGTACTACTACCATTGGTGAAAACAGTTACAGTGAAGGACGAGTATATGGTCAAAAGTATTTCAAGGGTAATTTTGATAGACTGGTGAAAGTGAAAACCATGGTTGATCCAGAAAATTTCTTTAGGAATGAGCAGAGTATTCCTACGCAGTCGGTTGGTTCCAATCGGGGGAGGAAAGACGGAATCTGATTGGCGATATACTTTTATACTTTTGGCATTAGAGATATCAATGCGCCATGAKTTTTTGCAATGTTATTGTAATAAATAATTGGTTACTGGATCAATTTCTTTTTCTTTTCTTTTTCTTAATCACAGTTAATCATTTACTTAAACGAATATGGTTGATCATTTATTATTATATGTTTATGACCGGGGGAGGGCTTAATACACACCTCTCTGTGACTCTCTAGCTTGCAGCCTATTATAAACTCAAGACGACAGAGCTTCTATGAAACCGTTAAATCACCTTGTTCCCTCTCTGTGGCGAAGCAGCAAATACTACGCTTCATGATGTTCCTGACTGCAGAAGAATCACGAGCATCAGACAACTCCTCGTTCTTGCTAATTTAGCCCCAGCTTTTGGCAAGTGTTTCCCGGATTGATTGGATAATCTAAAACTTGATCCACCACACATCTCCTTAGCAGCTACCGCACCCCAGCACTACAATTTGAGGCAGACTATATATTTAACCGGGGCTGAGTGAAACACTTTTGTTTGGTGAGACTCAGTCATTCCAATAATCGATGCTAGTTCTGCCCGCCGAACTCTTTGGTGAGGATTAGTCGTTTCGACCAATACCATCACCCTCTGCCCTCGGTGCGGTGAAGAACCTGAAACACCGACATGCCACTCGGGACTGCTGCAAGATTCACAGTATGTAAGGCATTTACTGGCACCGGGTTCCTTAGACCTCTGAATTTTAGAGACTTATTCATCCTACTTTGGACTTATTTTTACAGATTTTTACTTTTTCTTCATGTCTATTTTCTAAAGTTTCTTTTTTCGATTAAAGTACTAAGGAAATCTTCATTTATAGACAATCATACCATTATTTGATTCAACTCTTCACATTGTGGACAGTTCAATTTTTAAATCTGTAATTATTTGTTAGATTTAAGTTAGTAGTAAATTGATCGATTTTTGCATGTCATGAGAGTGAATAATCTAATTCAAAAACAAATCGGCACTTGAGTTTGTTGACTATGAATTAGATCTCTCTTGTTTTTAACTCCTATTGACACATTAAAATCTTATAAGCTACCCTACGGTTATCTATCGATTAAGGGCTGATTAATATGGTGTCTTTTTAATTATCAACATATAATAAGAGATTAGTTGTAGAGGGCGTCCCAGACAATTATAATTAATTTATTAATTATAAGCTAGTTATTCTTGTATTTATGATCGATTGAGAAGATTAAGGTAAAATTAGTGGCTTAATGAAATCTTTCTGTATATTTTTATTTACGCTCGTTCTTTTAGGAAGAATATGATATTCATTGAGAATATGTTAATTATGAAAAAGCTTTTATGAACATATATCTATAATTAATTTTTTAAAAAAAAATTTGCATTCATAGCCAAGATTATAGATAGCTTTTTGACTACCTTGTGATGCTTCAATATTTTATCTTCATTTCTTATTGCAATTACGAATTTGGTAATGTCTTGAATGAGAGTTAGTGTTTTATGAACATATATCTACCCAAGTTGCCTGGAATTTTGGGACTCGAGAAGTTTAGGTTGATAAATTTTGTGTAAATGAAAATTGTATTATAAGGCTAATGATCACCTATAGAGTTCCATACCTAAAAGTAGAGAGGATGAAGAATTTCTTGTCATTGCATGCACTGCTCTCCGAAATGAATATCATGTACTGCTTTTGTTCTCAAARTGACTTTTAGAATAAGTTTGAGAAACATGTGAAATAATCATTTGATTAAAAAGGTATGGGGSTTGTTGGGAGACTGGACCAAATGCTACCCAAGTTGCTCATATTTCTACTAGAATAGAATGTTTCCGGACCACTTCTGCTAAAGCAGTACAATCAAATGATATCTATCTATACAAACTGAACTAACCTGACAAAATCATTGCCACGTAGATGGAGCATAACTATAGACACATAAGTGTGCATCTGGGTCCATTGGATACAAGCGTATTGTCTAGATAGGCTTACCATCGATCTTCTCTCATATGGAGGAATGAGAGGAAATTTTGTGGGACACCTTTATGCATTAAACATGTTGATAAAATCTTTTGGCTAGGGCACATTGGAGCCATAATCAGAGTTAGAGTGATGGATATAGTTAGTTTTGATGGGGTTGCATGGTGTGGTCCGGTCTAGGTTGACCATGCACTTGTGACAGTGATGGTCAAGCGATGGCGGTTGAAGATCCTTACATTCCATTTTTTATGTGAGGAGGCCACTATTACGCTTCAGGATATTGCAATGCTTTGAAATTTATCCGTTGATGGTGATGCCATCACCAATGGTAAATATGATAAGAAAAAGAATGAGTGGCATGATATATGTGAATCGCTGTTGGGATTTAAACTGATAGAATCTCAGATACCAGGAAATCATATAAATGTAGTGCACTCAAGAAAGAGTTTAAAAGACCATTGGTCAATGATGTAGACAATCTCTCGTTGTTTGATCTTATATCTCATAAGGTGATTTACTTTTTGCTAACTGCTCTGGGATTTATCCATTGATGTTGATCTTATATCTCATAAGGTGGTTTGCTTTTTGCTAACTGCTCTAGGAATATCTCTTCATTATCTACTTTCACTTGAGMWTCTGTGTTGTTCGGGCCCTTTGAGTTGGGGATAAATTGTGTTGGCTTGTCTATATTCTTGCTTATGTAGTGCAACTCAAGTAGATTAGAATGAGTTGATTGGTTTCTCTCTACTTTTGTAGGTAGTCTTACCAAAAGAATCAATTTTCTTCTATTTTATTATTGTAAATCATCGGAATAATTTCAAGTTAATTATCTTAATTAATTTTAATTTCAACTAGCTATGGGCTTAGGAGCACATCTCGGCTATTTGCCCCATTATGATAGAGGTTCCTCGAATTGTCATTCTTGAATACGCACCTCATGCATCACGTTGGATCATATGCCTTGACCTGCATTGGACATCGACATATGTATTGCTATCATATTGCGATTAATTGGACACGATGAGGCTAGATATTGTGAGTATTTCTTAAACATTATTAACTTTGTTTTGTTTAAAATATAAAGTCTTGAACTTGTTCTTTTATTTTGGCTTTTATTTCGTGTTGTGTCCTTATGATGATGCAATAGTCGCTTCACTTGATGTATCTGCAAGGGTTTGATATTTGGAAGGCGGAGGTTCCACTCATTTGTTGGGAGATAGGGGAGCATTATTAGCATTCTGGGGTGTTGCGCCAGTTTCATATGGAGCAGATAGTCCCAGACATATCGCATACCTTTAATGAAGCATTGCATGCCACACATACTCATGGTAATGCAAATATTAATTGGGCTAGTCGATATTCTCGATATATCAAAGAGTAGGAGTTCAGGCATGAGAAGATTCTTAGAGGTGATATTATCTCTGACTCACAATTCATGCGTCCAGATTATCATGATTTTTATTCTAATATTACTCATCTACTGATGGGGAATCCAGAGCAAGCTCAAGGAGCTTATGACGAATTTCAAGGGACTGGTACATTAGCGATTTTTATGAAAATGTCAAACTATTAAACATTTTTATATTTAAAATTAATTGATATGATTAATTTTAACATAATTACTTCATTTAACATAATTACAGGTTTCTAGTCTCAAGGATATACAAGAACTTGTGGTTTCGAGGATTCCATATGCTGATCCATACTCGAGGGATATCTTAGAGCAAGTGCACAAAATATATGGTTGATTGTTGACAAGGGCGGCAGCTAGACTTGGATGTCTTTTGAGGAAACCAGATTATCCTTCCACTGCAATCATCCATTCGATTGTTGTTCACTCGTGGGAGCCCATTCATGGACAATCTTGACAAGGTGTGAGATGCGACAGGGGACAGGTACGATGGAGAGGACCAGATTCAATTATTRCCCAGGATGAACACTACTCTTGAGGCACATGGGGAGGACCAACTAGAGGTAGTTGTTGAGGACCATTTACTATTTGATCCTTTGATTTTTACACTCCCTACCAACCCGACATTGATGACTTTCTAGGCCTTTGAGGTACAACTCAAGACAACATGCATACCAGATTTGCGGGTAACCATCCGGAGAGGTAGTATGCTCAGCCAAATGAGTGTATCACTCAAGTAGATGCAAACGATATGCAGCCGATTGTACCTGAAATGCTCAGAGTTTTAGAAGGAGACGTAGGAGTAGCGGTGTGATGGCTGAAACTGTTGCTAATGGGTATCAAAGGAATACACAAGTTAGGTGGCCCACTTCTCAATACATTCCTAGGACATGATTGACTTTGTAGATTTTGAATTAGACTATGTGGACTTTATTTTTGTGTTATGACTTTAAATTGATCAATAACTTATTTAAGAGATCACGTTAGATGAGTTAATTTGGATATTTTGATAATGCTATTGTGGTTTTGATTAGTAAACTCAATTTATCAGGAGTTTATTTTTTATTTAATTAGACTATTATGGCATTTTTTAATGCTTGCATGTAGTTTTTGCATAAATTTGCAACTTTTCTATTGGTGGCCTGCTAAAGACGCTAAACGATGTAACATACTCTTTATGATTTCAGTTGAAGACGCGAGAAGGACAAGCATCTTTGTTGTGATTTCAATTGAGGATGCTTTTCCTTCTAGCATCTTCTTTGTGATTTAGGTTGAAGACGCTAGAAAGAAAAGTGTCTTCCACATGCTATAATTTTTCCATAGTTTGTAAGTGAAATCCTTCCACCATAGTTGTAATTGCATTCCATAGATTCACCAAATTCATTTGTAGATTCAAAAATACTTTAATTCCATATATTTTTTCTAAAATATTATATCTATTTGTTTATTATATTTCTTGGTGAGTTTGTATAAGTAACTTGAGTAACTTATTTGTTTTAATTGTAATTTTATTGTAGTAGTTTTAAGATGTTTTGGTTAATTTGTTACTTAAACCCTAGGTTTTTTTATCATCATTGTAATTTTAGTTAATGMTTTTGGTTATTTTAGTGATTTTGGTTTTTCAATTTTATAATTTAAGTGTTGTTCGTTTCAACCATTGAAATGTCACAAGAAGATCCGTTGAAATTAAATTTTTTATTTGGGATTGTGATATTAAACGTGATGTTTGGAATTCGTTTGATAGTCGGATTAAAAAGCATTGAGCACTTAGTCAATGTATAACTTATGCTAAATTCGTTCAAAAAATTTGAGCCACTTAAAAGCTTGATAGAAATAGGTTATGGTTGAAATTGAATTTAAGAGTGCCAATTATCTATAGGTTGGGAATAAAAGTTCATTTGAAAGTTAATGAATTAGATGACGATGATGACATGGACCTCTGATAGGATTCCCCAGTCATTTCAAAATATCGTTAAGAGCATGAATACACGTGGAGACGAAAAATGTACCCATCATTTATGTCGCAATAGCTTGTGAAGATGAACAACCTAATGATGCAGGTCCATTGATAAATTGGAGATATATGAGAGTATATACATCATTGCCAATGGGGGATGGTAAGGTTGTTAATATTGGAATAGATTTCACTTTTCCAACACTATTTGCTAGTACTTTGGGATAGGTCCTAGTTATCACCACAGTTTGGGGACCAATTTCAGTCATCCACAAGCAGTAATACGGAGTCAGCATTTTTGGGAGTGACAATTGAGAGTATGATAGGTTCAGACCATCATTTCATCCCACCTCAAATTCAGGAGTTTCCTAGTGATCCATCCATACATCACATCACACTATCACAAAGATGGTTAGGTCAACCAAGTGACGTAGGACCATCTGCCACCATGGATGTTGAAGGGGGCACATTAGAGCTTGATGGGTACCCAAATTTTGATTGCAATCTGAAAATTCCCGAGGCACAGTCCTAGAGACTACAAGAAAAATGTGTTTGAAAATTCCCGAGGCATAGTCCTAGAGACTACAAGAAAAATGTGCACATTTCACCATCCAACACTCCCTCAAATCCAACATCCAACATAGGTGAGGCATCCCATACTTGGAGTTCTTTTTAAACATATAACTCATTTCAAGATATGGGGCCGAGCGAGTAGTTGCTAGTTGATCTGGGTGAATTCAGGATTGATCGATGGTCTAGAATAAATAATAACATGAGGATCCACATGAGGTTTGGTAACAAAAAGCAGACTATAAATGCAGTCCATCAATGGTCCCTCACATGAGGTAGAGAGTATAAAGTTATAGAGTAGTACTAAATTATGGACAACTAGATGTAAAACTTCAACTGATGAATATTTATGGCCGTGGTATATTCGTATCATTCCAAGGAGCAGTCATTATCAGTGAGAAGTGATAGTTTTCAGTGGAGAACATACTTGTCTTGTCCACACTCTGAACAACAACTATTTGTAATTTGAAAAGTCTGCATCATACTTTGCCCACCTTGTTCGTGATAATCCCGAAGCACATGTTAATGCTACGATTGCCAAGGTCAAAAAACTATTCAAATTGGATTGCTCTTACAAAAAGGGGTGGAATGCTTGGAAGTTGGCATAGAATTAGTTGCTGGGGATTAGGCTACAATATTTCAAAAATTCTTTTGGCATATATGCTGCCTTTGCAGGATTCGAGCTAGGAATAATTATTAGGTGGAAACTCCATTTGCGGAGCATTGATGAAGCGATTGGGCATCCAGACCATCAAAATAGGGCACTGTTGATTAGTCATTTCAGTGGATGGCACATTTTTTAAAAGAGGCATATCATAGAGTTCTTTTAATTGCTAGTAAATGGGATGCAAACAATCATGTGTTTCCTTTAGTATTTGTCATTGTAGGTGGAGAGTCATCTCATAGTTGAGGGTGATTTGTACTCTTATTGAGACCTCATGTGGTTGGACAAAGAGAAGTTTGCTTAATTTCAGATTGGTACAAAGGAATACTACATACAGTGTGTCAAATAAGAAAATGATAGCCACCATTTGCAATACATAGATATTGCAAGGCCAATTTTAATGTTAAGTTCAAGAATATATACTTGTCAAATCTTATATATTGTGCAGGTGTTGAGGCTAATCAAGCCAAGTTAAGTCCAATCATTGATGATATCAAATTTCAGAGTCAAGCTGCATTTGATCAGTTGAATGCAACTGATCGTGAAAAGTAGACATTTGTACATGATAATGGTTATAGGTATGAATGTTTCATAACTAATTTATCTAAATCGTTGGACAGTGTCTCAAAGAAGGYGRAGACATTACCTATCAAAACATTAGTGAAAATATTAGTAATAAAACTTGTGAAATATTTTTCATATCATCGTGAACAGCTAGCTCACTATAGACATCTTTTTGCCCCTAGAATATGATATGTATTTTTAGACAATGAAAAGAAATCCTGCGTATATATAATTTTCCAATACAATTCTCAACTTGGAGTGTTTAGTAAGATGGAAGGCATAACAAGATCTACACCACCAAGATAAGTGAAAAATGGTGTAGTTGTCACAAGTGGATTGTATCTGAGATTCCTTGTTCCCATGCTTTTGTGGTTTGTCATGAATAGGGTTGGGTAGCGAGTGAGTTTGTTAATGAAATATATTCAAAGGAATGATATCGGAAAGTATATGTTGAAAATTTTTATGCGGTTCGACATGATTCATTTTGGAGATTGGCACGATTCAACCTTATTCACTATGAGTTGAATATGAAGGGAAATTGAAGGGGTCGCGTTCAAAGTATAAGGATTAGAAGTGATGTGGATTATCGACACCACGATCTCCTTGAAGATGCTAGAATTGTRATAAAACGGATCATAATAGAAGAAATTGTCAAAGACATTATTCTGGTGAATCAAGCACTTAGCATGATCATTCATGTTAGATGATTTCGTTGTATTGCTTTCTATATTGTTGAGATATTTTATATTATAACTATTGTAGCTATTTAATGGCTTTGTTTGTTTTGTTCTTTTGTTTGCTATTTTCCAACTCTTTCAAACATTATTATGTTGTGGGATGTTATTTTATATAAGTTATAATTATTCAATATTAATTTCAATGAAGTGTTGAGGTTATTGATGAAATGTTAATTTATTTTACTATAAATTTTATTGTGAGAATGTTGTAAATTATAGACTGTGACTATAGCATATTAATTTAAATGTCATGTGCCAACTGAACGCATGATATGGAGAAATGCGCGAGACAAATTAACAGCTTCATGTTTAGTACTAAAATGCCAAGTGCTAAGCACCATGCGGTGAACAAAAGCAAGCCAAACGCTCTAGTAAAACTAGTGTTCAAGACCCCACTGAAGAGGCTACATCACTGAGGACAGAATGCTGCTACTACACGCGTCCTGATTTTACTTGTTTTTCACCTAAGGAATTCGTAAAAAGAAACAGAGTGCTAGTTGTAATAGTATCCTTCATGAAACAGAGCCCTTGTACGATTATAGTTCACACTAGAGTTTACACACTGCTGGAATCCCAAAAAGTGAATTAGATTAGTAAAACACCCCGGATTTAGAGCAACAGGCGCAGTAGCAGTTGACGATGTTGATCAGAAAGCTCTGGATTCAACACCAATAGCAGCAGTTCAGAGACCTGAGTGACACAACTCGAGATGCTCTGAATTCAACAGCAGAAGCAGAAGCAGTAACGCCATCTTCACCACTGCGTTCTGTGCATACTTTTGGTTCTTTAATCGAGAAACCTCGCTCCAAGCGTCCTCACTACGTAGCCCCGCCTACGCTGGAACAATACTTGGCCCAATTTCCTAACTTGCTTGCCCGGAGCATTAGCACCGGTGGCTCAGACACTAGCAACACCTTTATGCCCATCACCACCGGGACCACTTCGACACCCATCAATAACGTGAAGAAAACAGGCTTTCTAGGACCCCAAAATCTTACGTCTGCAACGTCTGCAAGAAATCTTTCATAACGTACCAAGCCTGGGTGGTAAAAAGGCTAGTCACCGTAACAAATCGACCKCGAATAGTCCTTCGACATTTGCTGCTCCTGGTAATGTCTCTACTCTCAACCCTAGTTGTAGGGCTGACGACTGCTGCATTTGCCACAAGTCTTTCAAATGAGAACAAGCACTGGGTAGTCACAAAAGATTGCACTACGAAGGACAAAATGTCGGTAACAGTGGAGATGGTGGCCCAACATTGTTCATGACTTCGACTTGAATTCGCCAGCTCCTTAGTTCCTCAGCTCATAGCGTTTTTGGTGCGTTCTTTGAGTAATAATGTGACTTATTTGATGAGAAAATTAGTATAATATCTCTTTTGGCATGAAGTAAAAGTTCAGAAATGACGATGGCGTGTTTCAAGCCAAAAATTATCATATGAAAGAGAGTAGTTCTTTAGTTTAAATCCTCCTATTCTAGCAGTCCACAAGACATTTCGTCTGGAAAAAAAGAAAAAGGGGGAAGCAATAAGGTGATTTAAAATATTTGAATGTTTAAATATCTATTGGCAATAAAACAAGAAAAGTTGCTGTTCTGGTCTCCATTTTAGAACTGTAACCCTAATCCCCTGTTTAGATATATAACTTGTTTATAGGATTTTAGCCTTTATTTTTGTAACAGAAGGAAGCCAACAATGCCATAATTTATGTTTCTTTTCAAGCTTAGAATACTGAAGAATAATTTATTATAATTCACATCCCCTGAAGGGTTATTTTGGAATTAATGGATTTTCTATTCTCAAATTCGTGTTATCTCCTGCTGATATAGCTGCATTATGATGAGGCAGCAGCATAAGTTGCTACAAGAGAAGCATAAAAACCATCCTCAATATTCATCAAAGTTTCGTGTTTTCCTTTCTCTGCAATGACTCCATTTCTAAGCACTGCAATTGAATCTGCATTTTTGATGGTAGAGAGTCTGTGTGCTACCACCACTGTTGTTCGATCAATCATTGCTTGTTCCAGTGCATCTTGCACAACTTTCTCGGATTCAGCATCTAAAGCACTTGTGGCCTCGTCGAAAAGAAGTATCCTCGGTGACCTCACTAATGCTCGAGCAATTGCCACTCTCTGCTTCTGTCCTCCGGACAATTGTATCCCTCTTTCCCCTACTAGAGTGTCATAGCCCTGATTTATTTATTTAATTTTTTGAGAGCATTTGATCAAGGTATGACATCAAAATGTTAGCTTAATTTCTGGGACAAGAATGTGGTTCAAAAGATTATGAGGAAATGGAAAGATATAGATTGGACCTGTTGTAGGCCACTGATAAATTGGTGGGCGTTTGCAATCTTTGCTGCAGATACAATTTCAGCCTCTGTGGCATTGCCTTCTTTTCCATATGCAATGTTAGCCCTGATTGAGCCACTGAATAAAACAGGCTCCTGACTGACCAAACCAATTTGCATCCTTAACCACTTGAGATTCATTTTCTGGATTTCTACTCCATCTAACGTGATTTTACCAGAGTTGGGATCATAAAATCTTTGCAGCAGAGAAATGACGGTTGATTTCCCGCTCCCACTTTCTCCCACAAGAGCYACAGTCTAACAACAATAAACAGTAGATTATTAGTTTTTTTTTTAATAATTCTGTTGCCAGTGAAAGCTTGACATTGTTGAAGAAGTCACCTTCCCAGAATRGATAGTCAGGCAAAGATCTTTGAAGATATGAACATCAGGTCTACTTGGATACCTAAAACTGACATGCTGAAACTCAAGTTCTCCTTTTACATTTTGCAGGATGAGTCCTGAATTGTTGCTCGAGTCTATTTCTGATTTCTGATCAAGAAGTGCAAAGATAGAAGCAGCACTAGTCCTTCCTTTACTGGAATCTTGATCAAGGAAGCCTGATTGAGATATAGCTATAGCTGCCATACTGAGACCATAAAAGACCTGCAAAACCATGTCAAAAGTGCAACATTGAAACAGAAGTGAAAAGAAAAACCATTTTATGGTTCAAATGCATAATGAGAACTATTGAAATTTACCTGAAAAACTTCATCAAAGGTTGTCTTGCCAGCCTGTATAAGTCGAGCCCCAGCATAAAAAATGGTTGCATAAACCGAATAAAGAAAAAACACAGCCAATCCATATCCTGTACCACTATATAGTCCTTGTGTTATTCCCGCTCTTACTGGATCTCCACACTTCTTCTGGTATAGTTGTATCACCTTATCTTCCGCAGAAAAAGATGCAATCGTCCTTATACTTCCGACTGCATCACTTGCAACTTGGCTAGCATCTTCATATAATTTCTGTAAATATAATTATACGATAACTTGAATTGCATCTTTCTATGACCTCCATAAAGAAATGATAATTCTACAAAATCATAAAGTTCATTTTTGGAGCCAAATTTCAATAATATCATAAAGGCCTAATGACGCAACAAAATTGGCAACTACGAGAGAAATATTCATGGTTGCAGAGAATAATCATGTCCAATAGCTGCTTAGTTCTTGGGCAAGGATACAATTAATTTTTAAGTCAAGACTATGCTCCATAATTTCTTATGTACCTGAGTTTCTTCCCTTCGTTTTTGTTAAATCGTTTAAATGCATAAATTACTATCTTCTCTATCAGTTCAAGCTTTTAAAGGTAAGTGGTGACATATCTGTTCTGTGCAAAATTTACTCCTAATAGTTTGTTAAATGACATAAGCTTATAGAGGCATCAGAAAACTAATTTCGGCAATCTGATTTTCCCTTATCACATGAAAGTCAGTATTTTTCTAAAATCTTTTATCACTTGCACATTTGATCCCCTCAGCCAAGTCTTGAAGCTAACCTTTGCATCAGCAGAAAATCCACTGATAAATTTCATGTGTAGATATCCATGAAGCCCAATCAGAGGCAGCATGAAGAGTACTATGAGAGCTAACTGCCAGCTTGCTCCAAAACCAATTATCAAACCAGCAGTTGCTGTTGCGGTGTTCTGCACAAACATGGAAAGCGAATCTCCAACTAGGCTTCTCACAGATGTTGCATCTACAGAAAGCTGAGAACTAATTGTGCCACTTGAGTTTTCTCGCCTGTCAAACCAACTTATCTGCATGTGAACAATTTTCTCGAAGCACATTAATCTAATTCGTCTGATTAACTTACATCCAGCCACAGCKAAAAAGTATGCCTTTAATGGCATTGCTAATGATGATGCTATGCCTAGAACTACTAACATTAGTGCCCAGAATTTTGATTTCTTTTCAAGTTCTTGAGCAGGCTCAAAGAAAACTTTTATTGCCTTCGAAATAAATATCCCAAAAAGTGGTAGCATCGCACCATTGGCAATTGCAGCGAAAGACCCTAGCAGCAATTCTGGTATTTCAGGTTTGTTCAAATAGGCCAAGCGGTGAAGTGGAAAATTTTGGTCGTTTTTAGATGGCACAGGAGCAGACGTTTCAGATTCTCCAACAGCTGTTTCTACCACATTGACAACAGTAGCAAGACCAGTTGATATAGAGAACGAGTGATACCTACTGCTTCCTTTCCCAGATGAGGATCTACTTATAGACCTTAATAAGGAAATATTCTGGCTTGAATGTCTTCCAGAATCCACTCTAATCTCTGAACTTTCCGGATCATTCACAGTATGACTACATGATTTCTTACTTAACCCCTGCAATTGTATAAGCTCGCTGTATGCTCCATTAGGATCTTGTAACAATTCGGAATGTGAGCCTGAATGTTTTTTGTGAGATTAGACATAAGCAGTATTGATTATATAGACACTGTCAATAGAAGTATTCTTTTACACAAGCATGCTTGAATATGGAGAAAATTGTGTCTCTTGCAGTCAAACTAACCTTTTTCAGCTATCTTTCCATGATGAATAACAGCAATTGTGTCTGAATTTTTCACAGTACTCAAACGATGAGCTACGACAAGGGTAGTCCGATTGACCATGACCCTGTCCAATGCCTCTTGGACAATCCTTTCTGATTCTGCATCAAGAGCACTTGTAGCTTCATCTAGTAGTAGAATTCTAGGGTCCTTCAGAATTGCTCTAGCTATGGCAATTCTTTGCTTTTGGCCTCCTGACAGTTGAGTCCCATGCACTCCTACCATTGTTTCTAATCCCTGTAAAAGAATTAGAAGTAAACCAGTAATGAAAAGCAGTAAAATAAGAATACAAATAAATTTGTTTACACAGATGCAGAATAATCTTCAAGTTAGTACCTGAGGCAGTTGGTCTATGAACTTAGCAGCATTGGCATGTTTAATGGCAGCTTTTATTTCTTCGATTGTTGCACTATCCTTTCCATAGGTAATATTCTCCCTAATGCTTGAAGCAAACAACACAGGCTCTTGGCTAACTAGACCCATTTTATTTCTGATCCACCTAATTTGAAACTCTTTGATATTGATGCCATCTATTAAAACTTCACCAGCTTGTGGATCATAAAACCTCTGAATAAGACTAATGACAGTTGATTTCCCACTTCCACTGTGTCCAACCAAAGCTACAGTTGTTGCCCTAGATATTGATAGAGAAAGTCCAGAAAATACTTGTTCTTGTGGTCTTGCTGGATAACTGAAATAGACATCCTTCAATTCAACAGTACCATTAATATCATCCAATTCTAGTCCACTTGTATTGTAAGGATTGATATCTGCCTTTCTATTTATTATTTCAAACATTTTGAATGCTGCAGCCTGTCCTGTGGCAAATGCAGTCAAGCATGGAGATGCTTGACCTATGGAACTGCAAGAATTTATTTTAAAAAAATAAAAATTGAGAGTAGTCCTTCTGTTATCAAATGGAATGCATGAAATATCAAATTCCGGCTGAAGACAAAGTCTAACACTCACAATCACCTTCAGAAAGAAATACAGACACAAGAAGCTTCTAGTTCTGGTTCCAATAGTTGATGTTATTCTCATATCAATTAGGTTTCTTATGATTTCAATTGAATTACAGATGTGCTCTGGTAGAGGACAATCAACAGTTCAATCATGTGAATAACATTGTTGTGCACATTATATCTAGCTTTCAAATATGCCCCAAGATAAACATGATTCTTGAGCACTAACATTTCAATTTTTCTTGTTTTTAGAAACATTTGGAAGCTAAGATGCTAAATAGATATGAGTGAGATGATTAATGATCCAAAACAACGGGCACAACCTTGCAATCTGAAACTACAATCTTCTTTCAATGTAAATAAGAACGAGTACGTTAATAAAAACATCCATCAACAGAAAATGGAAGAATTTCACTCACAATGAGCCAGTTAACACAGCAAGTGTTACATTCAGCACATCACCTCCCTTGTATGCTTGCTTCAAAATCATTTTTGCCCCAAACCATATCCCTAGTGCATAGCTGCAGAAAAAAACAAACATAAAAGTTCCAGCACCCAACCCTGCAGCCAAGCCCTGTTGCACTCCAGATCTGTAAGCTTTCTCTAGGGACTTGTCATATTCAGCTACAGCTTGCTTCTCTCCATTAAACGATGCAACCTAATTTGAAAGTTGCTTGAATTTACTCTAGTACGAGAATGTTTATATTTGTCCCAAATCTAAAAGAACTACAATAGATATAATTAAATGCCAATTCTTTAGTCGAGGAAAATTTTTATTTAAAGAAATACGCTAAGCATTTCTTACAGTTCTTATTGAGCTAAGTGTCTGCTCAACCACAACCGCAGCTATTGAATAAGCAGTTTGTGCACGGGATGCTAACTTTGCCATAACCATTGTCATTGCAGAAGCCGTGACCACAAGAGGTGGAATTGATGATATCAAGACCAACGAGAGTTGCCACCCCTTGATGAAGGCTATCACAAAGCCTCCAAAAAATGTGGCTGACAACTGAGTAAATTTTCCCACCTGTGAAATCAAAGTATCATAAGTATAAGATTGAAATGGCACATAAAAAGTGCCTTATTTTCACAATACACATTGAAATGAGTGGAGTAAAAATTCATCCCTGAAAATTATTACCTTTTCACCTATCGCATCTTGAATAAGAACGGTATCACCTGATATTCTCTCGATAACTTCTCCAGTACTAATTTCTTTATCAAAAAATGCAATATCTTGACTTAATATAGCTTTTAAGTATAAACTTCTGATCCGCGCACTCTGCCTTTCCCCTGTGACCATCCAGCAAGACACCTCTGGCAAGAAGCAGATAGACAGGTTTGAGTAACTATTCATCACCACTTATCTGCCATTCTAAGATATATTGCATTAAGCCAATATTCACAGAAACTAATGCACTTACGGCAAAAGGATGCAACGCCGGATCCCAAAGCCAAAAATACATACTTTAGAGAGACCTGAAAAAAGATTTTACTTGTCAGCGAACCCTGCATTCCACCTTAAAGTTTATCAAATTCCATAAAGTCGTGCATTTATGAAGATAAGAACCATAAAATGTGTCTGAAACCCAGTTTGGGCCCCACACTTGGAGGATTTTCCCGATATCTTTTCTTTTGAATTTCAGTGTCCCTATTAGTTATGTAATTGATATATCCATTTTAACAAGGAGACCTTCATGTACAAGGCTATGGCTAAGGGCATGGTAAATGTTAAAAGGATTACAGAAACATGGTTATCGATGAAACATGATTGAAATATAGTGAATAGACAGAATATTTTAAATTCAATTATCACAGATAGTTGAGAGGAATCAGGATGAACAGACATTAGGTAGATATATGTTTGATATTGTCGTGTTATATAAGACCTCAATATTACCTCCTACATGGTGACAGTTATGCATGATGAATCCGAAAAAATCGAAATTCAGTTCTTGAATGTAATCACAAATGAGGTGTAAAAAAGGATGGTGCATGAGAATTGATTTTTAGCATCATTCAAAGTGTTCATAATTCAGTGTCAAAAGATGAAATGACTTGATACCTTCGAAACTTCATTCACAATTTCTTCTTTATTGAGAGTCTCACCAAAGGAATTGATCATCTCCCCAAATAATAAAGTCATAAGGGGCACACAGATCCCACTTCCGACCGCTGTGATTGCACCAAAAATCATCAGGACATAGTCAAGAGGATCAGCAAAGGAGAAGAGCTTGTAGTATGGAACTTTGTTAGTGACTTCCTTTTGCTTTTTACTCTTAAGATCAGCATTTACTTCAGAGTTGCCTGATGTTTCCAGTGTTGTGTTTTGCTCTTTTGTAAGGTCTTCATCCAAACAGTTTATCTGGTTTGCCATACTGGGATTAACAGCAAACAAGCATCGATTAAGAAGCAATGAAATTGTGCAGCATTGGCATTTATATCAGTAGTCAGTACTGCTAAAGTTTATTACACTAGTATTTCATATGCGGATGTCCCCACCTCGGGAGAAAAATTCCGTTGTGTCCGATTATACTCAATTAAAAGCAAGTAATGTATGTCTTTCAAATTTGATTAGATTTATCATAGCATAATCTAATACAACATTAAATTTATGAACTATAAGTCTCATGATTTACCCTAAAATGTTTTGTCATTTCTTGGATTACCTAATATACCCTTGAAAGGATGATTTAATATGCCCTTCAAATTTATTTAATTAATTATACATGATAGTCACACTCGAAGTAATGTATAAATTATTATTACCATGTAAAATTGAAAACGTGATAATTTTATCTAACTCTTTAACAATAATTGCAACGGTGAGACTCCAAGAGTAAGTTTAAAGGACCAAAATAGTTGAAAAAACTTTTAAAGACTTTAAGAATACAAGTAGAACAATAAGGGGCCCAAAATTATTGAAGAAAACAATTTAGGGACCTCACAAATAGAAATAAAAGAATATAGGTACTAAAATGTAAAAAGGAGAAAATGTAAAGGCATTAAAAGTACAAATGAAATAGTATTGAGTTCTAATTCATTTTCCAATTGCCATGCTTCTTCTGATACTACCTCCTATTTATATTTAAATATTCATATTTATTTTTTCAAAAATAAATATTTACTTTCTTAAGCTAAAGATGATTCCGAGTTAAACTTCCATAACAACTCCTTAACTTATTTATTAAAAAAGGAAAAAAGAAAAACAACTACTCCCTTTAACTTGAGAGGGTAAGAGTTCCACTAACACATGATCTTTTTTTATTTAATGAAAAATAAGAACATGTTCAATAGAATTGAATATTTAGTACTTAAGTCTGAACTTTGGAATTTAAAAAGTATAAAAAATTGAATCTGAAAACTGAATTTTCAAGAATATTTAGTTTATTGCCTTTTCGAGTTTTAAAAAAATATCAATTAATTGAATTGTTAAAATTATCATGTCAAGATACATCAAAGAAGTGGGTATGCATGAGGGATGGTATTGGACGGCTTTCTGAAATTTGAATTTCTAGTTGGCCGGCGGGTCCATCTCTACCTATTGACGCATAACTCTATATCTCGACTAGGAAGGTGGGGAAGCTCAAGGGCAAACCAGCCCTCGACTTCACTGAGCGGCAAATCTTCACTTTTGCTTGTCCTTTTACCCTCGCCTTAAATGCAAAATTTTCATATGGAAATTGTCCTTAGTTGACACTCGGCATAAGTTAGTTTGGCTTTAACTATCGAAGAGGACTATGTTAGAGCGTCGGTTAAGAGTGAGTGAATAATTTTGGGTTCTCAAACTCGTATACTGGTCTCCAAGTATGCAGCATATTCTCTATCTAAACCAAGTATTTTTATGGTTAGCCTAGAGATTGATTTATTTAATGTTCGATACGTACTTAGACTGGGAGAGGAGACTCAGGTCTTTCTCGATTTGTTTTGCACAAGAACCTCCCTCGGTACTGGTGTTCTAAGCTTTATAGCAAATCCAGAGAGGATGATGCTAAATCCCTGCTGGCCCTAGAGGTTTTAAAATGCCTAATGATGGCCACGAAAACCCTAATTTCAACATCCGCAGTTCATAAATCTGGTGAAAATGATGGGCAGATTCACTGTCCAAGTGCGCAAATACAGGAGAATCCTACTATTCATGGAGACCTTCACCTCATAACTCTTCCCTTTGATAATCTGAATGAACTCTGATCAAACCAAACCTACACCGTGATGTGTGGACGTTTCCACTTTCTCCTCTCAAGATTTATGAAGTACAGCTCAACCAACCAACTGCTATAAGAAAATGTTACATGAAAGAAAATTAAGAATCAGATTAAAGTGACAAGTCATTTAAGATCTTTACACCTGAATAAGAATTAGGTTTGTATTTGATCACAAAATAAACATCACGAACGTTTTCTTTTTGTACAAATTTTAAACTCGTATGATATTGTAATTCAGAAATTTAATTAAGAATACATGATTTTATACTTCAGCAATTAAGGTTATCGGTTTTCTTGTATAAGGAATTTTGACAACAAATTTTTCACCACATTTGAAAAATATAGTAAATTACTGATTAGGACAATTCCGAATAAAAATAATTGACCTGTTATAGTTATAGCAGATAAGTGGGATTGCTCCAACTTTGTTTCCTTCTAAGTTCTAATGGACAAACATGAAGGATAACCAAATAATTCTAAGAAATTTCTTTGTCATCACTAAAATATCTCTATTATATAGATGCTTATATTGGCTTAAAAATATTAATGAAATATAAATTATTATTATCTTATCGATGATCTTCCTCTTATTGACTTTCCAAAGGCGAATAATACCCACTTCTACCTATTCCCCTCTCATCTTCCTATGTCAACATAACCTCAGTATTTCAGGTTCTATCGACTTGGTCTGACTGAAAACTGGAAATTTTAAATCCTTGTCATTCATATTAAAACAACATATCCTAGGAAGACGTGGTTACAATGAAGAGGGGAAGAATGCTCATCTAATGAAATATGCTTTCAATTTATGTGTACAAAACGAACGTAAGAGTTAGATAACAACTTTATATAATGTATCTGTTGATTTTATATATATTTCCACAGAAAAAACCAAGTCTATCAAGAACCAACTTAAAAGCATCTAAGGCATAACATGTCTTGGAATGACTCAAAAAAAGAAAAAAAAAAAAAGAATGTTTAGAAAATAACATTGGAACCTGTATATGTCAATGTCTTACCGTTTTAAAAAAAAAAAAAAAAAAAAAAAAGAATGTTTAGAAAATAACATTGGAACCTGTATATGTCAATGTCTTACCGTATAAAAGAACAATAGTAAGAATATAATGTTCTTTTCTTTTATCTTTTAGATATCTGCTTTACTTCCGCAGAAAGCAAGTATGCAAACACTTTCATACAGGTGTTTTTGAAGGAAGCAAAATACTTATAAATACAATATTTGAATTCTTCTAAAAGACAAGTTATATACATTTTCAATGCAAAGATTTATGAATAACATGTCTGTATACAATTTTTCCAGCTAAGAAAGCTTGGAACCTCAAAGTAATTTTGCATGGTGGATTGCAATGTAGGTAGAAAGGTGCAATATCTCTCATGCAGCAAAAGGAGGAAAAGAACAAAAGGAGAAAAAGGGTCTCACGTACCTTAGAAAGCTTCTCCAGAAGTTTGAAATCCGTCTCTTCACTTGAGGGGGAATTGCTCAGAAATGATCACCAAGAAATGGCAGCCAAGAAGTGCTTTCATATTGCACTTTTAAGCTTTCTTCTTGAATAAGAATCCAAAAAATTAAGTCTCAATGGGATAGTCATCTTTTTGAAGAATACATTTTCTGATGCTTTTATGGGTCCATACTTTAGCATCTTTTTATATAATATTCATGGGATTGCTCTTCCGTTTGGTATCTGATACCTCAGCAAATATATAAGATTCATTTTGCAGAAAATGTCAATATGAGAAAAACACAAGCCCCTCAATACTTAAATGTAAAGAAAATAAAGTAAGAATTTCTGGCTAAAAGACTTATTCTGGTTTCACTTTGGACCAACATAAAATATAAGAGAATCAAATTATGGAATGTAATATTAGTGAAAGCGTTCTTCGTTCGAATCTGAACCGAAAATTTTCAAGGAATGGACTTTTAAATAAGGTATTTTACATCTCATCATTTACTTTAAACCAATYATAAATAAATAGGGAAGAAAAACCCACTTTGAATTTGCAGCATTCATTTGATGAGTTCATTTGACTTGAAACGAAAATTTAAAAATTACTATATTATACTTACCAATTGAGAAATTAGTGGTAAGATTTATGTATTAGTGAAACTTATCATTCATTAGTTGTGAAAATTTAGATAAAATATATGTTTAGGTTCATTTATTTGTCCCCATCACAAAAAACAGAATGATCAACTACCCTCTATTACATAAATTATGTGTATAATTAAGAAAATAATAATAAAAAGGACTAATGCTGACGATTTCCTTTGTGGTTTTGTATTTGGCGTTAGCTTCCATAGCGACCCAAGAAAAGCATCATACATGTTCTAGAATCCTTGCTCTTACTCATATTCAAACAGATTACTTGACCATAGCTAATGAATGAAAAGATATTATAGAATCAAGTTTATTATTTTTTCATTAATATGAGTCGTATTTTTACATATTATAAGAGTAAAATAATAAGAAATTAAGAAATTGATTATATAAAACCTCTTGATTGTGTCAGCATGATTATTTTCTCCCTATCAATTGATCATCTTTTCTTACAATGTCCCTACAAGATGAACAATCTCGAAGCAAGTCCAATCTTGGCATTAGGAGAGTCAAATTAAGCATGAGCTAGAGGTTTGATAAGAGCATCGGCAAATTGATCAGTAGTAGAGAATTGATGGGGACATAGTCGTCATGCAAGGATGGTGGGTAAGACCCTTTATTGCTGTCTAGACATGTAGATGATGGCAGGATAGAAAAAGTGGTGAAGCCTTCATTAGCTTCATTGGTATGATGCATGAACCAAAATGGTGGTCGGGCATTAAGAACATTAGAGAAGAGGAAGAGTTTTGAACGATAAAGGTTATCTTATTTTAAGAATTGGGGAGGGGGGAAAGAGATTTGAATCAAAGAGGAGGTCTTGTTTGAAATATAAAGGTGGTCTTATATCTAAAACTTCAGAGAGAAAAAGAGATTTGAACCACAAAGATGGTATTGTTTTTAGGAATTTGATGAGAGAGGATTATCGAGGTGGTATTGTTTTTCGAAAGAGACTTGAACCACAACGTGGTATTATTTTTAAAAATTTCATGAGAGAGGATCACAGAGGTGGTATTATTTTTCTAAAGAAGCTTGACCCGCGGAGGTGATCCTGCTTTAAGAATTTTTTAGGGGAGAAAGAAAATGACAATTTATGAAGAAGATCATCTGCTCAGCAAAAGAGGTAGCGAGGGACAGAAATTATAATAAATKTATAAACCTAAACAATCTATCTTGATCGAAGTCGGGAGAGCTGCCCATCCAAACAATTGATTTTAAAACTTTAAAAATCAAATCATGCTCTGATACTATAATGAAAAGAAGAGAGATTGTAGAATCAAATTTATTATCTTTCTTATTGACATGAGTGGTAGTTATAGATATTACAATAGTAAAAGAATAGTAACTAAGAAATAGGAAACAAAATGAATTAACTACTGTATATAAAATCACTTCATTAACTCAACTTGATTTTTTTTTTTTAATTAATAGGTGATTGTCACTCACAATTATTGATTTAAGTAGTAAGGAGCTTGGTGTTCAAGTCTTGTATTCCAATTTTAGAAATGGAAAAAAAAGAATGTTGGGAGAGCTTTGCCCTTTCATGGATTCCTCCCAACTCAAACCCTAATGATTAGAGTCAAAGGTTCCAAATACTGATAATCCAAATTAAAAGCACCACAGGGTAAATGGCTACCCTTAATTGATTTGTTTATTTTCATCTATGTATAAAACCTATCACCAATAAATATGATTTGGAATTATCTTACTATATAGGTTTCAAGCTTGCCCTCTTTGCTGTCCATCTAGATTACAAAATGAAGTACGTGCATGATACTAGGCAGTACTCAATTACAAGTACTTGTAATGCACACTTCAATTTACATGGTCCACAACTAGTACCTGTTTTTCATATTTTCTTCCATTTTGTATACTAGGAATTAAGTATTTAACTATTAATGCATTACTAACTAACCTAGTTTTAGTAGATATGATTTATGTAGGTACATAACGAAGAAAATTTACGGTGAAACCTAGACAAATGAGAAAATATATGCTTACTTAGTATATCCAGAATGTATAGTCTGACCATCTACAGATTATTACATTATCCTCTATGTCAAGCATATCATGTATCCCGATTTGACCTTCGGAAACAGCACTAACCCTCCATTGTTTTTATCATTTTCTAATAAAAAAAAGAGACAATTATTTTTATTTTGGTAGCCAAACTCCCCTAATCACAGGAATTCAAAGTATCGAGGAAGTACAAACCACTACACTCTCAAACCCATACCTAACACTACTTGAACTCTTGAATGATTTCTTCATAAGACAAACTTTAGATATGATGCTTGTTGATGTTTCCATTTAATCAGATATGGATACGATTCTATCATCTCTCCATTATTCTTCGACGACACACATATTAACATGATTAGTGTACTAATTCATATATTTAATTCTTGAAAACCTATTATTAGAGGGGACCATCGGATATTGGAATTTTCTCTTAATTAATTAATTATTTTCAGTCTCCATTGACATTTCAGTTTATTTAGAGAACATATTTCCTCAAATCATAAGTGGGATAGGTTAGTGTAGAATCATCGCCAATACTTCATAATTGGAGGGGACCGGAGCCCTCATACATATTTCAATCAATTATTATAAACTTCTATTAGAGTTGGAGGAGTTCTTCCTGCATCCCCAATTTGTTTTATTTAGAAACTATAAAATTTATAGCTAACAAGATTATGCAAATGACATTTAAATAACTAATAAGATCTCATTTACTTAAACAACTATGACTTGCATTTTCTTAAAATATGTGTTCTGGCCTTTTAGATCTTTCAGGCTTGATGCCTCTGAAAACTGCCAAAACAGTGCTCCTTCATTAGCATCCTCAAACTTTTGTAAGATGCATGAAGGAAAAGGCTTTCGATTGTGAATAAGGATACCAATGAAGTATCATCACTTATAGAAGATCAGTGATATAATCATATTTTAAATTATGTTTATCCTTTAATTAAGTCTTTCCTTGTTGAGTTTTCTATGTAATTRACKTTGTATTACAATATTTTTGGTTMAAAATGATTAATTACAGAATTTTCACTTAAATATAAGAAAAAGGGCAAAAATCGATTCTAGAAGAGCTTATAGAGGTCAAATAATGAAATTAGAGTAGTTTGGTGTCACAATACAATTTCCAGACGCTAAAAAACTTGAAAAATCAGGCGCTGGTTTGAAGATGAAATTTTGACATGTTTTTCTAGGACAAAACCAGCAAGATTTGGTCCAACGGTGTGGCTGCTTCGGCCCAAATCAGGCACTGAGTGACTGCAATTTAGGGTTTTTTGATATCTCCTATAAATTATGCATCTTATGACCAATTTTAGAGGCTTTTTGGAGGCTTGAAATATTACTTTTACATAGTTTTAGAGTAGTTTTCTTGAGAGGAACTTGGAGGAAATCATTGTAAAGCTTGAAAACTTGTATTCAACCAAGATAACTTAAGGATTTATTCATCAAATCGATTCTTTCTTCTCTTTTTTGGTTATAACATGTTTATTATACTTTCTATGATGGATTTCATGAGTCTTTTATGCTAAAATTTTTGTATTGTTTAGGGTTATTTGAAAAGATAATTTCTTTGTAATAAGTTAAACTCTATTGTGCCTTTATTGTTAATTACCAATCTAGTTGAGTTGTTTATTATCATTGTGGCTTTCCTATTGCTTTTTGTGGATTAGCTGCCTACAATCAATTTCATACTCAATTAATAAAGATTGGGAGGTGAAATAATTGATTAGGACTCGGACAATGATGACCCATGAGTATTAAACCAATTAGTAATAACAGAATTAGTTTCTTTTGGGTGGTTTCTCATAGTAATTACCGTGTTTATTGAAAATCGGATAATTTATTAGATCAGTAATGCAATTTCGATTATTCTGATTCACACAGGGATATGACTTTAGTTAATCAAAATTAGGGATTTTCTGCCAAGGGATTAGGTAAAACCTAAATTAGGAAATTCTYCCATTAAAATTTGATTAGATTTGACAATTAGGGCAATTAAGGTGCGATTAGTTTAGCTGATTACAGGAATGATTCAGATCAATACCCTAACCATCCTCTTCTATCACATTAGATGCTTTTGGATTTAAGCAATTGAATTTCATAAGTGAACCTTTTAGATTATTTAAATATTTCTAGTTTATTAGTCTAATTCAATCACATTCGAGAGGTTTAAATTAGGGTAATTCAGTAATTTTGGTACGTGATTGAACTTGACTCACTTGTTATACAACTAGTATACTTGCTAGGATTAGAGTGCATTAAGTTCGTGACCATCAAATTTTTGGCATCATTGCCGGGGATATTTGATTGATATCATACATTTGTTGAATTACCTTGAGCTTACACCATTTTCTTTGTTTGTTTTTTGTTTTTATTTGTTCTTATTTTTTTAGGTATTTTGCTTTGAATTATATGTTTTTCTTGTCTTGATGCGTACTAGATCTTCCAAGATTCATTCAGACACAAATACCTATGGTCTTGATACTATTCTTAGAGATAATAAGAAACTAAGGAGAAAGTGAAATTGTTGATTTGGGGGATAATAGTRAAATGAAGGAGAAGAAATTGGAGTTTGATAATTCTAAGAATATGGATGATCAAGGGAATGAGGAGAGGGTTAAAATCCTTAGGATTATCCCTTTCCAACTACGGAAGGGGCTCATCCTGGAGTGAACAACTTRGAGATCAAACTCGCAGTTATTGAAATGATCCAAGAAAGTGTGCAATTTTATGGTTTGTCAAGTGAGGACCCACCCTAATGCTTACATCTCTAACTTCTAAGAGATTTGTGATACTTTCAAGAAACATTGTGTTATTGATGATGCCATTAAGTTAAGGCTCTTCATCTCCACAGTTAAGGATAAATCTAAAGATTGCTTAAACTCTCTCCCATCCAGTTCCATCACTACATGGGAACAAATTAGCCTCCACCTTCCTCCATAAGTACTTCCAACCTTCCAAAATTGTGAAGTTTAGGAATGATATCATAAATTTTGTTCAGGATAGTGGAGAGTCTCTGAGTGAGGCTTGGGATATATTCAAAGATTATTTGAGAAGGTGTCCTCACCATTTCTTGCCATTGTGGATGCAAATTCAAATCTTCAACAATGGGATGAGTGGGCATCGAGGTCTATGATAGATGCTACTAGTGGGGAAAGTATAATAAGGAAGCCACCTRAAGAGGCTTATCATTTGCTTGAGGAGATGGCCTTAGTGAGCTCACAATGGCCTAATGAGAGGAATAACAATGCTAGGAGAGGTGGTGGGATGGAATTAGATGCCGCACAATCCATTCTCTCCCAATTAGCCCTCATTTCAAAAAATTTGGGTATAGGATGTAGAATTACTTGTGAACATTGTAGTGGTACTCATGAGAGTATTAGTTACCCACAAAACCACTACCCTAACCCTAATTTCCCACCAAACTCCCAAAAAGGTGCCAATTATGTAGGCCTAATGCTAGACCTAACAATGTCTACTCAAATACCTACAATCCTGAGTGGAGGAATCATCCATACTTCTCTTGGAACGCAAATGCAAGCTCCAGTTCAATGCCAATATTAGGCCACGTTAACCCCCAGGTTGCCCTCCTTAACATAAGATTTCCCATTTAGAAGCATTGGTTGATAAATTCATCACTAGTGGGAAAACTAGGTTTCAAAATAAAGAGGCATCTATTAAGAATCTTGAGAATCAAGTAGGGAAATTAGCTTATTTGCTTACCTAAAGAGTTCAAAGCTCCTTACTTAGTAACACTGAATGTATACTCGGAATTTTTCCTTTATTAATTTTTGTTTGATCATGTGAAATTGTGTGCCAACTAGGGTTGAAAATTTTATATGCGACTAATATTTTGAAATCGCACATTTAATGAGTATGGAAATATTGTCTTTGTCGCATTAGAGTCATTGGTTGGTTAAAGGCTCGAGTTGTGAGCCTATTTATTTCTCAGTCGGAAGTTGGACTTTTATCGAAAGGAAGCCTGTTATATTTAATTTAAGGATTTTGGGTTAAGTATAGATGGGAAGGCCAGAAGGGTTTGGGTTACGGTCCAAAATATAAATTTTTTTAAAAAATTAAAAAAAAATATATATATATATATATCGCAAATATAAAAAGAAAGAAAGAAAAGAAAAACCTAAAGAAAAACCCTTCTTCTTCTTCCTCTCGTTAATAATTCCGCKGCCGCCGCCCACTCCCAAAAAACCTACCACCGATCACCACCTTCTTTGCCTTCTACTGGTTGCTGCGTGCTATACTGCCCAATCGATGATGAATTGTTCAGCCATTTGGAGGATTTTGCCATGGCTCGGCCAGGCCATGCAAACCGTTGTTTGGTTACTCGCCTGGTTCGAGGTTGCCCACCCTCTGCTTGTCGAGATCGCTGACTGCCTAGGTTTGCGATCTACTAGCCGCCCGCATCTCGAGTCAGACTGCTGTAGCTTGGGCTATTGCTGTCACTGTTCACTGAGGCCGATCACCTGGTTCGTGTCGCTGCGAGTTGCTGCATGCCAGGAGGCCGCTCGGTTCTGTTGGGCCGAGTAGACCACTCTAGGTCTCTTCCCTCGCTTTCTCTCTCTCATTCTCAGGCTCAGATTGGCAGTCTGTGATCTGTGCCATTGCCGACCAAGCCGTCCGCCAGAGGCGCATTATTCGCGCCTATCAGATCTGGCCTCTGCCATCTTCTTCTCCTTCCCTGCTCAACAGTTTCACCAGGACGGAGGAAGACAGTGCTTGGCCACTCGACACAACGGAGCCTGTTCGGACCTGTGTCCTCCGTGACTAGATCTAGAACCCCTTGCTACTGGCCGTCAACTTTGCTCTCTGTCTTTGCTGCTCACGTCGCCGGACGTTGATGCCGTGAATCCACTGTCTGCAGCCGAAGTCACAACTCACTGTGGACCACAATTCTGCTGCTGCATGGTCATTCAACCAGGGGCGGCAACATGTGCAGCACCTAGCAGGTGCTTAGCGCAAGTGTTCGGCACTCGGTGCCCAGCGACCAGTGCCCAGCGCCTAGGCGACTAGGCGCCTAGACCCCCAGGGCTATTGCGCGCGCTGTTTGAGCGCATGCCAGAGAATTTAATACCACTCTCGCGACACTTGGAGCTTGTGAACTTAAAAGGTGAAAACGTTATCACTTAATATTAGAATTTATGACTTGTATATAATTATGTCCTAAAGTGAATTGGTGAGAGAACATAGATTAGGTTTAATACCTGAGCTAAGGGGTTTGAATTGTACCCTTGAAAATGTAATAATTGGTAATATGAGAACTAAGTATGCATTTATAATTGACCAATGACATTCTTGGATTAAACACTGAATATCTAAGTTGGGACAGTCGAACTAATGGAACAGTCAAAATTAGGTTGTTTTGATGGGATAGTCGAACTAAATAGACTTTCTTTCTGTAATCAAAATTAGGTCGTTTTGAGTGCCTTAATGTTGAGAATGGTCGAAGGATTTCACTTCATAATTCAAATAAGAAACCTTAAACTTAAAGAACTCCGGGTAAGTAAATTCTCACATTTCATTAACGCATATGATTCAACATATTTGAATTCCTTTAGGTAGTTTAATGTGTTGTATATGGATTTTATACACGTAAACCCCTATACTAGCCTATGTCTTTTGCTGTGTGTTATGTGGTGGCGATATGGGATTATGTTATGAAATGTGTTGATTGTGTGGAATTATTTTTATGTGTTTTATATATTTTACTGTTTTTATGTCGAATGGTATGTTAAATATAGTTGTATACATTTCATGTCATGGGCATGTAGTTAGCGTTCTACGTCATTCCTGGCATGAGCCCATTCATACATTTAGGAAGTGAATGGTTTAGGAAATGAATTTTGAAAGGGAATGTATTTTATAAATTTTAACATGTTCAGGAAAATGTTAAAGTTTTTGAAAAGGAGTGTAAACCTAGTCATGAAAGATGTGAGTGAAAAATGGAGTGTGGGGAACCGGCGCACCCGAACCGACCCTCTGGGAGGATAGATAATGATTAACCTRGGGGAGGTGAAGAGATGAAAGGAATGTTACACTTTGCGGTACTACTGGTAGGAATGTAACGGGTTCCAAATAATAATGGCCCACTGCAGAGCTTCGTGGCTAGGTGTTACACTCAGTGAGCTCACGAATGTAATGAAATGAAAGTTTTTGCAAGTTATATATTTTGGAAATGAAAGATTTTGTAGAAAGATTATGAAAACGAAATGTGTAGAAAGTTTTCATTTAAAAGGTGAAATTTTCATAATTTTATGACATGTAGGGCATGTTTGTGCATTCATGCATGAGATCTACTTACTGGGCTTTTTAGCTCATTCATTTTCTCTTATTTTGCATTTCAGATGACGTGTAGCTAGATGATGCAAGAAGGTCGCTTGCAGGCAAACCATGATACCCTGAAGCATGTTTTAAATAAATTTTATGGAATAAGATAGTTGTTCACTTGAATGGTTTTTGCTTATTATTAAGTATTTCTTATTTGGTTTAAATTCTTTGGGGTTTCTGCAATTTCAGTTTGAATAAATGTTTGGTTGGTGAAGATTTGTTAAAACGCATTATTTATTGTTTAGATATAGTTGAGTTTTAATGGGTAGTTGATTGTTTTACGAGTAGGGTAATATAATATTCTTAGCTTAGGACAGTTTCTAATCTGGGGTTGCTACACTGAAAGCAATCTTAAGGAGTGCAATGTCATATCTTTAAGAAGTGGGACAGTGATAGGGGATCCCAAGGGTGATTTAGGAAGTTCTTCAAAAGAAAATGAATCGTCTAGTGTCAATGATTTGGGTAAGATAGCTAAGAAACCTAGTGTTGCAACTATGCTTTAAAAAAAAAAAAGAGGGGTAGAGGTAAAATGGATAGTGAGGAAATAGATTACAAATCTTTACCTTTTCTCCTAGTTGTGGAACCTTCTAAAGAGAATTAATCAATTTTAGAATGATTTTGGAGAGATTGAAAAAATTAGAGATAAATCTTCCTTTTGTTGAGGCTCTCTCTCAAATGCCAAAATATGCAAAATTCTCTAAGAAAATTTTGTCTAATAAGAGAAAATTGCTTAATTTTGAAATTATTTGCTTGAAGGAGGAATGCTCCATGGTTGTTCAAAATAAACTCCCGCCTAAGCTTAAAGATCTGGGAAAATTCATTATTCCTTGTCCTATTGGTGAGTCATTTTTTGATAATGTGCTTTGTGATCTTAGGGCTAGTATAAATTTGATGTCTTCATCCATCATTTGACGTTTGGGGTTAGGAGATGTTAAACCTACAAACATGACCCTGCAATTAGCCAATAGGTCTATTAGGTACCCTATGGGGGTAGTGGAGGATATATTGACGAGGTTGATAAATTCATCTTCCCAGTAGATTTTGTGGTATTGAATATGGAAGATAATCATGCAATGCCTTTATTGTTAGAGAGACCTTTCCTATCCATCGAAAAAACTTTAATTGATGTGGAGAAGGGTGAGCTAACCTTAAGAGTTGGTGATCAATGGGCCATTTTCAAGATGCCTAAACACCCCTACCAAGATCTAACCTAAGCTATCAAATTCCTTGATGCTAACCATATAAAACACACTAAGGGGTTTGCATTTGTAGAATTTGAGCAAAAAAGGATATAAACCCAAACCTAGTGTTGAAAGTCCTCCTTTAGATCTTAAGGTTAAGAAACAATGGATTAAGAAGTCTACAAGAAAGAGGAAAAKGTTTGATGAATATGTTTCATTCCTACTTCTTGTATGGATCCTTTGCTTAATAAGATGAAATCACCTCTTTTTGAGAAAAACTTGCAAATTACTTTGGGGAATAAGGAATGGAGATCCCCAATCCTTCTTTGGCATGATGAATTAAAGGAAATTGAGCTAGAGACTATAAACTAGAACTTCTTTCTTCCTTTTCACTTTTTCTATTCTCTTCTTTTTCTTTTACTCATTGCTAATGCATTTCTCTTTTAATTTAATTTTTATTTATTGCTTTTATAGAAGTTTACCACAATCTTGGTCAATTTCCAAAAGAGGCAACATCATTTACAACAAGGGAAGTCTCTTTCACCTAACCTTTTTGGTTCTGTGACTAACATTGAGGACAATGTTAAGTTCTAATGGGAGGGGGGGTGGGAGAATGGATTCTTCTTTATTTACTTTTATTGCATTTGTGTGCCTTTATTGCTTTTCTCCCATAATTTTCAAAAGTTTTGAGCTTTTTGTGTGATTTATTACATGTTTTGATGATGCAACACAAATGACAGACCATATTTTTTACTTGAGAATTTTAGTATTAATTTGATCTATCCAATGTTTTTGCTTTCAAGCACGAGTAGCCTTTATTTGTGAATAGTTATTGCTTGACACATCAGTGCGGTACTTATGATGATTCATTTAGCACAAACATCCTAGAATTTGTTGTTGTCACTCCTTGAAGCAAAATAGAAAGATGACCGTTATTGATATAAAAATGAGTCTTAGGCCTTCTTTGAGCTGTTTGAGCCTTTTAAGCTTAGCCGTTCTATATTGTATCCTTAGTCCCTGTTTCGAGGCTACGAATATCTATTGTTCTTTGATAAACCCTTATGTGGTTTATCTTGTAAGATTTGCATACTCTTTTTCTTTTTCGTTATAAAAGAATCGATGCAATCTTCTCTTATTTTTGGGATTGGATAGAGTTCATTGAATGCTTGGTGAGGAGATGAAGTTGGGGGTTGATGAAAGGAGTTAAGGGGTAAAGTTGTTGAGAAAATTGTAAAGAAAATGGATTCTTGAGATGTGAAAGCACGAACCTCGTATTCTTTTGATGAAAATGTTATAAATCTTCAAAATGAAGATCAATGAAGAAAAGAGAAAGAAAAGAAAAAGAAGACATGAAAAAGAAAAGAAGTTGTGGCTTTTGTTAATTTTTGATAAACAATTAATAAAGGAAGATGTGGTGAAGAAATTTGAAAGAAGAAAAGGGGATTATAAGGTTTCAATGCTGATTATTGCAATGCTCCTTTATTCTTGTCATGTTCCGTGTCCTTCATTTTACTTACCTATATATTAACCCTATATTACAAGCTTAAACGTCCTTTGATCTTTGTTGATTTTGGTTTTCTCAATTAGTAGAGAGTGGTGATGATAACAAACATATYGAGTGGATTTTACTTGCTCTATGCTTTTAGTGGCMGTGAAGTATTCAAAATTCCCAAATGTTTGTCAAGTCTTTAATAGACACTTGATTTTGGTTATTCATATGCTCTCCTTTCTTTTTAATGGACAGATCTTATTAACACTTTAATTCTATTGTTATCGAATGTAATTCTGATGTGCTATTGAGTTGAACATGTAAATAACTCTATCTTCTTGTTATTTTATTGATTGGATAGATTATCTACATTGTCATTTGCCTTATCGCCATATTTTTTTCGAGGATGAACAAAAGACGAAGTAGGGGTATAGTTGATATAGTCACACTTTACATTATGTATATTCCTCACTTAGGTCGTTTCTTGTTAAGTTTTCTATATGATTTACCTTGTATTGCACTAACTTTGGTTTAAAATGATTAATTGTAGGGTTTTGATCTTGAATACAAGAAAAGGGACAAAAATCGGTTGTAGAAGAGCTTAAAGAGGTCAAACAACGAAATCAGAGGAGTTTGAGATCAAAAAATAATTTTCAGAAGTTGAAAAACTTCAAAAATCGACCAAGTACGGAGAACACCAATCAGGTGCCGATTTGGAGGCAAATTTTTGTCCTATTTTTCTAGAACTAAACTGGTGTAGGTTTGATCCAAATCAGGCACCGATTTGGCTGCTCCAGTCTAAAGAGGTGTCGGTTTGGCCAATTTAAGGCATCGGTCGGGTGCAATTTAGGTTTTCTGATGTCTTCTATAAATAGTGCCTTTTATGGGCTGACTTTGGAGGCTTTCTGGAGGCTTGTAACATTTTTTTTAACATAGTTTTAGAGTAGTTTTTCTTGAGAGGAACTTGGAGGAAACCATTGTAACGTTTGAAGACTTGTATTTAACCAAGATTGCTTTAGGATTTGTTCATCAGATCGGTTCTTTCTTCTCTAATATTTGATTGTAATATGTTAATTATACTTTGTATGGTATATTTCATGAGTCTTTTAGGCTAAACTTTTTGTGTTACTTAGGATTATTTGAAAAGATGATTTCTTTGTAATGGGTTAAAATCTATTGTGCCTTTATTGTTAATTACCAATCTAATTGAGTTGTTTATTATCATTGTGGTTTTCTTATTGCTTTTTGTGGATTAGCTACCTACAAACTGACCTTGAAATCAATTAAGAAGGACTGGGAGGTAAACTAATTGATTAGGCTGTAAACAATGATGACCCATTAATATAAACTGACTAGGATATAATCGGTTCATTTTCAGTGGTTTCATTAACCGTGGTTAGCAAAATCGAAGAATTTCGTAGATTATTAATGCAATTTTGAGTACTTTAATTCACATAGGAATATGACTTTAGTTAATTGGAATTAGGGGTTTTAGGCCAAGGCATTGGGTAAAACCTAAATTTGGAAATTCTAATATTAACAATTAGATTCGAGAATTAGGGCAATTAAAATGCGAGTAGTTTAGCTCATTATAGGAATGATTCATATCATACTCTAACCAACCTCTTTTACCACATTAGATCTTTTTGGATTTAGGCTATTAAATTTCATAATTGAACTTTTTAGATTACTTCTTCATTTCTTATTATTAGTCTAATTGAATCGCATTCGATGGGTTTAAATTACAAAAATTCAGTAATTTTGATACTTGATTAGAAATCCTTTTGGGATTGACCTTGATTCACTTGCTATACAATTTTTGACACAGTATACTTTCTTGGATAAGAGTGCATAAATATAGAGCATCAATCAGTTGGATTTGTTGGAAATTATGGATGTTGAATGACAAACTGAGATAAAGGCTGGCAGTTTTTATTTACTGCAGTACTTTCAGCAGCTAAGCAAACTATAGATAAATTTGTAGAATCTACTGCAAAGAAAAAACTAGAGCAGTTTCAACAATTAAAAAAAATGCAAAAATTACTGCAAAATAAAACTACAGTAGTACAGCATCTCCTAAAGTAGTTCCTAAGCAGTTTTCTACTATAATTTTTGGATAGTTTCCAGAATTAATTCCACCAGTTTTTCTACTATCCAACTCAATATGCTTGGTACAATGAAAAGCCAAGGTTCTCAGAGATGTAAATAGTTGCATGATTGTCACAATAGAGAGGAATGGGAGAAGAAATAGAATAACCAAAATCAGCAGAAAATAGGAAAGCCATTGGAGCTCATAGCAAATAGATTGCATAGCTCGATAATCAGCCTTGGAGGAACTAAGACATTAGGAGGATCCAAAAAACAAATACACAAAACCCAAGTATGGACCATCGAGTACCCAGGCATCTTGTCCGATCTGAATCATAGTAAGAATAGAGCAGAAAATTAGAAGCAAGGGAAAAGAACAACTCTTGTCTAAGAGAACCTTTGTGATGCAGTTGGAAAAGTAGTGGGGGTTTACAAGCTATAAACCTGAAAAAAAAAAATCTAAAATCCACCAGAGAAATTTGAGAGAAAATCTTGAATTCGATTTATGATAACATGAATTAATTCAAAACTACACATATAAAGGTCCCTTCAATAGAGAAAACACAAATCCTAATCCTATAAGGTTTACCCTAAAAATCAACTAATAAAATAGAAATAAATCTCCTAATCTGATAAGAATTAATACTAAAGCTTAATTAATAGAATAGAAACAAAATTGAAAACTACGGAAAAACCTAAAAAGTGATAAAGGCTTGAAAGCCAATTTGATCTTCAATTCATTGACTATTCGTCGTGCATCAGTCTCCTTCACCTCTAAAAAACTTGACCTCGAGTTCTCTTTCGAATAAAATCCCTCATCTCCATGAGACTTATGTATATCAGAAACATTAAAGATGTTAGAAGTACCTATACAATCTGGAGCTTTAATGACATAGCAATTGTTGTTGATGTTCTTCCTCACCTTAACTTTCTTATAAAGAAAGTTTATACTTTGATTCGTTGCCTCCAACTTGGCCACATCTGCTTCTCTCAAGATCTCATATTTACTATTGAATAATATCATAAAACTCTCTGCCTAAGTAATTATGGTTCCTCTAGAAGGTGATAAGGGAGGCATGGCAAATTTTATGATTATTCCACAAAAATAACAACATATTGTCGTGCCCTTTATAGGTCTTACTCACCCTATAATTCCTTAAATCCTCCATTGTCAGAATTCAACCAACTTTGAATCCTCCATTGTCATGCACTTTATAGGTTTCATCCATCCTATAATTTGTTAAATCCTCTATTTTTGTTTCCTTTATAGGTCTTATCCACTCAGATAAGGACTTTGAGACTCTCTATGTGACCTATGAATGGYAGCAAGAGAATGGGAGGAAAAAGTAGGAAAGGACTGATTAGAAGATATTGGGTAAGATGGAGTAGGAAAAGAGATAGGAATTGGTAAACATGATTGATCAATGCTTGGAAAAGATGAATTTAGAAAGGGAAAATCATCTCTTACTAGATTACATTTCTAGATTAAAAAATTACTGTAGTATCCAAATCTAACAAAATATACCCATTGGAGGATTGAGAATGACCAAGAAATTCACCCTTTTGGCCCCTGATAAAATATTGTCCTTTGTTGCTCCAAAGATGAAACAAATTAGAGGCAGCAAAATACTCTAAGAGAATAATAATTTGGGAGCATTTGATGAAGTAAAAGATAAAGAGTTTTGTTTTATAGGTATGGTGAATTAGTGATTTTGATTGAGAAATATTACATGACTAACAAAATATCTCCAAAGAAACGACAACTTTGAATGTATTTTTAGACTTCTAGCTGCATTAAGTTTGATGTCAAATACCAAGTATATTATAAGAATATGACATTTTGAACTCCAGACCATTGTTTGATAGAATAGATTTTATATTTTTCTTGTAACGGCCCACACGCTCCTACATATGACTATGGTTGAGCCTGTCGCCGCCTATCTCTCGATAATCAAAATTACAACAATGTTACGCAAGGAATATAACTCAAAGGAACTAGAGAAATTGAAATGATAGAAAATTTAAAGTATTCGCTATCCTAAAATAAATAAGTAGACCATAATTCGATGACAACATACATTATGTCACCGAGTCGCTTCCCAGTGCGCCCATGACCAAAAGCCCATGGCATCCAAAAAGAATGCCCAGACAGGACAAGGAGGTATCCTGTACAAGTACGCCTATGCCAGCATGATTGCAGTATCAAAGAGCATGGCCGTAGTGCCTATGAGAACACTTGCGCCAGCACGCCCGCGCTGATGAACGAGTAGTGCTCTGGAGCACAACTGCACCCAGAGGCACTCATYCCCAGAGACTCCAATGCCTAGAGGCACACCTGTGTCCAGGACAAGAGCCTAGGAGTATACGTGCTCAGATAGACAGGCACCCAGGAGCACACGGGGCCCAGGAGCACATCGGTGCTCAATAGCACATAGGCACCTAGGAGAACACCAGTACCAAGAAGCAGATTGGTGCCCAGAAGCAAACAGGTGCCCAGGAAGCACACTAGAACCCAAAACAGCCTAATGCCTTGGAGCACGTAGGTGCCCAGCACCRGTACCCAGGAGGATGCAACAGTTTTTGTGTTGTATAWTTTTTGTAAATACAATTCCTTGTATTTTATTATTGTCTCATACATTTAGAGAAATGCCCATGCTAAGTTTAGAGTGTTAGAGATGTATAGAAAATTAGAGAAAGTTTTCCCACCTRCTCAGGAAGACRAATGTCCAGCYTGGTCCCATGGGAAAATTTAGCCAGAACTCCTATAAGGGGGAGTTGGATAGTGTTTGTCAAAAGAGTTGGCAATCAAAGGCTTATGTGAGGTTGGTCTATGGTGTCACCTGGACTACTGTAAGCCTTTGTAAAGTGTTCTCTATCAATGGAAATGCTTTCTTTCTCTACATTGTTAGGCCTCAAAAACATTTATTTGTCGATAATGCATTTAATTGTGATTGTGACGCCCTAACATTTTGTAGAATCTGACACCCATATAAACGCAATGTTGGCAAGTTTGTGGGATAATCATGGTTGGTTTTGAGGTCCGAAAGCCATCCCTTGATAGTTGGTATTAGAGCTATGGTTAGTGAAGAGGGCTGTGTAGCCGATACGTAATATGTTCGTCCTTTTGATGGGTTGAGCACTAACAAAACTAGACTTGAAGTACTTGAGGCCATTGTGAACAAATCCATAAAATTTGTGTAGAGACAAAGAAGACAACGATAGCTAGTGAGAAGGGTGTTGTTGGTGGAAAATGATGTTGCCATGCAAGTGGCAAACTAAAGGAGGTCGGTTCGGTAACAAAATAGATAGCAATGGAGATCCAATCTCATACGGTGAGACTCGAGAGGCATGATGTGGTGTTGCAAGAGGTATGCACATTTTCCACGACCAAGGGTGATGCGATCTTGAAACTTTAGGCCATGCTCAAAGATGTGAAATTTGAGCTAAAGATAGTATCCTTAGCTCTTGGTTGAGTTGTTATAGGAAGTTGCCCAATTGTGGAACCAGTCACCCAACATCAACCAAATGTGAGAGAACCTAAGGCATTCAAGGGTGCATGAGATGCAGGAGAGGCGTCTTTTTTTACTTATCCAAGTATTTTCGAATGATGGGTAGTATAGATGAATGGTTAAAGGTTGACATTGCTGCCACATACTTGGAGGATGATGCAAAGCTATGGTGGCGTGTCTTAGTGGTGAACATGGAAGCTGGGCATGTGATCATGGAAATGTGGGATCAAATGAAAGAAGCTACAAATTTTTGATAGAATGTGGAGTATGAAGCTCGTCGTAGATTACGAGAGCTAAGGCACAACAACTCCATCTGAGATTATGTGAAAAGTTTCTCAATGCTTCTATTCTAAATCACGGACATGTTGGAGAAGGACAAATTCTATGCCTTCATGGAAGGGCTCAAACCATGGGCAAGGAATGAGCTTTATAGACAGAGAATTCAGGATCTTACTGAAGCTATTACTGTGGCAGAGGGCTTGGTTGATTTTCATAGTGACCCAAGAGAGACAGGGAGAAAGACCCTACCATCGAGACCAATGGCACGAGACRGTTTAGTAATAATTTCTTCGAAGGTGGGGGAGCATAAGCTTCCACACTGAATGAAGGAATTTGGGTGGAACCAAGCAAGAGTACCTCGAGCTAGAGGGGAAATTATTCGAAATCAAGCAATAGTTCATCGAGCCCTCGAAGTTTAATGAAAGGAAAAAAAATTTAACTGATGTTACCTTTGTGAGGGACAACATCCCTACGAAAAATGTCCCCAGTGAATGTTGGTGAATGCTTTTATGCAGGGAGGGTGATAGAGTCCAAATTAGTGCAATATATGTAGATATTTGATGGACTTTGAAACGTAAGTATTGCAATAACTTATGTGTTTTTTATCGATATTTTATTCATTTAGGACTCTATGGAGGTAGTAGGAGAAAAAGATGCATTATTGGAGTGATTTGACACAAAATTCCAGAAGTGCACAAAATCTATCATATGGACACGTGGATAGATGAATTTGAAGAATTACTTTTAAGTTTGGAAGACTATTTTTTTTTTTAGAAATTCCTATTGTTTAAGGAGGATTTTGTGGGATGTATATCCCTTGTAATCAATCGTTGATTTGATTTGATTAGATTTTGAATATTTGAATTAGGTAGGTAAAACAATTTAAGAATTCTAGTTGTTTCCTATTCTTATTGCTTCCTATTCTATATAAAAGGAGAATAAAACACAGAGACTACATCCTATTCTCATTATTCACTTTAGATATTATCATTTTCCATGTAATGTTTTGTTTCTAAGTTCTTCTATTCAGGTTAAAGATTATTGATGCTTTAGTTCAGTTCATTTGTGAGATCTAAAAGTGTAGTGTTCATATACTTACTTATTAACAGGCATTTGTTATTCTTTTTAATTATTATTAATGGTTGTTGACTTGATTGAGTATTCTGCATAGATATTTTGTTAAGTCTCATAAGCTTGTWGCTAAGTTAAACTAGGAAAATTCGTAATTGTTTGCTGTGGTTTAACAGAGTGACAAATTGGCATTATTTCACCGCTATAAGAGTGAGATTTGCCTGGGGGATAACAAGCTAGTTTAATGAACCTCCTATCAGAGTTTATTGATTAGAATTGGGTCTCTCTAATATTTAATATTGTCAGTACATTAAATTTCATGTCTTATCTTTGGGATTATCTATCAATTACGGAATAATTAATAAGGCTTTTCCTTTTAATTGTCGACACTTAAGGAGAGATTGGTTGTTTAAAGCTTTCTTTGATAACTATAACTAATTTATTTGTAAAAATCGAGTAAATTATTGAATCAATGAACAAATGCTTGAACTAATGTTGATTTAGTTACCTTAAACAGAACCTATTCTATTGAAGGTTTATTGTTAAAGTTAGTTTTTTATAATTAATTGTTGGTCCATCATTGTGTTAGCCGAGTTGAATTGATCATTAGAGAAAAATATTGATTCACTGTTTCTTGCCAGAAATGACTCTGCTTACAATTATACCAAGTTGTGAGTTTACATATAGTATTAAATTTTGATGAATTAATGACGCACCAGAGGGACCATTGAATCTAACTTGGAGGCAACTTAAGCAACTATGAGGGACAATGGTCCAAGTAAATAAAGGAGCAAAGAAGAGGAAAGTGATATGGTTGGAGCTTTCTATGCTTGCTATAGTCTTTTCCACACCGCCGATAAAAAGGACTCTAAAAAGGAAGCTGCTCCAACTGGAAGTGACAAGCATGAGGACCCGAACCCACYAGTTTGCAAGTGCAAGAGACTAATGTATGTGGACCTAAAGATCGATGGGAGGTTGATGTTTGCCATGCTTGATATAGGTGCCGCACACAATTAGCTTGCTACCACAGAGGAGGAATGGTTGGGCCTCATGGTCAAGAAAAGTAAGGGTCAAGTGAAAGTCATTAATTTCTTAACCCAATCAATGATAGTTGTTGGAAAAAGGTACTAATAGAGATGGGATCGTGCGAGGGCAGGACGGATCTCACTGTTGTAAAGATTGATGACTATAAACTTATTTTGGGGCTTGAGTTCTTGCGAGAAGCCAAAGTTGCAGTCTTATATTCCCTTGTTTTGTCTCAGAGTGGATCGTTCGTCCTYCCAACAATGGTGGTGAGAGAGACCACCAAGAGTATTTTTGCTCTCCAATTAGGAGAGGGAAATGAGCAGCTCAAGGAGCAACAAGAGATGCAAGTGTCCTATATTATAGTCGACTGAGGAACAGTGGGCATATAATCTCAGGAACGAGTAGTAAATCAACCATCGATATTCGGATGTTTAGAAGTTTGAGAAAATGAGGGGTTCAAGGTGACAAAGAAAGCACTTGGAGAAGGAAGGTGGGCTTGAGAGCGTTCTAGCATCTATCAGTGCTTAAGTCACAATGCCGAGGATGTCACCAACACAGGTGGAGGAGAATGTCATGAGTTACTTTCTATCATGCCCATGGTGTCCAAGAAGCATGGCTGGACGGTCCAAGAAGGAATTGCATATTGGCACACCTGTGCCAGCATGATTATAGTATCAAGGAGCATGGCCACAGTGCCAAGGAAAATATCTACGTTGATGCACCAACAGCACCAGGAGAATGCCTCGCCTAGGAGCATGACTGTGCATAGAGAAGCTAAAGCCCAAGGCACACCTGCATCCAAAACTGGTGCCCAAGAGTAGACCTGCAGCCATAAACACACCAGCGCTCAGCAACACACAGGTGCCTAGGAGGATGGCAGCGCCAAGGAGCAGATCGACGACCATGAGCAAACAGGTGGCTAATACCTGCGCCCGCGAGGGCAGAACATCTTTTTTATTGTACATTCTTTGTAGATACAACTCCTTGTATTTTATTATTGTATCATACATGTAGAGAAATGCCCATGCTAAATTTTGAGTGTTAGAGATGTATAGAAAATTAGATAGAAATTAGACAAAGTTTTCCCACCTCCTTGGGAAGACAAATGTCTAGTACGACTGCATGGGAAAATTTATCCGAAACTCCTATAAGGGGGAGTTGGATGAAAATATTAGTTAACGGAGTTGGCAATTAGAGTTGTATGTGAGCTTTGACTATGGTATGCCCCCTTCACCTAGAACAATTGTAAACCTTTGTAAAGTGTTCCATATTAATGGAAATGCTTTCTTTCTCTATATAGTTGGGCCTCTAAAGTATTTATTGGTCAGTAAGCCCTAATGTGTAGTAGAACCTCGTGCCCATATAAGCACAATGTTGGCAAGTTTGTGGGATAATCACAATCAGTTTTAAGGTCCAAAAGCTATCTCGTGAGAACTGGCTATAAACTAACATAGTACTAGGATCCCAAAATCGACCATCTCGCAACATCATAACATAAAAAGTAGTTATTAGGGTTGAGTGTCTATTCACAATCAACCCATATTTTGAGAATAACAAAAACTTGAGCATTACTTATGATCATTTGCGAGTTTCTTATGTAGTTAAGAAGTTCAAAGCATTAATCCTATATCTATTGAGACAGACTCCAATGTAGTCCAACTGACAAGAAGAAGTTAATCTCAAGTCTTATGTATGTTGAAGTTTTTGAGACTTGAAGACTTGAGGATTATAGATTAGTCATGTGAAGTATAGAGTTAAGTTATTATATTATGAATAATCCCTTTGACAGTATATTTAAATTCATAAAGCTCATAACGTTTTACAAAACTTCACACAATTRATTGTATCTCAAAAGAAGTTTTCCAAAAAAAACTAGCCTTGTTTACTTTGGATAATTATCTTGAATAGCTTGAATTTTACTTTGCTTGTAGGCAAGGCCAGTTTCCACAGTCATAGATGGTATGTTTCGTTCGTGCCTTCATCTGTGACTAACAAGTGGATTTAGAAATCCTATGAAAGATATGATGGATGGTACCAAGGACGCGTAGTGTGTTTGTGCAGCCATGGATTTTGAAAAATTGTATCTAACGGCTAGTTGAATGGTTATTTCATTAAGCCTTTTTTCTTGTTATACAAACTTAATTTTTAGACATATAAAAAGCCTATTAGAAGAGCTACAAATACAAGAACAATATCTTTGAGAAATCTATCGTGCAATCATCTTATTTTGAGCTAAATCTTTACATTCCATCCAAGACACATGATTGAGCTTTATCCACTTTATTGAAACTCTCTCAAAGGTTTGATTAGAGATTGAATTTATATTATCCAACCATCAAGGGATCTATATTGAACATCTATTGTAAAACACATCCTAATTAGGGTGAGTTACTTGTTTATTTAATCATCTTTGTGGTTATTGAGAGGCTACTTGTGTAAAACCCTAGAAAGGATGCACCTCTCTTGAGTTGGGAAAAAGGTTGGCTGTGTGATAGGAACCTAGCTTGTGTGAACTTCGTGTAATTACATAAATTAGTGGAAGTTTGAAATTCTAGGGAAGATCCTAGGTAGTGGATGTAGATTTTGGGGAGATCCTTGTGTTGTATCTTTACTTATCTCTTTGCCTTCAATTGTTAAACTTTCTATTAAGATATATATTGATAGTTGTTCTTGAAGTAATATTCGAGCTATTTGAATATTGATTTTGTGTGTCAGAGCATATTTGAATATCCATCTTATTGAAATATATTGATTATTGCTCTTGCTTAGCTTTAGAAGTAATTATCTTTATTCTATTTCCTATATTTCTTATTAACTACATTAGTTTTTTTGGGATGGGATTGCTTAACAAAATTTCTTGAGGTACACATATTTGCTTATACCCAAGTCACCCCCTAGCCATTTTAATTGGTATCAAAGCTAGCACTTCATGTTTGTTGGTTTAGCAAACTAGAAGTCAAAAATCTATAGAAAGTCAATCCCACTCTCATATATGGAAGGTTTATCAACAAATAGACCATTGTTTAACTGGACTAACTATAACTTATGGAAAGCTAGGATGAAAATTTACATCTCTTCCATGAACTTTGAATTGTGGAGTATTGTGATAAGTGGATCTTAAATTCTCACTAAGGAAATTGATGGTACGAGAGTTTCCAAACCTGTAGATGAGTTAAATGAACTAGACAATAAAAAAAATGACTTTAAATTATCAAGCCATGAATATTCTTAGTTGTGTCTTAGATGCCAATGAATATAATAAAGTGTTTGGTTGTGATTCGGCTCATCCAATTTGGAAACTAGTAGAGGTGACTCATGAATGTACTAACAAAGTGAAAGAGTCTAAAATGGTAATGCTAGTTAAAGACTACGAATTGCTTAAGATGAATCCTAATGAAACTATTTCTAAAATGCTTAGTAGGCTCCAAACTTAAGGCTGATGACATTATCTACACCCTAAAAGAGCAAAACAACAAAATCCTCTGTCCTTTACGTAGGTCTTGGAAACCAAAAGATTTAGTGATAGAAGAAGCCAAAGACTTAGACAACTTGCCAGTAGAGGAACTTATAGGCTACTACTAACTCATGAGATGAAATTGAAAAGATTTAATGCACAGGAAGAAGATGAGAGAAAAAGAATAGGTATAGCCCTTAAAATCGATGATCATGATAGTGAAGATGATGAGATAGTTGAGATGATAAGGATACAGAAGATTATGAGGACATGACAATGATTATTAAAAAATTTAGAAAAACCTTTAGGAGGAGCAAATTTAGGAAAGTTTTTATGCTAATCCATTTCCTAGATTGAGTTATGAATGCAAGGATGATAATCACATAGCAGTGGATTGTCCAAAAATCAAGGAAGGAAATCAAAGCAAGAAATAGAGAACAATGCAAATTCAAGAAAAGCAAAAGCTTCATTGYTGCATGGGATCAAGTGAGCCAAGATGAGGATGAAAATTCAAATGATAAAAGATAAAACATTTTTATGGATATTAGAGATGAGGTAACAATATCAACCTCTTCTTTAACTTATTTGATGAGCATGACAATGATGATCATGCAAATGAGATGATTGTTGAAATGTATGATGAAATGAAAAAAATTTKTAAGAGAAATAAAGACATGAAATTCAAGGTAGAGCAATTGATGGAGGAAAACTCAGAGCTCAGAAAAGATAATAGTGAGTTGAGTAGTTCTTTGGATAGCATGAAAGATGACAACAAGAAACAATTAGGTCAAATCAATAATTATGCTTGCAAAACAGAAATTTGCATGAAAAGATTAAAAAAAAAAAATCATGGATACTTGTTCAACATGAGAGCTTGAAAAGGAAAGTGAATGATCTAAATGAATGTTTACTGAAACTTACAAATGGTCAAAGTAATTTAAACAAATTGCTTGGTATTCTCCTTATGATAGAAATAGATAGGATATGCACACACTCACAATCATACACATAACTTGTTTGTAAAAGCTTCTACTTCAAACATGACAACAATATGTTGCACCTATTGTGGAAGAAATGGACATAAAATGACTATAATTCTTTGTAAAAATAAAAATAGAAGATGGAGTAAAATCCATTTGGAGGATAAAAGGCAATTTTACTAAGCCTAAAGGACCCAAGACTATGTGGATACCAATTCCTTATCTCAATCTTTATTATAGCTTTACAAGAAATCAAGTTTCATGGAACAAAATGGTTCCTTGATAGTAGATGCTCAAGACACATGACCCGAGATGCTTTCTTAACATAGACTTGGAACCTTTGAAGAAGGGATTTGTTACCTTTGGAGATAAGAAGAATTGGAGTAGGTAAAGTTGGTAAAAAGTCCTTCCCTCTAATTAAGCAAGTACTTCTCATTGATGGTTTAAAATACAACTAGCTTAGTATTAGTCAATTACGTGACAATGGTTGGAAAGTTAAGTTTAAGAAAGATATGTGTTCTATTCTTGACAAAACTAGCAATAATATTATTTTTATTGGTAGAAGAGTTGGAAATATTTATATGATTTAAAATTGATGATCTTATTTGTCAAGATGTGAAATGTTATGGTTAATGATGACGATTGTTATTTGTGGCTGTTTACATGAATCTCTCATCTACAAAATATAATAAGAAAACAATAGGAATGCATAACAAGTGAATAAATCTTATAAATTTGATAAAACAAGTATTACCATCTCTAAAATGTTCTCATCAAGAACTAAATTTGTTGATTCTTTTCTTTAGAATTTTTCGAGGATTTTGCAACTTGATCTTGGGATTTGGTCTCTTTGAAATTTCTTGAGAGCTTCACAACTTGATCTCGGGATTTGGACACTTTGAAATTTTCTAAGGGCTTCGCAGCTTGATCTCGAGATTTGGAGAAAAATTTGGTGCTTTTTCTTCTAAGCTTCTCTCAACATAATTTGTGTCCCTTCATATGAATTTTTGGATCTCTTCCTCATGTGCTTTCACCTCTATTTATAGACAAAACATATTGAATTGGTTGATTGAAGTCACATTTAGGAMRAATGTGTGATTTGTCGAGCTCCATCATTGATTTTCATTGGTTGAACCTTGTCATCCTTGACATGTGTCATCATTTCATTGGTTGAAATGTCACATATTCCCGAATTTAATGGAAGTATTTAAAATTAGCTTTTAATTATTTAAATAGATTATGAAACTTTAATTTAATAAACTTTTCATATCTAAGTGGCATAGAAGATTAGGAAATGTTAATATGGATCTTTTAAATTACTTATCAAAGCATGATTTTTGGTTAGAGGTTTACCAAAAATAAAATTTGACAAAAAGTTGCTATGTGATGCATTGCAATATGGAAAACAAATCAAAATCTCTTTTAAACAAAAGAAAATGGCTTCTATTTCTAAAGCACTTGAACTAGTTCGGACCTATTAGAACTACAAGTCTAGGTTGAAAAAGATATGCTTTTGTTATTATTGATGATTTTCTAGATTTTCTAGGATTGTGTTTCTTGCACAAAAGGATGAGGCTTTTAAAGAACTCTTATAGCTATTTAGAAAAATACAAAACATTCTTGATTGCAAATTGATCACTATTATAAGTGATAGTGGAAGAGAATTTTCAAACAAATGTTTAACAAACTTATGTGATGAAAATGGAATCACTCACATTTTTTCAACCCCCAAGACTCCTCAACAAAATCGGGTAGCTGAATGAAAAAATCACACTATACAAGAAATGACTAGATCTATGCTTTGTGAAAACAAGTAGCCAAAATATTTTTAGGTAGAAGCCATAATACCGCATGTTATGTCATGACTCGTGTATTTCTTAGACCTATCCTTAGAAAAACTACTTATGAATTAATTCTGGAAGAATTCCTTCTATCATTTATTTCAAAAATCTTCTATCATTTATTTCAAGATTTTTGGTTGTAAATGATTTATATTGAATGATTACAACAACATAGGTAAATTTGTCAAGAAATCGGATGAAGTTATCTTTCATGGTTATTCTTGGAATAAGAAGGCTTATAGAGTTTATAACAAAAAAATACTTATTTTTGAAGAGTTTATACATGTTTATAAAATAAAAGAGATGAAGAAAATGATGTCAGAACTTCTATAGATTCTATGAACATCATCAAACTCAAATGCTGGAGAATAATACTCAAGAGCATGATACACAAACGCCAAATATGGAAAAGGACAATGAGGATGGTAAAGAGAACAAAAATGAAGAACATGACTTCCCTAAGGAATGGAGGTCTATACCTCATCATGGCATAGATTATATTATTGGTGATCCTTCTCAAAGTGTTAGAACTAGACGTTATTTTTGTGGATAACTTTGCTTTACGTTCACAAATTGAGCCTAATAACATTGATGATGCTTTATGTGATGATTTCTGGATGGATGCTGTAACACCCCGAATTTTCTTTTATTAAATTGTTAGATTTTGTGTGAAATTTGTATGCCAACTGGCTTGGACACGTAATTTTAGGCTAAGGGCTCGATTTTTGAGCCTAATTATTTATTAAGACGGAAGACTGGACTTTTATCGAAAGGAAGCCGTTGTGTGTAATTTACGGGTTTCGATTAGATCCTGATAAGAAAGCCCAACGAGTGAGTTATGGCCCAAAAAAGAAATGAAATATATATATAGAATAAATAAATAATAATAATCCATTAATTAATTAATAAAAAAAGAGGAGAAAAACGGGATGAGGAGCAAAAAACCCTAGCCGCCCTCATCCTTCTTCTTCTTCTTCTTCATCCTCTTCTCTTCCTCTCTTGCCGCCACCGTGAAGGAGCGCCGTGATTTTCCTCTTCATGCGGCCGACCCTCACAGTCTCACTGTCTCGCGGTTTCTGCCTCCCTCGCCGCGTTCGAAATTGCCCAGACCAACAAAAAGGGAAATGTAAAAATAATTCGAAATTGCTTCATAATGTACCTCAAGGATAGAGAAATCGTAAATCGTATGGTTTGGAGAACGTGTCAAGGGATCGTATAAATCGAATTAAATAGTTTTAGGGAAGTAGACAAACAAGGTGAACATTAGGGTTCTTCTTTACATTGAGTGGGTACTATGAGTAAAGTTTAATTAAAACGTATTAAAGTTTTTTAAGAGATGTATCCGTTAGAAAACATCGTGGTTTTTATTATAGTAGGTGTATATAAACGTGTTCATTTTATAGTAAAACCAGTAAAAAGAAAAAAACTGTTTGTTACATCATAATTGAAAAGGAGAGAAGTTTTAAGTAAAAGGTATTTTGTAGGTAATTCAGTAAGTATGGCACGAGATCCTATAACAAAATTCGGTATATCACGGAAAAACTTAACTTTTTGATCTCCTCCAACAAGATGTATATGAAGAAGTGAATACTCTGGTAAATTCTTACGTGAAAACTGTCGGTAAACTTTATTAAACTTAAAAAACATTGTTCATTTTCGGTTAGGTTATACTTACCTAAGTTTAGAACGATGACCACGTATACAGAGTAGTATTAGATAAGGAAGAATAACTAATTTTGGAGACCGATGTTCAGATCGAAATAAAGATTGATAACGTAGTAAAAGTAGACCGAATAAAGATTTATGGGTAACATAAGGATGTTATCCTACTAATGATCCAGATCCTTAATTAAAGGTGTGAAAAGAAGAAAATTTAACTAAGTTAAGAAGAACGTATCGTAGACATTGTGGGGGTCAAATCCTTGTCAGGATTGGGCCCTTATAATGCAGCAAGGCAAGCTTTTATTTTTAAATAGATAAATATTCGGTGGTAAGCAAATTTTCATTTATGTCGCCTTCCTAAAATGTGATAAGTTTTTGTTGTAGTAGTTTTTGGAGTATTAAATTTTTGTTGAAGTTTTTCATTTAAAGTAATATATGTATTCATCTTTTTTGGTCAAAGACCCGCAAATAATTTGCAAAGAGGGTGTCGGCTGGAGGAGAAGGGGTAGATCAGTGTATTAATAGACGTTATTGTACAAATTCTTTGTCGTAACTCGATTTTTCGAGCTCATCTCATTATGAGTACGTACTTACGGGCCCCTTATACAGGATGTACACTGTAAAGTCTTTAAAAAGAAAAAGAGAAAATAACATTTTTGAAAGTATTGAAAGGGAAAAAGTTTTAAAGATAATGTAGAAAGGGAAGTGGAAGTCTGAATGTAAGCTTTCTGAAATGTGAAGGAAAGCAAGCAAATCACTCCGAGTGATCTCACATTTCGGACGGTATATCAGATACGGGTCACCGGTAGAAATAAACTGGGCTAAAGTAAGGATGGAGCATCTTATGCGTTTCGCCAAATATAAAGTAAAGGAAATGGTAAGTAAGAAATATTGAAGGTATGGATGAGGAGTTCTACGACATCCACGCACGCGGCCTAGCGGGGTCGGGGTAAAGGTGTTGTGGCACAACACGAGTCAGAATGTGAGAAAAGGCTTTCTTGAAATGGAAAAAAGAACGTTTAAAACAGTAAAAGATCTTGGCAAGTGAAGGATTACGTACTTGCCGCGAGATACGGTTTTACGAGTCTACATTGAAGCATTTGATATACGAGTACGTATCTTGCGTCTGTTAGTAATGTAATTGTAAGTTATTAATTATGTACTATACTAAGTGTTACTCGTAAGACGGTCCGTTCCATTAAATGATTTCCTGTTTTACGTTGCAAGTATGTAAGGGTGTATAGTTGTATTTTATGTAATGTAGTTAATTCCCGGTAAGTAATGATCGCACGATATTATTATAATTACTGTACTCTTCTAATGAATGAGCTTTAGAAAATGCACCTACGCAAGGATAAGTCAACCTTCACTTTAGGAGGTTGCTAGAGATGCATCGTAGGAGCTTTATGGATCATCTAGTCGGGTTTTCTTCTCAGATGACGTCCAAAGCTAATAAAGTTGAATCACAATGACGCTAATTAAGTTTTACAAGTAACAGTATGACAACGCGTAAAGCAAAAGTTGTCATGTCAAGCTGAGCATGACGCCACATTTTGGTGATTAATGCAAAGAAGGAGCATCAGTGCAAATAACATTCAACATGTTAAATGATATGTACGATTTGTGAAGCGAAATGGTGTTGCAAGTCTATAGCGCCTTAGAATGGGCTTGCACGCAAGTTCGCTGCGCGGTGTTACGAGACCCCGTTAAACTCGCAGCCACGCGGACTCGCAGCCCGTGCCCTTGCAGCCCGCAGCACGTAAACCCCGGACCCGCATGGTGAGTGACCTGCGGACCCGCAGAGAAGACCCAGCCGCAGCGCGTAACCTTCGACTGCAGCACCGTGAGAGACCCGCGTGCACGACACCCAAAAACACAACGCAAAAACACAAAATCGTGTCCGCAGACAACCGCGGATCACAACAACTTAACCTGCGGTCGTAGTGAACGCTGCGGTCGAACGGTGACCTGTGTTTAGCATCGTAACGCGGCGCGCAGAGGCGCCAGTCTTGACACAGCCGCGACGTTAACCCTGCGCTGCGCTTGTCATCTTGTCTCCGGCTCTACCTGAAGCTCGCTGCGGCCACCTGGTTATCTAGACTCCGCTGCTCGTCTCCTCTTCGTTGCTACTACTCACACGCGCTAGCCCGTGCGCTGCCTCTCGTGCTGGCGTCGGTCGTGTCCTGTGTCGCTCGCGTCACTTCCGAGACCGTCGCTATTGCTGCGGCGAGGCTCCGTCTGCGCTCCTCGCAGCCTGGAGGCAGATGTCTAGGTGCTCGGGAACGATGGCTTTTGAGTTCGCTGGACAGCCTTTCATCTTCCCTTTCGGTCTGTCCGGGCTTCGATCACCGTCCTTAGCTTCCCACCTCCTCTTCTACCATCTGGCGCGGTTCTGTCGCTACCGCGTGCTGACGAGCTGGCCTTTTTAGGGGCCGCAGTACGGCGTTGTCGTGCCGTGTCTTCTCCTAGCCGTCCTTCCGTCCACACCCCTTGGCTCGGGCGAGCAGGCGCGGAGAT
>MEJB01000023.1:1404760-1436552 GCA_001752375.1 Rhazya stricta
TTTCTACTTATGTATATAATGAAATTTACTTTTTGAAGTTGTTTTTAAATTATGAGGTTTTTGATGATGTTGTTTTTGAATAGTGTAAAATCCTTCCGCTGTATTTACTTTTAAACGAATGGTGGCTTATAAATAGATAAATTTTTATTTTCGAACGGAACGACGTAATATTCCCGGGTTAGGACTGTTCCTAAACTGGGGGTGTTACAGATGCTATGCAAGAAGAATTGAATCAATTTAAAAGAAGAAAAGTGTGGAAATTAATTCCTAGACCTAGTAATCATCCTATTGTAGGAATACAATGGGTATTTAGAAATAAGCCAGATGAAAATGATGCAATAGTTAGAAATAAAGCTAGACTTGTAGCCAGAGGTTTTAATCAATAAGAAGGAATAGATTATGATGAGACATATGCACCAGTAGCAAGATTTGAATCCATTCATATTGGATTGGCTTTTACTTGTTACAAAAAATTCAAATTATTTCAAATGGCTGTCAAAAGTGCATTCTTAAATGGTCTCATAAGTGAAGAAGTATATGTAGAACAACCTCCTCTAGTTTTTCAATTCAAAAAGGCACTATATGGCTTAAAACAATATCCTAGAGCACGGTATGAATGACTTAATGGATGTTTTATGGAAAATGAATTTTGAAGAGAGGAAAAGTTAATACTACATTGTTTGTCAAAAAAAGAAAAATGACCAAAATGATATTTTACTTGTGCAAATATATGTGGATGATATTATTTTTGGTGCTACAAAAGATTGCCTATGTAGAGAATTTTTTGAAATTATGCAAAATTAATTTGAAATGAGTATCATGGGTGAGTTACATTTCTTCTTGGGATTACAAGTGGAACAAACAGATGAAGGGATTTTGATAAATTAAGCTAAATATGCTAGGGAACTGTGCAAGAGGTTTGGTATGCTAAATGCTAAAGAGATAGGAACTCCATGTAATACTTCGTTAAAGCTTAATAAAAATGTAAAGGGAAAAACAATAAATGAATTTTTGTATAGAGGCATGATTGTTAGGTTTTTGTATTTAACTGCTAGTAGACTGGATAAATGTCTGTCATATGCTCATGTCCTCGTTTTCAATCTTGTAGTAAAGAATCTGATCTAAGTGTTGTTAAACATATTCTTCGATACTTGAATGTTTCTTTTGATTTTGGCTTATGGTATCCTAGAATCATGACCTTAGACTTAGTTGGTTATACCTATGGCATGCCGGCTGCAAAGTAGAACATAAGAGTACTAGTGAAAATTGCCAAATCTTAGGACATTATCTAGTATCTTGTTATAGTAAGAAACAAGCTTGTGTTTCCCTTTCAARGGTGGGAGCTGAATACATAGCCTTCGGTAGTTGTTGTGCTCAAATTCTTTGGATGAAACATACACTACTTGGTTTTGGTTTAGACTTCAAGGATACATCGAATCTATGTGAAAAAACTAGTGCTATAAATCTCTCCAAGAACCCTATCCAACATTCTATAACCAAACACATATAGATCAAGCATCACTTCATTAGAGATCATGTGGCCAAAAGAGACATTCACTTAGGATTCATAGAAATAAATGATCAAATAGTCGATTACTTACTAAACAATTAGCTAATGCGAAATTTTGCTATCTCAGATGGTTATTAGACATTACTGAATTTCAAGATTAAGAGCTCGTTGTATTATTACTTATGATTTTGTAAATGTTGGAGCTTTATTGTTCTTATTTGATTCTTTATGGATGTTAAAATTAGGGAAATGATTTGTGAAAGGAAAATTGTATAGTGTGAAAAATGGCCCTACGTACACTATACAAGGACCCATAGATGCGTGCTACCATRTGTAAGCAGGCAGAAGATTCATGGACSCAACCAACAGAAGAAAGGTACRATCCATGTGTTGCAATTTCGGGGCATGYATGCAGCTTTATAACACCTATTCATCCGCACAACTCTTCATTTTTTCACATAAGACTCCCTAAAACTCTTTCCAAACACCAAATCTCTCTCATCCCTAATCCATTTCATCAAAATCACTCTCTCAAAATCCACTCCACACATCAAATTGGTATCAGATCTCATCTCTCATTGTACTATGAAAAGAACTAGAGGAAGAGGTAACACTTTGAGAGGAAAATGACTCTTCAAGAGGAAGAGAAAGAGGAACTAGAAAAGGAAGATGAAAGAATCAAGGAGGCAAGGAAGAAAATGTGTTCTTTATAAACCACGCAGCTGAAAAATCTTACAAAATTGATACCAAAACCGAAGATCATAGCTCATGATAAGGCGGATGTACGGTACAGGCAGCTGAAAAATCTTCCAAAACCGAAGATCATAGCTCATGATAAGYATGTCGATATTAATTATTTTCATGGCTTTGAATTGGTTATTGAGAGGTTTAGGCATCAAAGTTGGGATAGCATTCTTATTCTACAAGCTCCTACCTATCATARATTGATTTGTCAACTCTAATGCYTTATTCAATTTTAGACACATGGCATTAACAACTAAGGTTAATGTAGTTGAACTTGAGATAACACCATCCTTGACCAATAGCATTTTGAATGCACCAAACCATGGAGTGACTTTTACATCACATTCAAATGCATGGCCTGAAGATAACTTTGATTTGAGGCACTTTTGTGAACTATTTCTTGGAGGAAGGCATATTAGARAGTCTCACGATGCTATATCTAGTCAATTTCTCAATTTGCATAGAGTTCTTTACTCTTTGATCAAGAATTGCAATCTCGCTTCTCAAGGCCGTAGGACTTAATTGACTTATAGTGGATTTTTCATTGCATAGCTTTGCTATTGATAGATAAGTGAAATTGGGAAATACTATTTTGTGGGAAATGAGACATGTAAAGGATAGAGGATATCGAAACCTACCTTATGGGCTTATCCACCACTTTGTATTTCCGCTTGATACTTTTCCATCTAGTCTTTCTGTTGATGCTATAAAAGATCCAATCATAGAAAAACAGGAATTGTGGGAGTTGAAAATATTGCACGAGTTGAAAAAGATATGAAAGTGAATATGAAGAAGAAGGTTAGGAAGTTGATACTGATTATAGGGACAAAATAAGAAGTAAGTATGCGAATGATGGTAATGTATTGAGGCATATTAGCACTTCTCTCAACATGCTTCGTCCCAGTCGTCATGAGTTGAGAGCTACTATGGAAAGTCATAACCATTTTATGGCGAGTCTAGATTTATTTGATTTTTAGCTATTCGAGCTACAAGTATAGCTTTCAGCCTACATGAACCAAGCATCCTCAAGCCGTGCTAAAAGGAAATGAAGATGAAGCCGATGAGGATCGTGATGAATAGTTTTATAGGATATATATCTTTTTGGTTGTTGATTAGGACTTCTACTTATTTGGTTGTTGTCAAGAATTTCTCTTGATTTGGATTTTACTTGTTATAGACCTATCTTTATTTGATAATCAACATATGTACCTTGTTATCTTACTTCAAAATATTTTTATATCAAAATCTCATGCTTTCTAAGCCTTATCTTCTCTTCAAGGTTGTGCTTCATGTTCAAATCCTTCTGGGAAAATAGATAACTGAGGCTCTTATGATTCGTYTAAATCTCGTACTCAGCCCCATATAGGTAGGATCTCCACTTCTTCAGTGTGATTACGGTTGCTGCTAGTTCCAAATTGTAGGTAGGATAGTTCAGTTCATGCGGTTTGAGCTTCCGAGATGCATAGGCAACCACACAGCCTTRTTGCATTAGGACTGCTCCCAATCTRTCCCCTAAAGCATCTGTGTAAATGTGTACTTCTTTRCGACTTTAGGAAGTATCAATACTATCACAAATGTTAGTCTCCTTTTTAGTTCTTGGCAACTTTGCTCACGTTTCACACTCCATTTAAAGGATAGTTCTTCTAAGTCAACTTTGTCAAAGAGCTAGAAATCTTGGAGAAACTCTTGATGAATCGTCAATATCCTACTATTCCGAGCAAACTCCGAATCTCGATAGGAATGTCRAGTCTCTTCTTGCTAGATATGGCTTCAACTTTAGACTAAACAGTTCATAGCAATTCCTTCTTGTGAAATGATGTGCCTTAGAAAGGAAACATCTTGTAGCCAAAACTAGCACTTGATGAATTTAGCATACAACTTATGCTCTCTCAGCTTTTGCAAGATGAGTCTTAGATGTTTCTCATGCTCTTCCGGGTTCCTGGAGTAGATAAGAATATCATCAATGAAGATCACCACAAAGGTATCCAGGAAAGGTTGGAATATTCACTGCATGAACTCCATGAAGGTTTCCAGTGCATTTGCCAAACCAAAAGGCATCACGACAAATTCAAAGTGTTTGGACAGCCTATTAAAAGTAGTCTTTAGAATACCCTCTTCTTTAATCCTGACTTGGTAGTACCCTTGCGTTAGATCTAATTTTGAAAAGTGTCCAGAACCTTATAGTTGGACAAGCAGTTTATCAATAAGAAGAATGGGGTACTTCTTTTTCATAGTTACGCTGTTCAGACCACGGTAATCTATGCATAGTATTAATGCATTGTCCTTCTTCTTTACAAACAAGACGAGAGCTCCACGTAATGAGACACTTGGCGTAATGAAGCCTTGCTTTAGAAGCTCTTACAGTTGCTCCGTCAGCTCCTTCAACTTCTTAAACTCAGTTTGTGACATGCGATATGGGGCTTTGGATATAGGTTGAGCTCCAGAGATCAAGTGTATATAAAACTCCACATCCCTATTAGGAGGTAGAAATGCTAATTTGATGGAAATACATTGGTATATTCCTTTGCTACAGACACTGCTTTAATGCTGCCTACGTTAAATGGTTTATTTATCAACTAGGCTGGTATCTTGACATCCCTTACCCAACAACTTTCTAGCTTTCACTCCTGGGATCAGAGGGGTTTCAAATCTAACCTTATCTCCTTGTAATTCCACTACTCTATATGGCATGAGAAATTTGACATCCTATTTTTACAATCATGTTGTGCGTGGTGATGCGCTAACCAACCCATGCCTAGAGTAATATCATAATCCCTAAAAGGTAAAATGATCAAGTCTCCAAGGTAATGCCCCTTCTACGTAAATATCACACTCCGTGTATAATGTATCAGTAATGATAGTTTCACCCAAAGGAGTCCTTACTAGGAATTTATATGATAATTCCATGGGAGGAATTGACAAACATATCACCAAAGGAGGTGCAATAAAAGAATGTGTAGAGCCAGGGTCTGTTAACACTTGAGTCTTATGAGTGAAAAGTAGTAGTGTACCCTCCATTATGTTAGAGTCCAAGCTTACGTCCTTCTTCTCTAGGGGGAACACTCGTACCTTAACTTGAGGCCTTTTAATTTGATCTATTGTCGGGGCTTCTGGTCTTGCATGTTGGCTTTCCCTCGTTCTCTGTGGGAACTCAACACTAAGTGGACATTCTTGATCATAGTGCTTTGAGATACCACATAGGACACCTTGGTTGTTCATCCTACGATATTCATATTTTGTATGCCTGGGTCTACAACAATAGGTATAGGTGAGGTTCAATGTTATCTCGAGGATTCATTTTTCTCTTTTAGGATTTTCGGGTCGTTCTTTCCATCTTTTTCCACTAGGACATTTTCAGAAAGATCTCCCTTGTCATAATCCTCATTTTCCAGCTTTCACCATCTCGTCACTATTTTTAGTGTGAATGGCGGTTTTTACTGTGCCATTGTAAGAGGTGGGTGGAATAGGAGTCAGTGCTCACTGAAGCTCAGGGCYTAAACCCTTGATAAAATGTTTAGTTTTATTTTCTTCCATGACGATCAACTGAGACAATATTTGGACCGCCTTCTAAATTTAGCAGCATATTGGCTAATAGTCATGCTGCTTTGTTACAAAGTCTGGAACGCGTCATCTTTTTGTTCCATAATCCATCTAGGTATAAATTTCTTTTTCGAAGTATTCCACAAATCTCTTCCATTTTCTTGGCATTCCTTGCTTTTCCCGTAATTCTCTAGTTCGGGCACACATTTTCGAACGAGGCCTCCTATTTTAAATGCTACAAATGCAACTTTTTACTGGTCCGTGTATTGTAAGATACAGAATGTGTCTTCCTGCTGTTCAATCCATCACTCTGCCTTATCTTCTTGTTTTTCCTCCTTAAAGAACTCCGTAGGTGAAATTTCAAAAATCAATATAAAGCTTCATCCTCCTCTTTTGGTTCCATGGGTCGAGGCAGTCTTCGTTGAAGAGCCATTTCTATTAAAATAGTCCTTCTATCCAACACATGAGCTATAGTTGGCTCTCCTATTGATTTTGGAGCAGCATGTCTAGGAGAGTGGGTTCTCTTTCTAGTTCCTGCACAATTAGATTTTTGTCTTGATTAATGAGGYAGGTTCAACCAAAAGTATATTGATGGTTGTCTGATCGTGTCTTAGGAGCCATTTCTTGAATACACTCTCTCGAATCCTAGACCTTAGTAGAACCCATAGCATATAAATCATGTCAACATGAACACATTCTTGACTATCAATCATGGGTTACATCACTTATCAAAAGAACAAAACGCAAAACAACATAAGTAGATATATTTTTTCTTTACTGCATAAAATTGAAAAAGTTAAAATATCAAATACAGAACTTAAGAAATGCTTATAATCCTATCCCTAAAATCTCCCCTAGCATAGGTCACAACTAGGTAAATAAAAACCAAGTAATCTAGACCGAAAGATGTCCGAGTTGAGGGGGCAGATGTGAAGTCCTACACCCGGATCACCTGTGATGGCCACTACGAGGGCTTAGTGGGATTGAACCATGGCGACCACTGAGGAATATTAGATGAGAGAATAGGCCTAATAGCAAACTCAGCCAAGAGATTAGGCCGATTTAGACAATATGAGGGCTCGATAGGGAGCTCATGCCGGACAAGCCATCCTAGAGAATCTGGAGGTGAAGGAGAGTTAATCGAGCAGTTAAACCCTACTCCCTCTCTATCAGGCCTCTCATACCGCCTTAATCGATTGGCGAAGATCCTATTGTCATAGCGAAGGTGATGTATCTCTTTCTCTAGCTCCTGTTGCTTCCTATGGGCTACAGAGAGAAAATATTTCTGGTAAGAATTTTCTTTCTAAAGTCGTTGACGCTCGCCTTCTAGCAACTCTATTTTGGAGGCTTGGAAGACAACTTGTTCTTCAAGCTCCCAGATCCTAGCTTCCAAAACATTAGTTCCCAAATTCTTAGGCATCTTATAACAACAACAAGGTTAGCCCAAATAATAAGTATAATACAAATAAGATCATTACTTAGATACCGTAATTCAAACTTAAATTCTCAAACAATTCTTACAAATCATAATCTAGGCTCTGATACCATCTATAATGACCTGCCCACCCCTTAGTAGTACTCGGGTAGACACAAGTCGTCTCTTACTTCTCGACAGTCAATAACTAATCCTCGAATATAGACATATGAAACTTAAATGACTAAAGCTGAAGCATAAGCTTAAAATAATATACAATCTATATAACAGCCRATACAAAATAAGTATCCACYAATAAAATGCTAGCAGGACTAGTCTATRACAAAACTCCAAAGTACAACATAAGCAGAAGTACTCCAACAATTCATAAGATAATAACATCACAAGTACCTGTAGCAAATCACATAATGATGCTCTATGAATCAATACTTGTCATTAAAACAAGAACAAAACTATAAGCGACGCTAGTGAGTCTAACATGTTGCAATGTGAGTTATAAAAACAAGTATATGATCGAGTAAAACAATCAATAGTAATATCTTAAACATAGAATGAAAACAAATATAACAAGTGTAAAGCACTTCAAGTAACAAGTGATGATAAACATGTTTTTCAATAAAAGTCGTGCTTTCAAAAACCTGCAATAGAACATGTCAAGGGTGAACAAGGTCACTATAATGAAAACTCATCAACTTTTAAAATAGCAATAGAATTCACAAACCATTATCGTAGAGTTTAACCCATACAAGGTCAATGGTACTAGCCTTATCACCTTGTGATACTCATGCAATTACAATTGTATCACCTCTTAAAACATGCAAGTGTACCCGCTGACAAGCTAACAAGGTGTCGCCTATCCTCGTGTTAAACCTCCTAGCCAATGGTGCGACTATCCACAAGTGAGCATGGGCATGTATGACCTGATCATCCACTTTATACGTTCCGAGTTCGCCATAGACATTACCATAGACTTTGACCAAGTTTCAGCTAACCTCTAATACTGTTGTCCAGATGGCTCAAGAGTCCTCATATTAGGGACCAGCCAAGTAGAGTACTTTACCCGCCGAACTGGTTATTTGGAGTTGCCAATAGAGTACTTCATTCATACATGATTTAATTAAATCTCAATCAAGTCATGTCAAAGTCAAGCTTTGTGTAATTTCAATGAATGTCAATTTCATGGGTAGCAATTTTTCATCTTCATAAAAGCCATGCAATAATTGTTGTTCAAATCATGTCAAGCATGCATTTCTCATGCTCTTTTCACGGGACAAATCACAATTCAAAATCTAATGCTTATGGAAGTAGAAATAGATTTGTCTCAAAGCAAGATAACATCTTTCAAATTCTCTATAAATCAATATTTAAAGAAACCATTTTGTAGGTTTGTATACAATATTTATATCTTGAACATCGATCTAAAAAGGTAAATAAATAATTTGTGATTGGGGAAACTGATTGGAGGAAACCAAAACACACCATAATGTGCAACTATGAATGTTTCTATACACTGTTTAAATGTAAACAATCAACTGATAAGTATATCAGAAAATTAAGTAAGTGAATCAAATTGTTGGTAATTTAACCCAGAATTAGGTAAATTCCTCATTTGTCTTTCATCTGCCCCACTATAGAAAAACCCTAATTGAACCTCCAACTCAATTCCCCTATTTCGTTCATATTTTTCACCCTCTCAAACCTGCAACATTGCAAACCCTACTTGGAACCGTTGCACAACTATACCACCTACACTCAACTATACTCGACAACGGTGACTGTGATTCTCACTAAGATATCATCTCACAAGAACTCACCAATTGCCAAATATATTAAAGCTCTGAGAGACATCTCTTTCGAACTGGATGAGGACCCCAGGTCCAAACAATTAAAGCGTAAAGCTGCAGAAAAAAATTCAAAGCATATCCTGTGTAAACTAATCGAAGAAAGAGTGATGAAGAATTTGTTGCAGAGATCTTGTTTATAGTAAGATGTTGAATTTTGATCAGTTACAACTTCCATTACTAAAATAATTAAGATTGGAATAAATTGTTTCCATACAATTTACGTTATGAAAGGGTAGTTAGACTATTTTATGCACATATGTGGAATGAGCCTGATAAGATTAGGAATCTAATGATTAACTCTTAGGTGAAGGGAGTAAAAATTAGGCTGGATGCAAAGATTCTTAATGGAAGTTTTGGCTTTGTTGATGGAAGCTTTTACATTGATGAAGTTGGTGAATATGATAGTAATACAGTAAGTGACTATACAAATTTCTTTATGGGCATCCAACAAAGTTAATTTGAAGAACATGGATCTTATTGCGAGATTTGTAGCTCTCATTGTTGCTCAAGTTGTTCAATATTGATTGGGAAAAGAAAATGCAGTATGTGATGAGGTTCTTACTTACACAGTTTTGAAATAAGAAAAGATTAATTTTGGTGTTGTATTCATGATTGACATTGAGCTTACTCTAACCAGCAAGAGGAAGCATTTATTGACATGAATTTTTTGAGTATTGAGATAGATATAGATGAGAGACTTTTGTTCTTAGGAATGAGTATCTTGGGACCAGAAACATTCAAGCAATTAGATAAAAAAGAAAAAAGTCACAAGAGAATTCTAATAGTGCAGATGATTATAGGGTTGAGCACAGTGTTAAACACGACAATAGTTTCAAATCTGCAYCTATAGTGTGCAAGCTTAAAAAGGTGTGTTGAAGATTGAGGCAAAGGTTGAGAAGATGGAGAGTGGGCTAAGACAATTTTCAAAAAGTTCAAAAAGGAAGTGAATGAAAATTTTAAAGAAATCAAAAAGATGATCAAGCAATGCATTCAAGTTGCGATAAAACCCTTAATTATTCAAAGAGGACTCCCAATTTGAATGAAGAAGAAGAGGAAGCATCTGAAGATTGAGTTTACTTTATGGATCTTGCCTTCGTTGAACAATATTTTATTCGAGTTAATTTTGATGTCATTGTAGTATAATTTTTTGTTTTATGGATGATGTTTATTTATTGGTTTCAGTGGAATATATATGTTTCATTGATGGTTTTTTTTTTTAATGTAATTCTTAATGAATGTCTTTTTAATTATGTAAGTTAATTTTTTGTTAGAAAAGAAGCTCTTTGATGGTTAATGAAAACAATATGTTCAAGCCATATGTGACATCCATAGTCTATTAAGGTAGTCATCTATGTTACAGTAACTTGTACCAATTAAAAATTATTGAGGGTGGATATGATGTGAYCTCAATGAGCACATTGGATCGCACTGGGTTTCAATAAAACTAAAAGTCGTAGGTTAATAAAATTGGACTCAACATGCGTGGGCTATAAAAAAATGCAAACATAGGCCAATAATTTAAATTGTTAAACAAATGTAAGAATGGGTTCAACATGTATGGGCTGAGCATGTTTGGCTATAAAAAATGCAAACAAGAAGCCCATTTATAAATCAAAGTAAATGACAGTGCATAATAATCCATAACGGTGTTCCAAACTGAAATCATCACTATGGTACAAAGATGATATTAATATTATGAACGAAAATAAATTAATAAATTAAAAATAATATATATGCCAATGTATGATGAAATATCATCAAGAAAGATCGTCTAATATCATGATTGCTTATGACCTTTAATGCCAATATATATTAAACGTGTAATACCATGAATAATTTTTATTTAGTGGTTAGTATGATTGTTGTTTGGTTGATTTTGGTAGTTTTTATCCTTTGATTAATTAGATTTGAATGGTCATGGTAATTTGGTGTTTAACTCATCCCTAGCAATTTAGGTTGGCTTGATGGAACCCATTTACATTTTTATTTATTGAGTTAGGTTGGTTGTATTAAGGTGGCCCAAAGAGATTAAGTAGTGAAACGTGTCAATGATGAGTTTAGTTTGGCCAAGACCCATAGATAAARCCTCTACCAATACCCTAAAATTAGTCTTACTTTAGAAACAADGCCATCAACCCTATATGCCATTATACGAAGATAAGGAAGATGGAAGAGTAGCTAGGAAGGAGAAGAATCACTTTGGCAATCTTGGAAGCCATTGGAAAACATAATCCCTATTATTTAAGGTAAGTCTTACCCTAATCTAATATTTATTGATGTATTARGTAGAGTTAATCAATAACTTCAAGTTAGAACCTTATTCCTATTGGTTTTTGTAAATTATGGTTAGAGGGAAGATGTTCTCCCAAGTACAATGGATGTGTATGCATAATGTTGTTTTCGAAATTCAATGAATCTAAGATAATGAAAGGGGAGATTTAGATTTAATGAGTTACTGCTTTTTTGCCTTAAAATTTATGATTTTTAGGTTTATGCGCATGTACGMATGCAAGCACAAATGCATGCACGGATGGAACTTACCATCCATGTGCACTTGCTGGGCTAAGGACGCAGCTAAGGAAGCAAAATAGCGTTTGTGGGTAGCATCCATGGCCTCCCAGTTTTGAGAAAATGTTAGCTTTTTGGATACTTTCAAGGCTAGAATGTTTCCTAGTAGTTTCCCACCATGGTGTGTTAGAGTTTTACAAACTAGAAGATCCTTCTTAAGTGTTTCTCCTTTATATTGAACTAGGAAGTAGGCATTTGGAGATGAAGAACAGCTAAGGAACCCATTTGCTAATTACAAACCAAGTTAAGCCCATAAGGGTTTCAAGTAAGTAAACTTCCACTTCTTCATCCATTTTGATGTATGAATATTATGTTTGAATGTGTAACAYGGCTATGATTAAATTAGTTGTATGTAAAGTGCAATAAGTGTTATGTTTGATTTGAAGTATGTGGATTCCTCTATGCTTAAGTTATAAAGAGACATGTTTCAATGTATAAGTTGTAAACAACATTGTTTTATGCTTAAGTATGTGGATTCCAATGCTTAAGTATGTGGATTCCTCCATGCTTAAGTTATAAACGACATTGTTTTATGCTATAATGTATATTCATGAACATTCATTTCATATGTCAGGACATGTTGCATGTTCATGATAATTAATTGTAAGGCAAATGTTTTCAAACTGATGCGAAATGAGTTTGAAATATCCTATATTCCCAATTTTTGGAAAGTAAAGGGTGTATGCCTAAGCCATGAAGATTGTGAGTGGGAAATGGATTGTAAGGGACCGGCGCACCCAACCTAACCCTCTTTGAGGGTAGTAAGGAGATATGGTAAAGTACACCCCCTAGTGGGTTGAAAGTAAATGGAAATGTAAGGTAAACTGCTCTGCAGTACTATCTATAAAAACTATGACCCGATTCCAAGCAATAACAGCCAGCTACAGAGCCTCGTGGCTAAGCAATATACCAAGTGAGCTCACATCAGTCAAGAAAAAGCAAATTTTTTAAACTTTTGAGGAAAATATGGATAATTGTTTTCAAAAGTAACATAAGCTTACCCTTTTCATTTTTAGGTGATGAAATCCAGGTGATTCGAGGAGACTGCTTGGAGGTAGATCGGACTCGATTAACACTTGTTTTATAAGCTTTCTTTCATTGAACCATTTGTGTTTGAACACTTTTGATCGAAAAGTTATGCTTTGAATAATTTACAAAGCTTTAGTTTATCAAAGACAATTTGGTTTTCAAATTTTGTGTCAAGTTCTATGAGTGTCTTTCAATTGTGGAAACCTTCATCCCAACTTAAAATTTAAATATTTCTCTTTTATTTTCGCATGTAACTAAGGTAAATGCTGATATCCTTAGGTTAGAATAATTCCTAATCTGAGGTGTTAGAGTTTGGTATCAAAGCCCAGAGTTTCAGAAATGATTCACTAGACTTTCATGTAAGGAAATGAGAATAAGAAACTGTTCTAAAAATGTTTTACAAGTATCGAGTCTTGCCATGACTGTCTTTTCCTTGATCACCTAGTAAGTTCATGCTTTCAAGTTACGTTTTGTGTTATGGAATGATATATGCAATGAGTATATGTTATGTATGCTTTGCTCATGTATTAATAGTTTTCCTTATATATATGAACAGTAACATAAAATACATTATTTCCATTATTTAAGTAATGGTCTGAAATATGTATACACAAGCTCAACAGGGGACATCAGAGGCCTAGAATAAAGGAACAGGGAATAATGCTGCCATTCAAGGCACAACCATGACTATGGAGGCATTCTTGCAAGTGCTAGCTACCTTTGGGCATTTTAGCCAACCAGAGAGGACTGAGATAAGGGAGTAGGGGAGGATCTCCGAATTTAAGAAGCTCTCACAACCTTCATGCCCCAACACTACTAACCCCCTAGAGGCTGAAAAGTGGCTAATGGAGATGCAACCCAGTCTTACATTGTAGGGACAGGGAGAAGGTCAACTTCCTTACATATATGTTGCAAGGTGAGGTGTCTAACTAGTGGCTGACGGTTCGACATGGGAAGGATATTAGCTCCTTCACTTGGAAGATGTTCACTAAGGTGTTCTATGATAACTATTTTCCCAAGAGTGTTCGCCAACAGAATGAGAAGGAATTCATGAAGTTGGAGTAAGGAAACTAGATTGTAAGTGAGTATGAAGCAAAATTTGCACATTTAGCTAAGTTTGCTCCCGACTTAGTAGCAACGGAAAGTAGGAGAGCGAGGCACATTGAGGAAGGACTTAGGCCTCAAATTAAGTTGGTAGTTGTCCCATTTGAGCTCTTTACCTACCGAGAGGTTGTCAACAAGTTTCCTTAATACAAAGGGCATAAATCATAAGTAAGGAAGAGACTAGGATCCAACCTAACAGTTAGAAATTTAAGGGTGATAATTCCAAAGGCTGGATTAAAGATAGAGATAAGAGGAGTAATGACTAAAAAATCGACCAAAGTCACTATTAGAAAAAGCAATCAGCGAGAACTTATCTAATATGTGGAAAGGAGCACTTAGTTGAATGCCTTCTGGGCATGGGAGTGTGCTTCAAATGTGGGAAACAAGGGCACTTTGACAATGAGTGTAAGCCCACATCTTTAATTTTTGAAAGCTGAGGCATCTAGCAAATGTTGTAAGGAGAAGAAGAAGGCTACACAAGCACATGTCTACACAATGTCGAGGAAAGATACTGAGGATGCATCAATCCTTTAAGTGATTCACTAATCCAGACTATGTTGGAAAAAGAGTAGTTAATGTTATTAGTTTTGGATATTGGAACCTAGGATTACAAGTTTTGGATCTTTTTGGTAAGTCCTAGTTTRYAGGAAGAAATTCTTTTTAAGGGGAGGGTATTGTATATCTCGAATAATTTTTAGGCATTTATGGATTTTATGTGATCTAATATATTTGGTGGTTAGTATGATTGTAATTTGTTGATTTTTTTTTGTTTTTGTTCATTAATTAAGTAGATTTGAATGATCATGGTAATTCGGTGGTTACCTCATCCCTGGGTAATTTAGGTTGGGCGATGGAACCCATTTATATTTTTATTTGTCGAGTTGGATTGGCTATATTAAGGTGGCTTAAAGACATTAAATAGTGAAATGACTAAGGATAAGTTTAGATTGGCTTAAGATCCCATAAATAAACCCTCCACCAGCATCTTAATATTAGTTTTATGTTAGAAACTAACCCCATCAACCCTATACGCCATGTTATGAAGCTAAGGAAGAAGGAAGAGTAACTAAGAAGGAGAAAATCACTTGGAAGTCATTGYAAAACATAATCCCTGCGATCTTAGGTAAGTCTTACCTTAATCTAATGTTTATTGATGTATTCTATAGGTTAATCGGTAACTTCTAGGTTAGAACCTTATTCCTATTGGGTTTTTGTTAATTATGGTTAGAGAGACGATGGTCCTCAAAGTATGACTGTTTTTAGATAGAATAAATCTAAGATAATGAAAAAGGGGATTTAGATTCACTGAGTTACTATCATTTTTGCCTTAAATTTCATGATTTCTAAGTTTACACTTATGCACGGACGGAGGCATGAACAAAAGAGGTCATCCTTCACTCCGTCTGTGACATTTAATGCTCTCTGGGTGCCCATGCATGCATGCACGGACGCATGTACGGGTGGAACTTACAATCCGTGTGCACTTGCTGGGCTAAGAATGTAGAGTAGCGCCCATGAAGTAGCATCCGTAGCCTCCTAGTTTTGAGAAAATGTGAGCTGTTTAAGTACTTTCAGGGCTGGAACGTTTCCTAATAATTTTCTAAGATAGTGTCTTAGAGTTTTACAAACTAGAAGACCCTTTTTAAGTGTTTTTCCCTTATGTTGAACTAGGAAGTAGAGACTTGGAGATCCAGAACAACTAAGGAACTCAATCACTAATTATAAACTAAGTTAAGCCCTTAAGCATTCAAGTAAGTAAACTTCTAATTCTTCTTCCATTTCGGTGTACGAATATTGCGTATGAATGTGTAAGAGTGCTATGATCGAGTTAGTTTTATGTAAAGTGCTATAAGTGTTATGTTTGATTTGAACTATGTGAATTCCTCTACGTTTAAGTTATGAAACGACATGTGCATTGTTTGATGATATAATGTGCATTCATGAATATTGATTTCATAAGTCACGACATGTTGCATGATAATTGTAAGTCAAACATTTTCAAAGTGATGTGAAAATAAGTTTGCAATATCTTTTATCCCCAACTTTTAGAAAGTAAAGACTGTACGCCTAAGCCACGAAAGATGTCAGTTCGAAATGCGGCGTGGGGTACCAAAGCACCCAACATAACATAACCCTCTTCAAGGATAGTAATGAAATGGTAAAGTGGACCTCCTTGTGGGGTGAAAGTAAATGAAAATGTAATGTAAACCGCTTTGTGGTACTTGTTGTAGAAATTACGACCCGGTTCCAAATAATAATTGCCCATTGCAAAGCCTAGGGGCTAGGCGATATACCAAGTGAGCTCATGTCAATCAAAGAAATCAAACATTTGAATAGTTAAAGGAAAATAGGGATAATTGTCAAACATTTGAATAGTTAAAGGAAAATGGGGATAATTGTTTTTAAATGTAGCAAAAGCTATTCCAAACCATTGACAAACATGCGTGGGATTTACTTATTGAGCTTTAGCTAACCACTTTTCCATTTATTTCATGTATTTGGTGATAAAGGCTAGGTGCTTATAAGAGACCGTTTGGGGGCAGACTCGGCCCGATGAACACTTAGTTTTGAAGCTGTCTTTCAGTAAATCATTTATGTTTGAACACTTTTGATTGAATAGTTATGCTTTGAATAATTTTCAAAACTTTAGTTTATCAAAGATAATTTGGTTTTCAAGTATTTTTTTTGACAAACTTTATTAGTGTCTTTCAATTGTTGAAACCTTCTTCCCTACTTAAAAATTTAAATATTTCTCTTTTATTTTCGCATGTAACTAAGGTATATGCGAATATCATTAGGTTATGATAGTTCCTAATCTGTGAGTAATGCAAAACGTAGGCATAACATGTGGTTATGGCAAGACATGTCATTCTAAAATGTCACCTCAATTTCACATAGAACGACGTTTTATGCATGTCTTCCCATATCGTGATTTCTTACAACRTTTAATACTTATGTATATAAAACATGGCAATAACATGTGTTTGTGGAAACACATAGTGCAAATGTCATTCTATAATGTCGCCTCAATTCCATACAAAATGGCATTGTATAAATATTGTCCAAATGTCGTCATATCTAGTGTGTAGGTGACAAAAGGCAAAAATTTGTTAACATATGTCCCCACAAATGATATTCTTTTATGACATTCTCAATAAAGTATATGAAATATTGGGAGATATTATTTTTATGCCAATACAATGTGCAAATAGCATTAGGGAGTGTCATCCCCATTACGTGTATAACATCATTTGGGCAAATGTTGTCACATATTTCGCTGCAGATAACAATATGTTGATGCATAGATAAATGTTGTCTACAAATGTTATTTTAAGTATGTATATGACAACATTTGATCTAAAAGTTAACATAGATCATTAAAAAGACCCATGGCGATGTTTGTGAAAACCTCATGATATATACGTCGCCACAGACCTTTTTTGATTTAGTGATTATGGGAATTTTATACTTAGTTTTTGATAACTAATCCTAGTTAGAACAATAACTCTACTCAATTCTTACTACTTGTTGACCATTATACTTGCGTATGTGTGTTTTTGTGCTAACCTTAATTGGAAATCGATCAACAATARGATGGCCTTTCTGCGGAGTGGTTGGTGTATTTCCTCATTGGTTGCTCCATGGAAATTAGATGTTGCCTCTATCCCTATTTATACATGTTGAAGAACGGATTGTTTTTTTTTTTTCCCCTAAAGTGTCCAATGTAGCACAATAACTTTAGATTGGATATGAAGTTGTCAAATGTGTGTGTCTCTCCATGATATACACAAGTTATGCCAGATTGTTTTGGCATTTGATTCCCAGTAGGTATCTTTATTGTTTTTTACGTATTGGTTAGAGATGTCATTTTCGCTGTGAGTGCAGTGACAGCGTCCACCTTATGAAATTCATTAACTCATTTATTGTGACTATCCTTGTGGTGGTTAGTTGATAGTTATTGCTAGAAATCCTTTTTGAAATATGAAACGCTTCATTATAAGATTTTGAATAGAGTGCTCCATTTGTTGAAACATCTACCACGATTCTTTTTTAAGCATTATGTCCATTATAGAATGTTTCCATTTGGATCCAGTGTTGAATGTCATGATGTGGGCATTTTCACAATGACTCTTTAAATCTCTCCTAGATTTCATATAGTTTCTCTTCCCCATGTTAATGAAAAGAAGTAATCTCATTTCTCAACTTGCCATTTTTCTTGGGTGGGAAATGATTAATCAAAAACTTCTCTACCAATTCAGTCTATGAAGTGATAGAATTAGGACGCAATGAGTTTAACCACTCCCTTACTCTATCGCTAATAGAAAATAGAACAATTCAATTCGTAAAGCTTTTTTTGGAACATATTGAAGTTGGAATGAATCAATGACCTCCAGGAATAATCTTAAGTYAAGGTGGGGATCTTTGATTTCCATCCCATTAAACTGGCCTACGATTTCTAGCATCTGAAACATGACAAGTTTTAGTTTGAATGGCTAAGCTTGGATTTATAGTCTCAAAATACCAGGGTGCAATCATGTTGTACTAGTATTGCATATTCCGTTATGGCATGGTTCTTGTCTTTCTAGCATTTCTACAACATGGGTGGTTTTGTTCTCAGTTCTTTTCTCTGTTTTATGAGTCTTTTGATTTAGCGTTGAAAAGAAATATTTTTGGAACTAGGAGTTTAGATCATGCCCTTGTTTTCAATGCATTGCACATTTCTCATAGCATATAAGATTGAAAAATATTAATAAATGGGTTAAAAAAATAAGAAAATTTTTATACAAATTTCACTATCGCCTATTCCCAGCAACTGCGACAAAAAATTGGTGATGGAGTTTCATGTTAGGTGTTAATTAACACCTAGCCTCAAGTAGATGTGGTCAACAAGTAGTAAGTGAGAGTTAAGTGAGAGGATGGGATAAGTGAGAGTTATGTGTAAATACTTCCATAATAATGTTCAATATAAGTGATAGGATCAAATAGAACAAGAAAGCAATGATATATAAATGTAAAGACCGAAATCAACGTCAAAGGTTATGTTAGTTTTACCAAGACAATAAGAGTCGGAGTTAATCATTGATGTTGTAGCATGGAAGTCCAGGGTTAGGTAAATGAATACTTAAACCTATGTTGCATATTTTGGACTTTGAAAAAAGGCCTAGTCATATATCTATGATAACCTTCTTCACAATTCCTCTAATACACAAAGGCTAAAGTATGTACCTTATGTGATCTCAATAATGCTGTAACACGTTTCTATTAAGGTTTTGAGATATTGTGAACTTAACCTCTTAGAATGCTTAGAATTTGGATTTCACCAGTTCAAAAGCTAAACTTCTATGGCTATTTAGTTTGTTACTTTCTGCTAATTGATTTTTGTGTTAAGCAAAAGTAAACAAAGAAATGCCGATTAAGTTTCTTACAAAAGCTACCCTTGAATTCTCAAAGAGCACACTTGGCTAATAATGCTTACAATGCAAATTTATCAAACTTCAAAAGTTACTTTGAGAAGCTTTTAGAAACAGCGAAAATGAGAACAAGCTATGAATAAACTTCGCCATTGCTTGATTATAAACTCTTGATAATCTTTGTGTAAACCTATAACTCTGATGAGACATTTGCTTGTGCTAAAGAAAATAACTCAACTGGAATAAGTTAATACTGAAATAAGTAGATTAAAAAAACTAATTACAACTGAAAACGAGAGAAGAAAGGATTGTTGTCTTCTCTTCTTGCTTGGCTATCTTAATAACTCCATAAGACTTCTATGGCTAAGCTGAGAACTAAAGATTGTTCTATTGATTCTTCTCTCAAAAAAATGCTCTGCCTATCAGGTTGTTGTTCTTCTTCTTAATAAAGGGCCAAGAATTGAAAATGGTTTGTTGTCCCCAACATATGTGTCGCTTGTATTCTATACTCCCATTTCTTTGATTAWWGTTCTTMTTATCTTGTGGTCCCTATGGTTTTTACTCATTGTCTCAATATCTTCAAACAAAACTAAAGTCAACTTGGACTAATGATTGTTAGTCTTTTTCAGCAGGGTATTTCATTTAATGCCAAGGATTCTCTTTTTGTCTTGTCTATGGCACACGTGCTGCTCTCTAAAGTGTCTAGGTTCCTTTGTGTTGTATCATTTTGTTACTCTTTGGACTTGCCTATAAGAACTTTTCAGTATCCTTTACATTTTATCCAAAATAAATCAATGGAATAAGATGATAGGTTTGTAAATATTAGAGAAAATCGTATTTATACATTAATACTCCCAATTTACTAGATAATATGATTAATGCCTAAGAATAATAACAAAAAATTATAATAAGAACATAAGAATGTTGATAATATACTATCCAATAAGCCCTTATAAAATATGAAACACCCTTCCAACACTGCCCCTTATCTTTTTCATTACCATCAATATATTCTTCCCCTTCCCCGCACTCTCACCCTTACCCAAAATACTCCTCATCAAAGCTTTTTGTTATATCAACATCTTTCTCCCCATGATATTGCTCCATGTAGCCCCCTTTTTGGGGATCAACCTGCAAATACCCTTATTTTTACCCCGTCAATACTTTTGGCCTTAGCATTTTCTAAATGCTCCATTAGTTTGAAGGTGCATTTAGAAAATGTTCATTTTGTATGAGATGAAATTATTTTCTAACTTTTTAAAAAGGTGAAATTTTAATTGAAGGAGTATTTACAAAAGCGCCTTCCATTCAAAAGGTGTAAAATCGAAATGTTTTTTCTTTCTCTTCTTCAAATATTTCAACTGGCGATTTTTTCAAAGTTTGCGGATGATTTTAAAAGAAAGCGCATAAACCTTTTGCTTCTTCAGTTAAATGAAGAAGTAAAACCTTTCTACACTTTATTTGTCTTCAAAATGTTTGAACACTTGCAAAAGTTTCAAATGTTTAAACACTTGCAAAAATTTCAATTCATTTAATATTTTAAAGGAAGGCACAAAATGAATTTGCACCTTTACTTAAATGAAGAAGCAAAACATTTTTGCTCCATCTTGAATTTCCTAAAACCTCAAATACACTGAAGGCGCATTTTGAAAATGAGCTTTCATCCAGAACATTCGAAATTCGGCACAAGACATCAACATCACGTTGACTATATATTCACAACACAATTTACAAAATTATTTATGAACTCAATATAACATCCACAACATAACATTTCGCAACATACCCATAACAACAAAATCCACTATAATACTATTTCAAAATATTCACGAAATGCTATTGAAATATACATAATATTTTCATCATACATCATAAATTCTTAAAGTACAACRAATYAAAAATTTAAAATGAAAACACYACGTTCTTCATCCAGCACCCATGTTGTGGCCAAGGTAATTTTTACGAGTGTGACCCTAACATATGAAAAATTCCACAACTTCTAGGAGATTCATGATTTTGATAGTCCATGTCACATGGAATCTCATAATTTAAATGTGTCCTAGATGATTTCCCTTCATATTTTGTGAAAATGAACAAGATTAAAATGGTAAAGCCCTCCAAAATGACTCGTTTGCGAGATATATATCACGGTAGCATATCTTTGAGTAAAACTCATTACTAGCTCAGTAGCAAGCATACCTCGTTCATGAAAGATTGCAAATACATGTCCGCAAGAAATTCCGGATACTGTTTACTAATTTCAAGTACAACATTTTTCTCTTATTCTCACAGTGTAAACCCTATTGCCCCTTCCATCTCCCCCAAATAGAGCCTTCAGACTATATAAACCAAGTTTCGAATTATATCCCATCACAATTTGACTACATTATAATCTTCCAAATTTTAGGGGTGAATAGATGTCTACAACGAGCTCCCAATTCACGGCATTCCACAAAATATCGGACAAGCTTACAGAAACATATCTCCACCATTGCTTTCATCGGTAAGACATGCCCTTTCTTGACTACACTATTAAACGATTTAGATAAAAAGATTCTGTCATGCAACCATACCAATACCTCGCATCATATGCTAATGTCCATTTTCACGATTAATGGCAGCTAACCAATCAAATGCAGCTCGATTCTGGATGTCGACTTCATCTACGATGGACATAATGTTTTATTGCCGAGTTTTCTTGCTTGCGCTCGGCACCTGCCTTGTACATCACATTTGCTATGTTGCTAGTTTTTAATTAACATTAAATTTTGCCCTTAGGTGATGTAAACAATACTTATAGACCACCAATGGGGGTTGCCACCCTCTCTGTCGAGACGCTGAACTCAATATTCCTTTATGGTGATTAGCGGTTAAGCAAACCTAATAATGAAGCATAACATGAGATCTCAAAAGACTGAGAAACCATCCCTGACTCGCCGATGACTCCTCGTCTACAATGGCACGTGCAATTTGGAACACGTGGTTGTCTGCATCCCAGCAACTGGCACCCAAAAGAACTTAATGATATGCCCCTCACAAATGAGTACCATTCACTGGGATCATTGGTTGACATTTGTGCAATCCTTCAATTAATGGCCTAAATGGCCAAAATACCTAATCAAATACATTTACATCCTTAGTGTTATTTTCAAGATGCTTCCATTCAACAACATTCTCAAGATTTACATCCCTAGCGCTTGCATATAAGATAGAAGGATACGAAAAGTTGTTCCCCAATCACCAAAAATAAACTCAATGGCTAACTTCCATGCATTCCACTTCTTCTATAGGAGCAACCCCACTCAAAAATATTTTTAACCTTAGCTACGACAGCTTTAACATGTATCTCAGCATTATCTCTAACCAAGTGCATAATATGTGGAGCAATGAGTTGACTGGTTAAGTTTTAGTAGTTATTGTTCATAACCCTCAGGATACATGTGTGCTCGCCACGGTATACATTAATCTGCCACTGATGATGAGTGCTCTTCTTAATAACCTGGATGTGTCATCCCTCGCATTATTGCAACAGGCAATCCACATGCCTAGCTTACTCTTCACAACTTTAAATTCATGACTCCTTTTAAGGGACCACTGTCGAACTGTGTACATTATCTGCGTCTCATCCACAAACCTTATTTCCAATTGTAAATCACAGTCTCTTGTAACCATTGATTAATTAAAAAAACCAGAAGTATCCTCCATCATTTTCTCACTTGAACCCGTATCCTCAAATGATCCAAAACGTTAAAATGGAGCTATGAAGTGTTTGATGGACTGCTGATGTCGAATGTTCTGCTAGCGAGCATATATGGTGTCTGCTCACAAGATACATTGTACTATCACTTGCATCATCTGCTAGATCTCCAAAATTGCAAATTGGTTACCTTTGGACACTAGTTCCTCACATCTAGTTCTGGTATTTGCACTACTGCATCCATAAATGCCCTCTCATTTTTTACAGCACGATCTTCTGTAACGATCTAGTTAACATTCGTTACATAATGTAAATATGATCTAGTTGTGGTGGTGGAGGTGGCAATAGCATCGATTAAGATGGATGTGCTCCTCTATTGTTGCCCCCATTCTTGACATTGAGTTACTAGTGATAGATGGTTGATAGTGATATATTTGAGGCATGACAAAGATACCTATAGGAATATTGCTGGTCATACTTGTCAATGGTTGTTGGAAAGAAAAATTAGTATCCTGAAATCTCCAAGCATCATTTTTTGAAATATTATGTATTGGACTGCCTATCTAAATGTGCTTGGAACCTCCATCATTTACCTCATCCCAAATGTGAATATTCTCAACGTCCACATATATATAAGCACCAATTGTCATCCTAGAATTGTTTGGAAAGGTCCACTACCGCTCGAGACACCACCTACATAATCAACACTCTTGATTGCATTCTTAATCTCATTGTGTTAATGTCCAATAAGCATATATTTTCTGCACCAAATCTAAATTACTAGTCCTTCAATTTAATATCCAAATTGTTTTTATGGCTCCATTAAAATATGAGCCATGATGGTTAGAAACAATGGACGTATCCCAATAGAAATTCAATTTCAATGGCTAATCAATATCACCAACCTAAATATCAAAAGTGGAAAATCAACATTCATATTCAATATAGGAAAATTTAACAGGTAAATTCAAATTCAACATATGAAACCCTAACATTAGACAATTATAGATTTAACATTGAACATTGAAACCCTAAGAATCAAAAGTCGAATTCAATTTTGAACCCTAACATTCAAATGGAACATTGAAAATAGAATCCTTAACATGAGAAAAGAATTTAACTTACATGTTTGTATATTTTATCAACCATGATGTCAAATTTGATGGATTTATCTAAGAATTTCGCTTGTAAGGGAGCTGCCAAGATAATTAGAATGGTCCCATCTTGTTTTGCCAATGAAAATGTAGCAGTTTTGTGGGTAAGGCACGATTTGTTTTTGCTTCTTCATTGGAAAAAGTGAAAGGCCCAAAAATGAGTTGTACTTTCCTCCCTCGTATATTGGAAAGGTGCAAAATTGAATTGCACTTTCTTTGAAGAAACAAAGAAGATGTTTTTGAATTGCTTCTTTAGTGTGCCAAAAATTCGAATACATGACACTTTAAGCTTTACCAACCTGTAATTAATAAATAACTCCAGCAACTATAAGAAAATAAATATCCACAACAACAAATATCAGTATCGCTAAATAAAAAATATTTAGTAACTACAAATTCTAAAATTTGCAAAGACATCGATTTTATGATGAAAACTAAATATAATAAAATATGAGTTTTACGATACTTTACTAAATATTATAAAATACTAAAATATTTCGAGCACACTAAATCATGTTGCAGTGTAACGATCAGTGGCCTGCCTAATCGTCCCTAACCGATGTAACTGGTCATCTATCTACTAGGTTGGCCCCGGAGCTTTTCGTGGATGTGTGGTCAAAACTTGAACCTCGTCGAGCATGTCAACCATGTTGTCTCCTCCATCAGCCTAAGAAACGCACTTGTATAGTCTCTAGAGAGTGTCATTGGCATATCTAATATTTGCATCACTTGAGTAACGAATGTGCCAGTTACATCAGACTCCTTAAGTGTCGCAAAGTCTCCAGATGGATCGAATGATAAATCACCACATATAACTAAAGGATCGAGCTGCTACGGATCCACATCACCATCCTACCTCCATCATCTACCCCAAGCCTCACACCATGATATCTATGCAGCTTGACGATAGAATGTTGACGTATATYTGATGGCTGCATAGGTGTGCTAGACGAATTTCCCTGGGGCAAACTCGAATGAAAACCATCCTCGACAACTGACATGTCCCATATACATTCACAATGTGCTACTAATCTCCTCCAAGGAAGTTCTCCATGACTCTGAATTAGGCCGTGGTATGCTCGCATCAGTTATATCTTATGTATGTCAAATGAGTGAGGCCTAAAAAAGTTCAATAAATAGTATATCAGTAGAACTGTAAGTTAGATTAAAAAGGTACTTATTAAAGTTCAAAAATTAACACACTTTAGTACTTAACATCATTATTGCTCGAGAACCATTGGCATGGAAATCATCCGCATTCTCAGAAGCACGTTACGGATTACTAATCAGAAGACCGGTAATCTAAGAGTACCAATGTGCATAATCAGGATGAGGAACTCTTATGTCCAGTTATTTGTCATGCCAACGAGCCCTTCGTAGACCGATGTTCTTTTACAGCATATTGCTTCATGCCCAACTGACGCATTACTCTCAATGACCAATGATTCTCAATAACTATTTAAGTGGAACCTCGACTCTCCATATATCTTCTCCCTAGAGATGCCAAGGGTTAATCATCGGTATAAAATCATCATATGGCATCCATACAAACTGTAAAACATATAGAAGTTAATCAACAATAGTATAATGATAAGAAATTAAAAAATATATTATTTAAATCGTTACATGCTCGGGCATCATAGAGTCAAGCTAATCTCGATATGTAACTAAGACGTGCGGCTAAAGGTGCCCCAAATCTAGCTAATAACCGCAAATAGCTTTCCAAGGTCCATGCTTGGGAATCGGTGCATGGGAAACATCCGTTAGGATAGGCCATAACATAGGGATGCACTCCCAAGCCAAGAACTATTATTTATAATTATAAAAATATATCCATTTTTTTACAAATTAAGGTTGAAAATTAATATATATATATATATATATTGCAAGAGTTCTATTATTTGTATAAAAGCATATGCACCATAAAGATTACGAGCCATGGGAGATGAAGTTGAGGCGATGCAAAGGCATCGATAGAGATAAGCGAGTATGACTGATCCGCAACTAAGATTGCCTGAGGTCTTCAAATCTCAAGATGGATAAGAAAAATTCAAGGAGATCTTGTTCCATGAGTGGTTCGAAAAAGGTAGACCACCCATGGGAAACAAGATCAAGSCACTGGCACACTGGGTGTCCAACGAATCYTCTGCATTCTTTGCTAATTGTCGCATCATCGCCACTCTAATGACCCCATATGAATTCTATTCCCTTGAATATATCCTTGGGTAGGACTAAAACCTAATAGGCAATTATCAACGAGTCATACACTCATCCAATGTGTGATCACAATAGTCACCAATAATCGGCACACCATCCACATGTCAACCCCATATATCGCTACATCCTGGAGCATAATGGTGGCCTCTCCATTAGTAAGGTGCAGTGTGTATCTCTAGATGCCACCACTCGACCATAACGTGATTAATGGGTGGTAAAAATAGAGATGACCTGCATGTGCAACCCATGCAAACCAAGGAATATCAACCAACTCTCTGTACCTAGCTGTAGTCACCTCGTAACATCGCAAAAATGACTTATCCATATGTCTGACTAGTAGAGAGACCTCGTGAGCATCCTCAAGATTATCCCATATGAGGGATAAGCGATGTTATGCTTGCCTCATCAAGAAACTCGCATCAAGTAACCATGGGTAAAAATCAATATGTACATGCATATCTTCTATCTTCGAATAATTATAAAATATGACTAGAGAGATATAAATCTATCTAAAAAACATACCAAATATAATTTAGCTTTTACTTTCACAAGATGTTTGTGGCCTCCAACTTTAAGAATTCATCAAATATATCCTTCACTAAGAAATCTCCGTCGGTCCCTTAAAATTGGGGCATCGTAGTCCACCAATATTTATTTATTTTGATAGCATTTTTAAAAATCACTTTCTTCATTTCATTCTTTTTCATTTGTTTTTTTCCTTTCCTCCTTCTCCCCCAACCCATAGCCGCCGCCATCCGTGAACGCCGTCACTGCTACCATCCCCTCTCTTCCCTTCCTTTATTTTTCTTTTTCTCCTTGTCCTTCTTCCCTCTTCCTATTTCCATGGTTTTGTCCTCTTATTCTCCTCCTTCCCTCTGTCAAAATTGCTATCATTGTAGCCCCACCACAATGGAAAATTTAACCTTCATGAGTTTACATCAAAATCTCGTTACCAGTTTGGCAACTCAACCATATCATCCAAAAGCTTAACCCTTCTCTAAAGATGACCTTTACAACATGCCCTTTTGATGAGGGACCACTTACCACACCACCTATGGTGCCTACATTTGATGGCTTCATAACTAGAGCTAGGGCTAAGAAGATCCAACAAGAGTTGGACAAGGTAATTGCATTCTACTTGTCCAAGGAGTTAGCTAAAGATCCAACAAGAGTTGGACAAGGTAAGTTGGGAACAACGGGTAAATTTGCCATTTCTACTTGGTCCAGAACCTTAAGCTAATGTTGGAGGATCTTCCTAATCCTCATTTGTTGAAGGCAGTGGGGCCATAGGAGCACCAAAGAGACCTTCAAAAAGGGGATGTTTGAGGGATTCGTTTGGGATATGGTAATTGGATTTTTCAAAAAACATGTTTTTCTTAGTTTATTTTTTATTTCAATGCCAATTTTTATTCTTTTATAGCAAAGACTCTTAGTCGGGATCTAGAGTTTGAGAGGACAAGTAAAAAACCCAAACCCTAGGTATAAATAGGGCCTTTCCTTGGTCTTTTACCCTTTGAGGGTAGATTTTGTTTTTTGAAGGAACACCAAAGAAAAACACTGGGTTTTTCCTTTTGGGTTGAATGCATCGTATTTCTTGGAAAAGAAAGATTTAGAGTGGCATTAAATGTGAATTTGCTTAAGTGTCTTGTGGTAATTCTTCAGAGGAACTTATCAACTTGCATGAGGGTATCTTTCCCTTTGTTGCGGTGTTACCCATGCGAATTGGTGTACCTAGGTTGCTAAACGGACGGGAGAGTGGCGAGTCCCTTCCATTGGTATTTGGGTTTTCTCTGAATCTCAAAAAGAAGATTCAAAGGGGTTGTTTGCCTTGTTAGTTTTCCCAGTTCTTCTTCAATGGTGTGATCTTTCTATTTGATTTTTTCTTCCAATTGCCGACTTGGTTCTACGAAATCGGCCCAATCTTTCCCATTGTTTTTTTCTGCCCTAGCTGTTGTTTACAGATACATAAGATCCGAGCCTTTTGTGGGAGGGCCTAGCGAAATCCCCACCATCAATTTGGTATCCCAACTAAAAAAGCCTTTGGTTGACCAATTACTCGACCACAACATGTCTCTCAGCTTATCTTCAAAAAAGGCCAATCCCGGTAAAGGCAAGACAGAAAAAGGAAGAATTTCCTGAACGAGTTTTTTCCCCACTGCCCCCCCATTACTAAATCTTGGGACTTTTTTGTGCTTTTGCAGGTCGTTCACATTGTAATGTTATGTTCGGTTCCTTTGTTGTGTTAGGGGACTCCATCCCCAAGTCTAAATTTGGCATGGCCAACGAGTACGCTTCCCAGCTTGAAGGCAATACTTTTGGAGTAACCCCAGGCGGGCCTAGCCTGGTTGTTTTACTACAGAAATTTAAAGTACGTAAATCACCCAAATTACCACCCATCCCATGCAGCAACCCTAGAATAAACTACCCCTTTGACTTTCGGTCCATCAATTTAAACCCTATACACAACTTTTTAAAGCCATCCAAAGGCAAGGGGCAAGCAAAATCCGGAGGGGGAAAATTTCCCCCTAGCAGCGGGCCTCCCAAACCCTTCCACTACCCTAGGCTTACCCAGCTTGCCCTAACCACCCCTAAGCCCAACCTCGAATTCAATGCCCAAAAATAACTTTGGTGGATTGGTTACAAACCTTATCCCTACAAGTCTTGGCCAATTTCAAAAAATTTTAAGGATTGACTCTTATTGGCCTGGTCCACCCAAAACTCTCCATTTATTCCAACCAACTTCTATTTATCAAGGGCGGGTCTAATTACTTCCTTTTGTTTTGTATTTTTGAATTTCCCAAATTAGCCATTGGATAAAAATTCCTATCTTGTTTTTATTTATTGAGACAAAAAAAAAAAGAAGAAGAAAAGAAAAAGACGAGATTCTCAGAGAAATGGGAAAAGATGAAAAATGGAAAGGATTAAGAACAATGATAATCAAAGAGAAGTCTCTAGCCCTATGTTCTATGAGTTCATGTTCACGTACACGAGCCAAAAAAAAAAAGCATCCTTCACCTTCCGAGCCCTGCTCGTATTCTATTTTGGGTCAACGAAAGAAGGAGACATAAGACCCCAGAACCAACGCGATTGTCCATATCTTGGCTCAGAAAGATATGAGAAGAAGAAGCGAGTGCCCTCAACACTATTTATCGTTCCTGTGTTCAACCTCTTATCTCCATCACATGGAACGCACGAAAACACCGGTGGAAAGACATTCAGATACCCTACCTCCCACTCCCTAAAGGCCAACTACACCTAAACCCTACGCCAGAAGAGGGGCCACTCCTCGAGCTTATTCTCAAGCTTCATTTGGATTCTTCCAAAAAAAACCACCCCCCCCAACCCTAACCCGTAATTTCTTGAATTTGCACATTCTTATTGCAAAAATTTCCTAGAGTTCTTATTCTTTAGTCTCCCTTCTTTTGCTGCTTGTTGGAGTTTTGTCCCCTTTACTTGTCAAAAGACATTTACAAGCTTATTATCTCTTCTTTATTTTTCCACTTCAGTTTTTGCAGGTTTGAAAAGTAATCTTAATTCCTATTATTATTTTAAACCCATACCAAGGAATCCATCAAAAAACCCAAGTTGAATCAGGCAAACCGAAGGCACTTGGCGACGAGGAGAGAGTGAACAAAAGAGGGGGCAATAGCACGGGGGGACCCCGGCCGGTTTTAATTTGTATTTTTCACATAACCTATAGCCCAGAATCAGAGTCTCGTTCTGCCTCTGCTGGTTAGAAGTTGGTACTGATTTGTTCGATTATGTTAGCGTATAGGTGCCCCACCCATATAGCTCCCAAAAAAGGGCATGGAATAAAAAAGCAGCGAGCATTGCTTGACCTATTGCTCCACCATGGCTCAAGCGGCAGAATGAATCATAAACCTTGGGCAATACCACTTGTCGCCCACACAAAAGATGAGGAGGCGGCGACCTTGGGGAATCTACGGGGAACCCTCTCAGCGCCCAGTCCCAGGTGCCATAGAAGGGGGTCCTGGGGGCCATCAGCTCCCTTGGCACCCCCCATTTCCACTTTGCGCGGGATTATACGTGGTCCTAAGCCTTCTTTAATCTGGCACACACCCAAGAACGGCCGCCCCCATTGCCCCAGGGGAACCATCAAAGCGGCTTGCCTTACAAGCTTCTAAGAGATTGTTGGTTCTAGGAATGACCAGATTGCCTGCCCCGAATCAACGGTTTCTCTCTACTAAGGTTAATACATTGCGACTACTCTATCTAGTAGGGCTAGAAACTAACCTGTCTCCACGACGAGCTCTAAACCCAGCTCACGTTCCTATTGCCGTGGTGAACAATCCAACAGCTTTGCCGCTGAATTGCCTTCACAATCGATAGGAAGAGCCCCGCAACGAAGGATCAAAAAGCAACGTCGCCTATGAACGCCCTTGGCTGCCGCCACGATAACTAAGGGCACTGTTTAAACACCCGCCATCAGCGCTTCCAAGGGACTCCCCTCCACCAAGGGGGAAGCTAGGTTCTGTCTCCTTTGTGGATTTAACTTATTGGATAGTTCCATTCCAAACCCTTATCAAGATTAACACCAACCCCCTTCTCTACCGCTTTCAGAATTCAACCGCGTAGAGGCTTCCCTTACCGATCACATGGGCTTTTTGGATGCTTTTTCAGGCCGTAACACAAAAGGGCATCTAAGATTGACCATGGGGGGAAGAGGGATGTGCGACTTGGAAGTCTCAAGCGTCAAGACGTTTTTTCAAAGCGCCCCCCAAGAAGGGGCTCGGACGCGGTTATTTCAGCAAGATGTGGTCTAGGGAAGTTGGTTCAGACGGTAAAGGGATTCCTAACAGTTGAGGGCATTCAGACCGAGGATTAACAAGGGATGTTGGGGCAACTAGGGATTAGAAGCAATTTGGACGTGGCCACCAAAATTTTTTCGAGGGCATAGGGAAGGTTTCAATGGTAGCCCTTGAACAACCTTGATTTGGTACAAAGCGACAAAACACTGACAAATCGAGAGAAGTAGCAGAACCCTAGATCCCGGGCAGCCTCGGTTCAATAACTATGGGGTGAAAAGCACACCTTCATTAATGAAGGGGCAACTAGATGAGCTAGAGTACGCTCCACATAACACCAGGAACAGCCAACCTGTAACACTAGAGACGCTGATGGCCAAAGGCTTGGAAACAAACCCACCGATGCACAAGCACAGGCGACCGAAGCAAGGAGCAGGGGCCGAGGGCGGACGCAGAATAAATCCCGCAATGCAAATTGCCAATGGGGGGAAGAAGCTCAATGATGAGGGAACGAGAGAAGAAAAATATCCTATTGGCCAGGTTCTTAGGGTCTTAATTCTTACTTGGCTAAACCACAAGCAGGTTGAACTTGTCAGTCCCTATAACAAGGTCACCTATGGAACCAAGACATTGGCCTCCAGCAACTTTGCCCGCGGGCGGTCAGAAAGTTGAGGGAAGGAGCGGACTAAACAATGAGCCCAAGGGAAGCAAGGGGGAACGGTCAAATTATATATATCTTGGTTGCCACCATGGAAAGGAACCAAGGCCCAACT